>OY986435.1:296781707-297381707 GCA_963920525.1 Dichetophora obliterata | reverse complement strand
AATGGACGATGAAATTTTGACAATTACAAATTTTGACATTTCGGTCGTGTTTTAGCGCAAATATTTTATTTTATTTGCATTTTATCAATTTGCAACATATTTAATTCGAGAGCTTGTACTTGCAACATATTTCGTAAACTTGTAATATTGTAAACTTAAAAAACTGTTAAAAAATTAAAAAAAAATTAACGAAACAGCAGGCAAACAGAAAATATAGCATGCAAAGTGCTGTATATTTTACGCCGCCAATTCGGTTCATCCCCTCTAACGCTGCGCAACCGCTGGGATCTTGTAATTCTCTTTGCGTTGTTGTTGTAAATTTGCTAAGTAGTTATTGTTGTACAGTAAGCTTTAATTTTTTGTGGATGTTTATTTGTAGCTACAGTCAGCATATGACATCGAACTAATTTAGAAAACAGTTTATACATATGAATTAAAGAGTATATATAATATTGGTAAATCTATTTGTTTTAGTAAAAGTGTTACCGTATCGGAAATACATATTTATATATATATGTATATATTTACATATTTACATATATATAGTTCATATATATGAACAATTTAGCTCATTGAGGAAATTTAAAGAATATTTATGTATATTTATATAATAACAATTACGTATTAAACCTGCAAAATAATTAATATTTTCAGTGGTAATTGAATAACTAAGGTCTGCTTATCCTAAGCATTCTATTTCTTAAAACTGTTTAGCTTAATTTCTTATATGGACTATATATAATTTATAAGCTATAGATATTTCTTAATTTTAGAATATTCTATTTTTAATACACAACGCAATATAGATATGGTGAACATGCATATTGTGTTAGTGTTATGATACAAATTGATATAAATAAGCTTTCATTTTTTATATTTATCAATAATGAAATAATTTAAATAAATTACTTTAATTATATGTATTTTTGATATGGTAACACTTTTGCTTAAAAGAAAAGAAATAGTTTCAGTAATATATAAAAAATTTAATAAATTGTTATAAGCTCTTAACAAAAATAATTCTTATTTCATATGCCAACTGTAGCTACACGATTAGAATTCACAACACCTACAAAAAATTTCCGGCTAACTGCGCCAACAACAATTACCAAGGAAATCTACAAACAAGGACGCACAGAGAAGAACAAGATCAGAGCGGAACTTTTAAAACTTTTTGATTTCATCCTACATGTTGGACGGGCTGCAGTATGAGCTTTCGCACATTCTACATGTCCGTCCGACCTGTCAAATCCATCCTACATGTAGCATAGTCCGAAACCCCCTATTAGCATGAAAATTCTTATATAGCAGTAAGGCGCTCCGTGGCAGGACAACGTCTTCCATTTATATTTTATATATAGGTTTTCGCTTCGGTCGGCAGTCCTCTCACTGCTATACTTTTTTATTTAATATTTTTATTTGCAATTTCATTTGAAATAAGGAAACAGTTAAGATTTTTTTGTTGTTTCCAAAAAATTTTCAGTTTAATAAGGGTATGACTTCAAATTACTTGAATAGCTATTTTCGACGAATCTTGGTGCGCTGATTTCATCATCATCATGTAATTTATCATCAATTACAACAGTTTGAGCCCATGGGGAGGTCTTTTTCAGATCAACAATTTTCAAAATATTTTTTTTAAATTGAATGAGTGTTACAATACACCTTAAATGTTTAAATATAGTTGTTCAATATTTTAATTTTTTTAAAAAAACCTTAAAAAAACCTTAAATTTTCGAGCGCTAGACCACCTTAAATGTTTAAATATAGTTGTTCAATATTTTAATTTTTAAAAAAAACCTTAAAAAAACCTTAAATTTTCGAGCGCTAGACCACCGGTCTTGCCTTAAGTGCCTATGAACATTCATGTCTGAACTCGCAATTAAAATCGACACCTAAAACAATTGGCATCTTGTGATAATTTTCAACCCGTTCAATGGAACCTTGCTACTTTTGTTGTTTGGATAGCTAATGTAAAATGCTTTTTACTACATTTCCATGGCGAATTGAGCTTGAGTTGGGTTTTCGTCAAGTTGACAAAATGGCGTTTCTAGCTCGATAGTGTTTCCATGCGCAGCATTGGCCCCACTCAGCGAAAAATTAATCACGTACCTGTTCCACAACTTTCGGGCTGAGTGGTATGTATCATAATGCGTTCAAACAACTTGCTCCCCGAGCGATCGCCATCTTAGGTATCGAAAAATTGTATGCTACTTTGGTTGAGCTGCTTATGCTCTTTTCATTTTGACAGCTAAAAAAATATGGCTGCAAATTGTTAATTGTTGCTGAAGTTGTGCTGCGAAGTGAAAATAGATTATTATTAATTATTAGATCATTATTCTATCATTCTTCAATAAAGCTGTTAATTAATGATTTCTTGTGTAAAACGAATGCACAATAGTATAAACAAATTTTAGATGTTAAAAAAAACAACGAATGGCGAACAGCTATTTGCCGTTTGACGTTTTGGAAAAAACCCATTCAGCAGAAAGTATCACTTTATGCTACTTCGCTACATGAGCATTTTTTCGGCAGGAATGCGGCCATTGAGTCGAATTGGACTTCGGCCATTCTATTCGCCATTTTTTCTTAGTATAAATATGTGCGTTCAGAAGGTACAAAATTTACTAAACATGTTGAGTCTTTAATCAGTATTAGTTTCCGCTAATTTGTGTGCCTACTGAATGGCTTGTTACATTTTATATCAGTGCAGTGACAGAAATAAAGTAAAATAACAAATAATCAATGAAACCTCGTTTAACAGTTTAGCAACTGTTTCATATTCTGAACGCATCGAATCTTACTCAGTTAAATCTAAAAAGTTTCATGGAATTTTGTTGATTTGAAGAAATTCAACTCAGCTCGCGTTTCCATGGTAAGTTAATCCCGAGTCAACCCCGACTTAACTCGCCATAGAAACGTAGTATTTGATCGATAATTGTGATCTGCTGCATTATAGCTTCACGCATTCACAATAGAATATGTAGGATAGCTAATGCAAAATCTCTCTAATAAATTCCTGTCAGTTAATACTTAATATTGAATGAATCACATCATTATTAATATGAAGGGTTTTGGTGTAGTGGTTAGTGTGTAGAACTCTCGATCGAGTGGGTGCGAGTTCGATTTTCACTGCTTACTTGCGAAAAAATAATTTTAATTTTATATACTTTTGATGTAATAGACGCAAGTAAAAAAACAACAATTCTAAGAAAATTGGTGTATGGAAAAAAGTGTCGTTTTTAGATTTCACTCAAGCTAATCACAAAACGAGGCGTAAAAAGCTTCGCTTCAAAATGCGATTTGGAATTTACTTTATTGCCAATTTTTGGAAGTATGCATATATCCATTTTTTGCCCAGAATTGATCATCACATATGTCTGCACATATTTCGTTTGTAACGGTTCATATATTTCAAAAAAATGGGTCGTAGTTCGTGCATTTAAAATTTCGTTTTTTACGATACTCTGAGTTTAGTCGTTATTTCTTGTGACCACAGATTTATCTGTAGGATTTCATGGTGACTATAGAATTGTACTACAATAACACGAAAAAATAGAAGAAAATAATTGAAAAACTTACCTTTCATCAAAGCACTTGAAAATAAACGTAAATATTATTGGTTCTCAACAGTTTCTTTATTTTGCATTTAGGAAAAAAAAGATTTAAAATTTTTTTTCTTAGATAACGTTTTTACTACACACGTATCAAGTTTTTACAATTAATACCTATAACAAAAAACTAAGTACAAATAATATTTTTCAAAGTACATGCAATTTAGCAGGAATTAATGAAATGCAATAATATACATAATATAAACATTTTTTTATAAATTTACACAAACAGTCGTATCGCTGACTGCTGTCGCCAACATCTGAGCGTTGAACTGAACTACTTAAGTCACTTTATAACATTTAGCCCTCATACTTTGCGTCTTTATTTCCTACCTTTTCTACTATATTAACTTGTTACTGAATTCGATTTTTTTTTTCACTTTGAAACCACCCAACGTTTCATACTCTTATCCATGCTACTTGCTGCCACATACTGTGGAGCACTTAATTAAATTCAAACCAAATGACGGGCCGTTTTCGTTGGATTGCCTGTTTCTGTGTCATCAACGCCAGCTGGGTTTGTACTAGCAGCAGTGGAATCTACGTCAAAATTTCGACTTTTATTGCTATTGTAGTTGAGATTTTCTGTGGCGTATTTGATGGAATTCATCACGTTGTCATTGTTTGGCATGCCGTTGGCCATTTCCTCATCCACATCCTCGTCCTGTTTGCTATGCTTCAGCCAGAGTGGCGCTAAACGCAACATGAGAATAGCTCCGATAGGGGCCGTGAATATAATGGCCAAGACTGAGATGATGAGCACGTTGTTAGCCAGTGAAAGGCTGTCTTCGTTTGCATTTAATGAGCGCGCCAAGTCCAGTGCAATGGGTCCGAGTGCTGCCTGTAATAGTGGAAGTAGTTGTAGAAACAGAATTTGTTTATTATTATTATTATTTTATTCATTCTCTTTACAACATGTTCTTCAATTATTGAAGCCAGATGATAAATAAAGCCATGAAAGAAGGCTTGTTGTGCAAATACTATGAAATACATTCTTCAGATTGTGTGAAATGCCATAAAATAATAATAATAGAAATTTAGTATTTTGTCTATGCATATGTGCAGTGCAGTTAATTCAGAACCTCAATAGCTTTTGCATGTAAAAATAGTTCAAGGAGTAAATGTTTATAAAAACGAATCAGTTTAGTTGAAAATTTACGCCTTTAAATGAGTTTTTTCACAGTGCATTTAAAACAGTCGTTTTCACCAAAAAATATATCATTCAAACAATCTTGGCTGGCGCTTTAGTGAACACCCAATAAAAAGTTATTTTGAAAAACAAGAATGACAGAAGACTCTTCAAAACCTCACTAAACTGACAACAACTCTTTATCAACACATCGATAAAATTATTGCAGAAGTTTCTGATCTGATTCTGAGTGTGATAGAAGAAGATATCAGCAATATATGTAACTACAATACATCCAGAATATTCGACACTAAAACAAATTTAAAATCTTCGGGTACCTCTGGCTATTGCTACATAAGTTTACTTAAATAACCTGTCATTAAAAATAAATTTACTCAACTTCTTAATTAATTTCATTCGATCACTTCTGAACCTGACCACACTAAACCTGTGACTAAACAACTGTTTATAGAATTGAAACCAAAGCAATTTTACCATTCTCACGAACACGTAGTTTAGATCTAATTAAGCTTAATATAGCACGAACAAAATTCGAGTATCTTATAAAAACCGGTGTTTGCTTTCGAGTTCCTCCTAGCCATCTCCCAAAAAGGATCCAAATGACTGGAGACCATGCGGAGATTACAGGTGACTCAACTAATCACCACTTCAGACTGTTATCCACTCAATACGAATTAAATTTAAAACCAACCAAATGTACATTCGGTGTATCATCACTTGATTATTAATTAATTACAAAATTTTTCAAAAAATATACAACCTTCAGAAGATCGAATTAAAGCTATCAGAAATTTTAAAAAACCTGTTTCAATTAACAAACTACAAACATATTTATTAATGATAAACTATTATCATCGATATATATCAATGTTAGCAGCAGAACTCAGCCCACTGCACGACATGCTTACATCTACAAACAAAAGTAAATCTATGCAATTAATTTGGACCGATAAATCCACGGCTGCATTGAAAAAAGCACAATCACTTTTTGCTGAAAAGAGTTTAGTTACACACTTAAATAAACAATCCCACTTTTCACTAGCAGTCGATGCAATTGGGTCTGTTTTACAGCAATACATAGGCAACTTTTGGGTACCTTTCTTATACTTTTCAAGGAAAATAAGTTCAGCAGAAGCTAAATACTCAACATTTGACCGATAACTTTAAGGTATTTCTCAAGCCATCAAACATTTTAAACTCTTTCTTGAAGAAACTTTACTATTTACACTGACCACAAGCCTTTGATATATGTTCCAAATTCCAAAATAGAATTAACGATATTCAATACATAATACGAAAACAAAACATTCTAGCCGATAAATTATCATGCATTTTAGAAATTGACGCAATTTCATCACAAAAAATAAATTTTTCAAGACTTTACAAAGAACAATAATCCGACAAAACACTTGAATCTTGAATTTCAAACCCAAATTTAAAATGCAATCTTAAAGAAATACACATTACAATTCTAAATTCAAAATTTTGGTACAATATTTCTAGTCATTCTTCTCGACCTTATGTTCCAAATTCTATGAGAAAAATTATATCTGACAAAATCCACTTACTTTCACATCCTGAAATTTGAACTACAAGACGTTTAATTCAAACAAAATATCTTTGGAATTTTAGTTTTAAGAAGTCTATATCTTATTTTTGTCCATTTCAGCGTGTTGTTATATGAAAATATAATTGGCAAACTTTTTTTACTTTAAAATGATTTAATTTTTTTAGAATTTAAAAAAAAAAATCAAAATAAAGGGGAGAGGTGTATAGATTCGAAAATTCAATGAGAAGTTTACTTAAAGTGTGCGGTTGTACCCAAACCAAACGGGTTAAAGTTCCAGAGCGATCGGAATGAGCTTTATTGTGCCTAGTTGAGATTTATTTTGACTAGTTGCATTTTTTTATATATTGTAAAAAAAAAAAATTTATTATGTTTTTTATACCCCTTTTTATACGCACATATGGCATAATCTATTATTTATTCTTTTTGGATAAACTTGTTTGCGGACAATCGTTGTTTTAATAAATGAAATGTGAAAAGGGATATGAAAGTGAATTGAGCATGTGGTTACTTGTTGTCAAGACATTTATCAAATAAAAAGCTTTTTATTTTATTTAAAAATAATAAATACTGTAGTTTACTTTAAGAATTTGGGTTTTCTTTTGTTTTGTTTCTACATAAAGTCATTTTGTATTGAAGGATATTGATTTCAAACAAGTCATGGCTTTCTCTTTTATCCACTGCTTGTTTTGAGACCTTAAAGATACGGAAATAAAATAATTGTCATAACTCTATAATCCATTTGCCCTTCAAAATATATATTTTTATAAATTTAAATTAAATATTTTATTCAGAATAATTTTTGATGAAAACCACAAAGTAGACTTAATTTTGCTAACTTGTTCCTAAATTGTTTCTTAACTAAATTTTGAGTAGTTTTATGACTACCCTAAGTCCACACCTGGATCTTCGCTCCAGGCTTCGACTAAAAAGTGTTTTAACTACGAATGTTGACCTAAAAAACTAGAAAATTTTATTTTATCTTCACTCAAAAAAATATTCTAATCAAAGAAATTGATACATTACTTTTACTAATCCCTTACAAAACCAAATTGTCCAATCAATTCAATTTTACAAAAATGGTTTATTTTTTCGTCAATTCAAAATAAACTTTATCCATTCGATTAAAAACAACAACAAATTAAATGCGTTGTTTTGAAAAAATTGTTTTATTAGCTTCAAAATATATAAGTTTGTTAACTCGATATAAACTTATTGACGCTGATAAACTCGTCAATCAATCGGAATAAAATTTCATATTTTAAATAAATAATATTAACAAACTGCTATGTTGGCTCGATAAATAGATTTGTTATAGTGAAGAAATAACTAATGTTATTGTTACTCGATTGAGCCAAGTGGACCATAGTTAAATTTCGTAATGATAAAATGGATTATCAATTTAAAAAATCAATAATCATGACAACAAAAATAAAGGCTTGGTATTTCGGTGGCGTCATTTGCTTTTTAGAATAAAGTACAAAATAAAGTTAAGGACATAAAATTCGCGAAAGCTTTAAATTCAGTTAAATTTCTTAAGTGTGTGGAGCTAATTCCTCTTTTACATTACTAAACCTACCTTAAATGTGATCTTGTGAAATAAAATTTTCTTGTTCTTTATACTCAGAAAAAAGTTTCTCAGAATATGAGAAAAAAGGCATCATTTCAAGAGAAAACTGGTATTGACTTTGCTCCAGAGAATGCTTTTCTCTAAATGTGATTCCAAAAATTTCCTAAAAATGGTAAAAAGCTTCCATGGAAAAGAGAAATATTTTCTCATCAATAAAGACACCTTCTTTTAATAGAAAAATATTTCTTTATAACAGGTTCAACCGTTTCCTTTATTGTGTAAATTTTTCCCTAAAACAGAGTACTATTTATTTCATTTTAATAAATCTTTTATTTAAATTGCGTTTATAGTTTCTAACTAGAGAGATATATTTACTTAATATTGGTACAGCATGTTTCCTTACAGCGTACATTTTTCTCTTAAACAGAGAAGTATATCTGAAATTACAACTAAATATATTTTTTTTGTTAAACATTTGTTTTAACTCAGGTCTACGCAAAATAAAGGTATTATTATGCCATTGTGATTCGCTTGTAAAAATATTAGTTAAAAATATGTAAGAGGAATTTCTATTGTTGCTGTGGCGTTGTTTTTCGGGACCCCTTATAAATATTCCAGAACTTTCTTCTATTTTATAAACGCATTCAAAGAACCAGTAGTAATAAACAACATCGCTTTGTGTAACTATGTTAAATAAAAAAATCCTTTCGAAAGAACAATCGTCATAATATGAAGAATATGCAACACGTGCTTTTCACAAAAGCATTCAATCGCTCTCACGCTTTCTTTTTTTTTTTTTTTTGCCTAATTCAATACAAGAAAAATTAAATTGGATTGAATTAAAATAAATCGTTTTAAGAGAAGAAGACTTTTTATTTTTGAGAAAGGATTTGTTTTTATTGAAGAAAATATTTCGCATAATGAATTGTTTACCTAGAGAATAAATAGAGAAAATTTTTCATTTTATGTAAATTTTTCTCTAAAAATGAGAATTTTTTAGTGCGTGAAAAATACTTATCATTACTAGAGACATGAAATATTTTCATTTCCCACAAGTCAAGAAATCTTTTTTAAAATATATGAAAATTTATTCTAATTGAAGACAATTTTATTTGAAGTAGAGAAAATTGGTATTATCGAGTATAGAGAAATTTTTTATCAGAAAAAGAAAGGTGTTTTTTTCTGAGTGTAATAAGTGCCACAATTTTACCATAATGCAACTTCAAAATATGAGGGACTTTGACATTTTCGGCTGAGTTGCTGTGTAAATGCATTTATCATTACCGATGACTACAAATTGAGTTTCTTCTTCAATGAATTTGGCAGGAGTCTTTGTTATTTGTTCATTTCCATAACATTGTTATTTATTTCCACTACTTTTTTATATTATCCGTGCGATTCGTTATCAGCGCTGGGCACATTATAACAATTCTCAATGTGAGGAGTAAATTGATACTTTTGGGCAGGGTGTTGTTCAGAAATATTTGAAGAATCTAAATTAAGGAAATTATCTTCGGTACCACTTCTGGTGTCCGAGATATAAAACCTTTTATTAATTTTTTTGAAAAAGTTACAAAATTACATTCAAGTATACATTTCTCCAAAACAGGAAAATGCATATGCGAAAAATAAGCAAATTATTAGTTGGTCATATTTAAGGAAATCACTGTAATCAATATCTCCAAAATTTAGACAGTCAGAAAACAATTAAGAGTTCTGTGCTATCTCGAGTGCACCTTTAGATTTGAATAACCTGCACACAGGACACTGTATGTAAAACCAAGAGTGGCATCGTATTTGCCAAAATATTGTTAGTTAAAGTCTATATTTACTTATGCTTTTCTTAAGTTTTGCTTGCAAAAATCAAAGCATTTTGAGATCGTGATATTTTACTGCTTTTCTCAAAAAACTACTTTGTCTTTGTGGGAGAGGAACAGATCCTTATTTTTTTTAAAGTATTTTTGGGAGATATTGACCCAACTATGCAACTTTTGAAACCTCTTAGAATGTTATATTTGAAAAAAATTTAATTCGATACACACTCACAGAACTGGCGATGCTATCAAAACTTCGCTTCTTCTAGCCGCAATATTACGGTTCTCAAAAAATTTAATATGCGAGGCTCTGACAACTTCCATAAGGGCTGTTAGATCCTGTTTAAGAGATGCTCTGCCGGTTTTGACAACCTCACAGAAAGCTGTAAGAACTTTTAATGGTGAGAGGAATTCGGTTTTGATAGCCGAATTGTAGAGGGGTCATAACAGCGCCTTTTGTGCTGATGAGAGGAATTCGGTTTTCACAGCCGAATTGTGGAGGGGTCATAACAGCGCCTTTTGCGATGGTGAGAGGAATTCGGTTTTGATAGCCGAATTGTGGAGGGGTCATAACAGCGCCTTTTGCGATGATGAGAGGAATTCGGTTTTGACAGCCGAATTGTGGAGGGGTCATAACAGCGCCTTTTGCGATGGTGAGAGGAATTCGGTTTTGACAGCCGAATTGTGGAGGGGTCATAACAGCGCCTTTTGCGATGGTGAGAGGAATTCGGTTTTGACAGCCAAATTGTGGAGGGTTCATAACAGCGCCTTTTGCAATGGTGAGAGGAATTCGGTTTTGATAGCCATAAATCCATATGTTGAGGTTGTCAGAACTTTTTCTATTTAAGCCTCTGCGCTTTTAAGGTTATCACCAATTTCTTAATGCCGTTTGCTTAATAAAAGCGTTATTTTTAAATTCTTATTTCAAATCATTTGAAAAAATATTACTTTTTTTACCAAAAAAATATAAAATTTTAATTGTTCATAGAACTTTTTTTTAATTTTTTTTTTTATGAAACTTTAAAAATCCCATATTATAAACGACAAACCATTAGCATGCATCTGAAACATGCTTACAAATAGTTTTAGACAATGGAATTGTAAAATAGTCCATGCCTTTTTCAATACAATAGGCATAATATTTATTATCAAAGTAAAGCGATTATCAAAGTAAATACCGATTAACTTTAAAATCATTTTTTTTTAATATTTGCCAACAAGCACGCTGCAAAGCCAAAACTAAAATGGAGAAATTTGTCTTTTGTGGTTTTAGTATCTTCAGTAAAAGCGTGAAAACCGTATTGAGGCTACAATAGCCGTATTGGAGTTTCTCTACACGCAAGATTTCAAAGTTGGTTGCAGTAGGCACATTACTGAATGTATCACAACTGTAACAAGAGCTCTTATTTTCAAAAGACGCTCAACAAAATTTTTGTTTTTTTTTATGATAATTGCAGATTCAATTAGGGCTATGAGAGCTCTCATAAAGTGCTTGCAATAAACTTTCAGCTAAGGTGACTTCATTTCATATATAATAACTCTAGTATGGCTACTACAGCCTCATCTTGTTCATGGCAGCCGTGTACGAAATTCAATAATTCCCTGAGTGCACCCTAATGTTCATGATATATAAAATTAAATAAAATCCTTTTATCAGAACAACAAAACATTTTAGTATTATTGAGAAAAAATATGTTTTCAATAGAAAAGCATTTTTCTATCCAACAAGAAATTTTTTCATGTTGAAATATTCTTTAATTAATATTTACGTATTGTTTTATCAAATTAACAATAAAACACGATATTTGTGATAAAGGCTTATATCAAATTGAAACATTTATTTATCAAATAAACACAAAAAAATGTTGTCAATATGATTTAAACTTATCACCTTAAATCTAATTGACAAAAGCTATTGTTGACTGTATATTGATAAAAAATATGTGAACTTAACCTAGGAAATAATCAATATGAAAAAATAATTCTTTGAGTGTATAATATTTTCAAAAGAAACAACAAAAATTTAAATCTCGTATAAGTCAAAGTATTCCAGAGCGCCAAATGAGAAAAAACATACGAAATACACTATATTTTTAACCAAAAATGTCCTTAATACTAACTACCCCAAGAAATTAAACTGCTTTGACATATAAACCTAAATAGCATTGGATTCAAGCATTAAAAAAATTCTTTTGCTGACCGCATATCTCAGTTGAGCTCGAAAAATATGACACTCCAAATGGCAACCGAGAAATTATGAAGCGTTTGGTTGCAGACTGGTCATTCTTAATCCCATGGCAATTGCGGACAGCAACTCCAAAAAAGCTCAAACACAACAGCAAGTAGCAACATCTGCGTAACAACAACTGCAAAAGAGGCCGCTGCATAGTTAGCCAACGCAAAAAAATAGCAACACAAACAACAGTATAAAACTCAACAAGATTTAACCACTGGACAGGCTAACAACATGTGAGACTCGCGGCTAAATAGAGCAACCTCAGATATCAAGCCGAAAAATGTAACACATACGCAAAACAGAGAAAATAAGTGCTCAACCGAAACATTTAAATATGGCGGCGGCACTCAGACTAAAGTCTAAGTGCAAAGGCCAACAATGGACGAACGTTTTTGATTTTTCATATTTTGTCATTTTTTTTATAGGGTGACATATTTTAAGAGAAGGGATAGTTTGGAATGCCTGTTGGTTGCTTGGCTGCACAACAGAACAAGTTCGTTTGCGGCATCACTGTAAACATCAAAACACAAAACTACAACACGTAGAACAAGAACCGCAAAAACAACAAACAAACAAGAATAACAAAAACAAAAAACATGAAGCCTTAACTTACTTGGACAGTCGCTTTGGGAAAACCGGAAATTGTAATGTAGGCACGTTCTTTTCTCGACAGATTTCCGCCGTATGTGGAAATGTATGCAAAACCCAAACGGAACTGTAACAATAAAAAAGGGAAAAAAAACACAAAAAACAATGCAATTTAAAAGTAGAAGAAATAAAACAAGAAACGGATGAAAAGGATGGGGATGAATCAGCATGACATGGACAAAAATAACAACAATTTAATTTATTGTTGTGCAAATAAAACCGCAAAATAAATAGCAACGCACTGCTATAATAAAAGCAACAACAACGATACCGACAGCAAGAAATTTCAAAAATTCAAAAAGTTAGCCATGTGTATGTTACTGCGGTTTTTCTTGGTATTGTTGTTGCTGTTTCAAAATTTTCCAGTTTAATTACCAAACTTCCGAGCAGCACCAGTACCAGTCCGTAGCCAACGACTTTGCCATCCAACACGGCAAAATTTATTTCCTTGCCAATGAGCGAAAATGACACCGGTTTCAAAAACTTCCACAGCAGATCGAGACGTTTAGCAACACTGGACTAAAATATGCAAGAAGAGAAGATGGTTTTTAAAGACTTATTTAATACGTTTAGAAAAGGTAGTTTATGCTTTCGTTAAGTAAACCTTAGCAAAAGGATAATTTATGCAACTAACGGTTATTTAGCAAAAACATACATTACAATTTGTCAAACCACAAATAAAAAATATTAAATATATCAAACATATACGAATAATATACAATACATAGTTTTGTTACCCTTTCGATCCTTCTTGGACACCACGGTCCTACGGCATGATTAAAAAAGAAGTATGTGTGTGGAAAAATCTTTAGAAAACTGTAAAAATTTTTGTACAGCGACTTTTTCATAAAATATCGTTACATAGGAATGAGAAAAAATCGACTTGACAATCAACATATGGGCATTTCTACAGAAATGTCAACTGCAGCCAATAAATTCGAAGTCTATAAAAGTATGTTGTTTTAACATATTTTAATAAGGAATCTATCAAATTTAACTTATGTAAACAAATTTTGCATTTATTATAACACATTTTAAATACAAATGCAAAGTCGAACAAGTGCAAAAATTATGTTTTGAACACTTCTTAATGATAGCCATTATGCATTGATATTTGCTCATTTAAATCACGGTTTATATATAAAGAATATAAGAAAAATGTAAATGGAACGTTACGATTGCCAATTACGGTAAATTTTTCCTTTGCTTTAGAGTATATTTCAATGTCGCGTGCGACATAAAAAAAGGAACATTTGTTATCAGTGCGTCAAAGGTGTTTGTACAATGCGCATCAAATATTCGTAATGGGCCCCATATACACTGCAACCAAAGCAAAGCTGGAAGTGTAACTTGGAAGTTTTTGGCAGTATCACGATGAAGTCGCAGCGTGTGTGTCGAAGTTACGCAATTCCGGTTACAGCAAAATTAAAATAGTTTAATATTTTGGTCGCAGTTGTTGTTTTTTGCTGCGTTGTTGCTGCGTTGCAGCGTGTATGGCAAAATGGAATGCTACAATGTTGCAGTTCCACTAATGTTTTAGTTGCAGTGTGTACGGATGGGCCGCATAACAAACAGATATTTTTATAGCAAATTAAATAAAAAAAATTTTGCTGGAAAATAATCAGTGCTTTGCTTTGGTACTTATTTAAAGTTTGTCACGTGCGACATCGTAAGTGTAAAATATGTAAATTCGAAATAAATTCTTTTATGCAAATACAAAATTTTTAAATGTAGATGAGTAAAGACGGTGGTGAGAAAAATAAATCCAACTGATGAATATACATGATTGATTGTATATTAGGGTGTCCCAAAAATATTTTTTTTTTTATTTTGACATATGTCCGCGGCTTTAATAATTCCACTTGACCTTAGAAACACCCTCTGCGAAGCGCATCTCAATTGGTAAAGGTTTAGAGGTAGCGAATTCATTTTCTAATTTCCCATATGATTTGTACGGGGAAAAATCAGTATTGCTGGCTAATTGAATTTAGAAATATTGTCTTTTAAGCAAAATGGTTAGATAAAAATGTTCCCTCAAATATTTTCTGTTATGTCATATCCAAATTTAATTTTCGTCGGATTATTTTTTGGTGGTTGCCCAAAACGATTTAAACATAATATAAATACAAGAAACTACTTGTTGTAACTTTAATCCAAAAACATATAGTAACCCTATGAATTTGTTCTTCATTGTGCATTTCAACTATCATTATCTAAAATTTAAGACCAATAACAATAATGAAAATGAAGTGCTCTAAGAAATATTGATTTTTAATAAAATAATTCTAAGTAAAAGTATTCATTTACAGTAGTGGTCACGAATTTAGCACACTTAAAAAAGTAAAGTGAATACTTAAATTTTCCATTTATTCCTTGTAAATTTTTAACGAAGTTTTTTTGAGTGTATATATTATATCTTCTTTATTTCTTATATACATTTGTTTATTTCAAAACTTTTTTTATAGAACGTAAAATCAAATAAAAATTAAAAATAAGCATTTCGACTTGGTCATGAATTTGGCACACGAGCGAAAAAATGTCTAGGAAGAAAAATATAATCAAAATTTATTGCACAAAACTCAATATTTCGTAGGAGTTCCCTTAGTTTTAATTACTGCATTTCATATCCTTGGTAAACTTTCGACCAAAGCCTCACAACGGTACTTTGGAATACTATACCGAATCCTTTGGATTTCCTTCCACAAATCTGGCAAATTTTTAGGTTTTACTGTTAGTATTTGTTGCTCGACATCCCTCCACAGATTTTCAATCAGGTTTAGGTCCAGTGATTGCGATGGCCACTTCAAACTATCATCATGGTTGTCTTCCAAGCAACTCTTAACTATGTGAGCACTGTGCTTTGGATCATTATCCTGCATAAAACGCCATTAAAGCGGCCAATTATCCTCTTGAAACGGTATCGTGGTATTGAAAAGTCCGTTTTTGTAAAGTGCTGATCCATTTTTTGGTAAATTTTAACAATCGGACCAACTCTGTGCCAAGAAAACGCCGCCCATAACATAACATTTCAGCCACCCTGTTTAATAGTCTTGAGCGTGTACTTTGGATTGTGTTGCATGTTTTCAGGACGCCACACGTATTGTTTGCTGTCAGATGTGAACCGGCAAAACTTTGATTCATCCCTCCAAAGCCCTCCAATTCGTCGAATTTTTAAATATTCTTTTGCAAACGCAAGACTACATTTAATATTTTTTGAGACACATGTGGTGTATGTTGGGCTATAAAGCTACGGAAATTGTTTTCATTCAAGTGTCTTCTTATGCCTTTTGAGGACACATTTATGCCATATTTTGATGAAATTTCATTTTTCATTTTATTTGAAGATTTAAAAGGATCACTGAGTTAAGCTCTACAAATCAAATGGCCCCTCTCTTGCTATTATTTTTCGAGTTCTAGGTCGCTTTTTTACATTTTTAATTCTCTAATACTGCTCTACATGCTGTAATGCGTTATATAATAACTTTCAAAAACATCTAAGAAGCAGAGCAATCTCTGAAACTGTGCTTCCACCATTTTTTATTTGCTAAATCAACTGCCGCTGAGCCTCTGAAAATCAGTAGCCTTTCGCCATACCTTTCTGCAATTTTTTGTTAGAACTCAAATAGAAACTTAATAAATTTAGTATATCTTTCTAGTAAAGTTTAATTAACCAAAATAAAATAAGATATCGCAGTAGTTCTAACCTGTGCTAAATTCGTGTCCAGCATTTAAACCAAATTGATTGATACTACTAGAAATATGTCAGAAAATTTAAGAATAACTAAGAAACCAACTAACGGTAGATAGAGTTAACTTCATAAACAGTACTCAACAAAAAATATTTGATTATAATTCTTAAGCTAAGATGTAAAAAATTTCAAAGTAGAGTTACTAACACAGTGTGTGCTAAATTTGTGACCACCACTGTATATTGGTAGCTCTAAGAAATGAGCCACAGACCACCAAATAATAATCAGATGAAAATGAAATTTAAATATGTCATAAGAGACAAAGTTTGAAGGAACACGTTTTGCTTAAAAGATAATGTCTCTAAATTCAATTTACCAGCAAAACTGATTTTTCCAAATACAAATCGTATGGGTAAATTAGAAAATGAATTCGTGACCTCTATGCCTTTACCAATTGAGATGCGCTTAACAGAGAATGCTTCTAAGGTCAAATGGAAGTGGAAAAGCTGCGGACATCAAACACGATTTTTTTTTATTCTAATATATATGTACATTAGAGCGGGTCGATTTATTTTTCGACAATTTCCCTATGATTTCCGTATTCTATGGGTTAATCTATGAAAATTTGCCAAAGGAACCATACCTCTATCATTAAAATCGAGTCCTCTACTTTTTGTTGGTAGATTTTTTCCCAAATTAACGTTCGTATGAAATATTACCTACACGTTCACATCCATAACTCAAAAACTATCGATCGGGTTTAATCGCCAGTAGGCGCATTGGAAATGTGAGCTCATTTTGATCAATTTACAAAAAAAATCTCCAACATTGGTCCAACGGTTCAAAAGTTACGGGCATTTTTGTCCAAATTTTGGAGCATTTTTCCATTTTTTCATGATTTTGTCCAAGAATATTACTTTCATGGCCATTTTTTTGGCTCATTTTTTTTGACTTACGAAGCTTACGAACCTTACGTTACGACTGGACTGATTTGCGCTTTACATTATTGGCATATTTTTTCACAGGGTGCACACCCTGTGTTATGTTTGTCTCTTTCTTTTTGTTTTAAGTTTCTTTATAGACTTCTTTATTTTTGTTTGTTTATAATATTCCAGTGTATGCTAGTTTTGTTTGAGCGTCATTTCAGTGAAGTGTTACTTGAAATAACTAACAAATAATCACACTATTTTGAAATTTAGAAAAGATTTAAAGGTAAGTGTAAAAACATTGCTAACTATTATAGTTAATAGTTATATTATTATTCTATGAAAAACATATTTAATTCTTTTAGTGACGGTTTAAAAAATGGATTCAGAGCCTGGTTCATCGCAAAATCCAACAGATACCCAACGCAGTAATTTGCAACATTTGGTCTCTCATGATGTTTTTTCTTTTGGCGTGGCCTGTGAATTACCTGATATTAATCTGTCAACTAAACGAGATATATTGAAGTACTATTTTTTCTTGGCCGAACGTTCAAAAAAAAAAAAATAAAAAGGGAAAAAAAATCAAAAAGTTGGTTTTATGTGTTATTTTGTTTTAGCAATATCGCATGAATTAATCAACCGAATTCGATCAATTTGGGCTTAAACTCTTCGTTTTGAATTGTTAATTGAATTAAATAATGGATTGAGCTAAAAAATGGCCATGAAAGTAATATTCTTGGACAAAATCATGAAAAAAATGGAAAAATGGTCCAAAATTTGGACAAAAATGCCCGCAACTTTTGAACTTTTTACCAACAAAAAGTAGGGGACTCGATTTTAACGATAGAGGTATGGTTCCTTCGGCAAATTTTCATGGAATAACCCATAGAATACGTAAATCATAGGGAAATTGGTGAATTTTTTCACTCCCTACAAATCGACCCGCCCTAATGTACATGCAATGGCTTTTTTTTTGCTAATTCACATGGAAAGGGAGCCGTTGATGGAGTTGGAGCCCTGCGTTAAATGGAATTAAAATATATTTTATGTCATCTACTCAAATTGAAAATTTGTCTCTATAATATAGGTTGGACAGAAAATGGAAGGAAGTGAAAAGCATTCCAGGTATAACCCAGTTGCATTCGTTTTGTTATGATAGCCAACAGGAAGAAACAGCTAGGACTGCATATTCCATTAAAAAAAAATTTATTTGATATCAGTAATAAGTAATAAAGATATACATGATATAAACATTAGTAAGAAGTATATGATGATATGATATATACTTATTTTTGTTTTTCTTTATTGAAGATATTTTGTTAAGTTAATAATTTTCGTTGTGTAAATAAATATATTGAATATGCTAAAAATCATTTGTAACCATCTAATGCATGTCTAATCACATGAAAGTAAAAATTTAACATAAAATGTGTGATGGAACAAAATGTCGCATGCAACATTTAGTGAATAAAATTAAATTAAAACTAAACTACTTAACTAGGGAAACTGGGGGCGATGGATCAATGTAACATGTCTGACTGTCTCAACCTGGCGAGGCCAGCATAATCTTTGTGAAATCGCCTCAAGTCGACTCAAACCTCCACGTGGTGTTTCCTGGGCAACGTCAAAACTGACAACCGTTAGTTTGGCGGCTAATCTGAGCGGCGGGCCTCCCTAGGCTTAAAATAGGTTGTGCGTCGGGTTTGAAGCCCACCCGTAAAAACCAATTTCAATGAAAACATATAAGAATAGAAGAAAAATGATCCCCAAATCTGATGACGACTACCGCAAACGAAAAACTGATAATGATTTACGGATATGCACCTGGAATGTCCGAACCCTTAATTGGGAAGGTGCCTCTATCCAACTGACTGATGTCTTGGGAAGATACAAAGTTGATATCACTGCTATCCAAGAAATGCGATGGAAGGGACAGGGTTGCATTCGGCATGCACCCTGTGATATCTACTACAGCGGCCATGCGGAGAAGCACGAGTTTGGATGCGGATTTGTAGTTGGCAAGAGACTACGGCCCCACGTCCTGCGATTCACACCTGTGAACGAACGACTTGCCATAATCCGCATCAAGGTTAGATTTTTCAATATAAGCCTAATATGTGCGCACGCTCCGACAGAAGACAAGGACGATGAGATCAAGGAAATTTTCTACGAGCGCCTTGAAAATGCTTACGAGCGCTGCCCCCGCCACGACGTTAAAATCGTGCTTGGTGACTTCAACGCTAAGGTGGGCAAGGAAAATATTTTTGGTCCAACAGTCGGAAAGTTTAGCCTCCACGACAACACCTCCGATAACGGAATGAGGCTGATTGACTTCGCCGCAGCACGAAACATGGTCGTAAGTAGCACTAGATTCAAGCATCTCAATATTCATAAAGCCACCTGGATGTCCCCTGATCAAAAAACAAAAAATCAAATTGATCACGTTTTGATCGACGGAAGGCACTCTTCCAGTGTATTGGATGTACGCACGATCCGTGGTGCAAACATTGACTCGGATCACTATCTTGTTGCAGCCAAGATCCGTACACGTCTGTGCGCAGCTAAGAATACACGCAACCCTACACAGAGAAAGCTAGACGTTGACAAGCTGCAATCGAAACAGACAGCCGATGCTTTCGCCACTCGACTCTCACTCCTGCTTCAAAGCACTCCTCCAATCGATGATATATGCGCGCAGTGGACACACATTTCCAACTCCATACGTGCGGCTGCTGAAGAGGTGATTGGCTACCAACGCCCTCGCCGAAACCAGTGGTACGACCAGGAGTGTCGCGACGCCACTGCAGAGAAAGACGCCGCCTACAAAGCCACCCTGCAGTCGGTTGTAACGCGCGCTGCTAAGGAGCGATACAAAGAAAAGAGGAGGGAAGAGAGACATATTTTCAGACGGAAAAAAAGAGAGGCAGAAAAGCGCGAGCAGGAGAAGATTGAGATGTATGGTGACAGGAATGAGGCCCGAAAATTTTTCGAAAAAATAAGCCGATGGTTTTAAAACCGGGGCCTCTTCCTGCAAGGATGAAAACGGGAATCTAGTGACAGATGTCCAGAGTACACTGACGTTATGGAGGGAACACTTCTCTAAACTTCTAAATGGCGACGCTGACAACAATCCCGCCAATAGAGATGATATTCCGGAAACCCCAATTGCGGATAACAGCGTCGAGGTTCCGCTGCCCGACTATGATGAAGTTCTGACAGCTATAGCTCGGCTTAAAAATAACAAAGCCGCGGGAGCTGATGGCTTACCTGCTGAGCTGTTTAAGAACGGAGGCGAAGCTCTACTTAAATGCATTCACGAGCTTCTATGCAGAATATGGTCGGAAGAATGCATTCCGAACGATTGGAATCTCAGTGTGCTCTGCCCAATCCACAAGAAAGGCGATCCCACTATCTGTGCCAATTACCGTGGGATAAGCCTTCTTAATATCGCATATAAGGTCCTGTCGAGCGTTTTATGTGAAAGATTGAAGCCCATTGTAAACGAATTGATCGGACCTTATCAGTGTGGCTTCAGACCTGGAAAGTCCACCATCGACCAGATTTTCACGCTACGACAAATCTTGGAGAAGACTCAAGAAAAACAAGTCGACACCCACCATCTTTTTGTCGACTACAAAGCCGCCTTCGACAGCCCAATAAGGAAGCACCTGTACTCCACCATGTCTGAATTTGGTATTCCTGCAAAACTAATACGACTTTGCAGGAAGACACTGAGCAACACCAGCAGCGCAGTTAAAATCGGGAAGGACCTCTCCCCACCATTTATTACCAAACGAGGTTTCAGACAAGGTGATTCCTTATCGTGCGACTTTTTCAACCTAATGATGGAAAAGATCATCCGAGCTGCTGATCTGAGACGTAGTGGCACAATATTCTACAAGAGTGTTATGCTGCTTGCGTATGCTGATGACATAGATATCATTGACCATAATACGTGCGAAGTCAGTGCAGCATTTTCCAGATTAGAAAGAGAGTCAAGTCGAATGGGTCTGTCAGTGAATGCAGATAAGACGAAATACTTAGTGTCAACAAACAAACAGGTGCGTCTTGGAACCCACATTACCGTTGACAATACCTCATTCGAGGTTGTGAAGAACTTCGTTTATCTGGGATCCAGCATTAATTCAACCAACGTCATCAGCATTGAGATCAAACGAAGAATAACTCTTGCCAACAGGTGTTACTTTGGGCTCAGTAGGCAATTGAGAAGCAGAGCCCTCTCTCGACGAACGAAAATCACGCTCTATAAATCGCTCATCATGCCCGTCCTACTTTACGCATCACAAACCTGGATGCTGAGCAGTTTAGATGAAAAGACTTTAGGAGCATTCGAGAGAAAGATTCTTCGTAAGATCTACGGACCAATCTGCGTCAATGGCGAGTACCGAATACGGTGGAATGATGAACTGTATGAGCTGTACGCTGACATCGACATAGTCAAGCGCATTAAAATCGAGCGGCTTCGCTGGCTTGGTCATGTTCAGCGCATGAAAGACGATGCTCCAGTGAAGAAAACATTCGATTCGGTACCCAGCGGCGGTCAACGCAGAAGAGGACGACCGCATCTTCGTTGGAAAGACCAAGTAGAGGACAACCTGACGAGGCTTGGAATTTCCAACTGGCGCCAGCAAGCGAAAGACAGAAATGGCTGGCGCAAATTCTTAGATGAGGCCAAGACCGACATACGGTTGTAGCGCCAACTAAGTAAAAGTAAAAAACTACTTAATATTTTTGAATCAAATTGAAAATTTTTTTAAGAGACATCAATGCATAATATTTTAAAATTAGTCGCATTAAAATATTCCTTCAGGTTTCGCTGTAATGTGTTTGAACTCTTCGCCTTGAAAGCGATTGCTGTCTCTGTCGCATACGGATGTTTTGATTTTTTGTTTTTATTTTTAAAACGCAAAATTGCCAAAATCCAACCTTAGCACCAAATATAGTACTAATCAAGAGCTCTAAGATTCGCCATTTGTCAAAATAAAATAATGAATGCGTACGAATGTCGCATTCGACATTAGAGAAATGCATATGCATTGACTTTCAACGGAAAGTTTTCTGCTGTTTTTAAATATAATTAGCTTTAATTTTATTTTTCTTCCAAAATCCAATCAAAGGATTTAACGAAAATAGTTTGAACTGTACCGTAAGGTTGGTGCATATATTTCTTTATATATTTTTTAAAAAAAGATTAAAACTATTGAACTTTTATTAAAAACATGACTCAAAAGTTGCTTTTGTGGTAAAAATAAAAAACAAGTAAAAATTGCATTTCTCACTATCTTTTGTATGACATAATATTAATTTGCAAAAATTTTTCCTGTTTTGCAAGAAAAAAAAAAACAAATTGTGCTAAAAATTGTTAAACTTCAAACGCCCCTATGATATTTTGGCCAAAATAATTTTTTTCAATATATTGTTTTTATTTTTTTTTTTTTAAATAGTCAAGTCACAAAAATAATTGCTGAAAAAAACCTCGATTTTATATTTCCTTGCGTGACAATATTTTTTTAATTGGTTTTACAAATAATCAACATTAGATGAAATAAAAACTAATTTATTATTTTCATATTTAAAATATTGCACTATTTTAAACTGCAATAAAACGCAAACTTCATCGAATGGAGCTCGTTCTTATAACTCGTAACGATCGCAGTTACCGATTTGATGTCACTCTTACGTAATTCACACTTACACTGTTTGTGTAATAATCTGAATCGATTTCTGTTCGATTCGTTTGTTCCAAATCAATAAGCTGTCACATTTTCCAACTTTACTTCGATAGAATCTTTCAAAAAAGTGTTTGTGTAAGAAAAGTGAATCGAAACCTCATGTTTTTCTCACTCACTCTGTGGCAAGTGAAAATTATACCGATTTGTATAAATGGCAGTAATATTGTATATATATGAAATAAAAGGTACTCGAAATTAATATTCTAAAACGGGTACTTTCGCTTAAGTTAAAATTTTTACTGATTATAATACTTTTTTTTGTTTTAAAACGATTCAGTTATCAAGGTAATGCGATTTAAAAAGAATGCCCATTTACATAAAAGAAGGAAATTTAAGTTACAAAATATTTGTTAGAGCAATGCAAAAGAACAAATATTTTCGAACTTTTTGTTACACATCACTTATTGTAAAATTATTTACATTCATAATAGTTGATTATTTCTGCAAACATTATAACTAATGTCCGACCTTATATTCGGTTTCGGTTACGGCCAGTTTCGGCCATATTGAGGCTGAATAGCCAAAACTTTTGGTAAAAATTTCTTGCATCAGTCATTTCATTCAAATATATAAGTTTGGTTTAATAAAAATATTTACATCGCATTGTACAATACCAAAATGGTGAATTCGTCTATAATTTGAATTATCGTGTTAAGGCTTAGTATGCTGTAGAAACGAAAATTTTTAGGCACTTAATTCTACATGCGAAATTTTGGTGTACACTCAAAACTAAAACATACGTTACCCTAACGTGTTTTTTGAATGTGTTAGTTGAACAATATTGTTGAATGTCAAATTTCCACGTCAATTAAATGTGCAAAAATATAAAAGACAGCATGAACAAATTTTTCGGTTCAACAGCGTACTAAGTAACGAAAAAAAAATTTCGCCACCTTTTCGCTGTCAAAAACGCAATGTATTTCTTACGGAAGATTACTTTTCGCTTCTAAAGCATACTAAGTTTAACGCAAAATATTTTAGTTAATCGTATGCGTTCGAACTATCATTTTCGATTTTATCATCTCTGTTGCAATTGACATTAAAACTTTATAGGTACTGAAAAAAAAAACAAATATACTTTGTTTTGTAGTTCTATAAAAATGTACATTGTAGGTGCATACTATTTTAAGTGTGTACGGAAGAGTGTAATAAAAAATAAAACAAAAAATTATTTCATTTGTTATTATAGTAAACTTCAATTAATTATTATAAATTTCAATATTCAAATAATACTTTTTATATTTAATTTATTTTGTATGTATTTGAAAGCACTTTTGTTTCCTTTTAATAAAAAAAATTGATTTATAAACACTTAAATTTGTAATTTGTTAACACATAAATTTTCATATTAATAACCAGTTTCGGTTTCAGTTTCAGCTGAATATTATAAAATGGCCGAATATTCGGTTTCGATTTCGGCCAAAATTCCGGTTTCGGTCGGACACTAATTATAACACATGAATATTATATAATTAATTTACTTAAACTTCAAATAATTACTTTTTAATAATAGGACCATCAGCTCTTTAGTACAAAATTTTAGCGCACATAACATAGAATATATGCAAGTAGATAGCTACTTGTCATTTGACTCAATTTCGCAACGTTTCTTTATGATTTGTGTTCTTTTTCATCACGGACCGAATTTTTACCGATTTCAACATACATAAACATTAGTTGTCACGAAATCGGTAACTAGGGATCGATATCGCGTGACGTCACACAAATAGGTAACGAGCCGATGTTATTACACGAACGAGCTACAGGGGTCGCTAATTACGAATTTGATGTCGAATACTCGAAAAAATGAAAAAATGGCTTAATTTATTGTTTTTAATTTAAGAACAATATTTTAAAATTATGTTTTAAAATATTTGTTTTCAATACTAAAATTTGTGTTTTAAAGTTTTTTTAAACAAATACTTTTAAACTGTAAATGTTTACTATAAAAATATATTTTAAAATATTGTTTTGAAAAAAAAAAAAACTTTTGTTTAAAATTGAACTGTACAAATATTTGAGTTTGACTTAAATAAAATTGTTTCAAGCTCTATTAAAAAAAAAATGCATTTAATATGAACACAGTTTCATTAATTTTTAATACATATTCCCTCAGTGTACTTAAAAAAATGCTAAGTTTAAATATTATAGTCTTTTCACAATAAATGTTTCAAATGGAGTCTTTTTATTTTTTTTCTTTCAATGTGCAATGTTATCTAAAGATCTTTGTCGTGACCATAAACACACAACGGCTGCTGTTTGGGGGGAGGTTAACCCCCAAAATCACCCTGCGTATGCGCCTGGCTTAATAGGATTAAATAAAAAAAGATGTTATTTCGCAACCAAATTTTTACAGTATTTTTTGTTATAACTTGAAATCTATGAAGAATATTTTTTACTTTCCTTTTACAGGACTAGGGCAAAATTCGAACAAGGATTTAGACAAGATTACTGACTAGAACTTGAATAAACTTTTGAACAAGGTTTAGAGTAGGAACTAAAACTTGGATGAGAATTTGTACAACTATACTTCAAGGACTTTCTTAGAAACTAGACTTAGAGGACATTTGTATATCAATGTAATTTATACAATATTCTAACTAACCGTGGAATGATGGTGTAGCAAATTTGAGCTACTTCACATCCTAAAACATCAAAACAAGTTGCAGTGTTTTTTGCATCCAATAAATTCAATAAATATTTTAAGATATGCACAATTAAAATTGAAAACACAGAATTATGCAGGGTAAAAACTCATAAAAATTAATTTATAGTATGAGCAAACTATGATGCATATCGGATGGCCTATTTCGACATAAACATTTACACTGGGGTTAAACGAGACAGTGCTGTTTAGACAGTTGCAACACATTCACAAATTTTGCTGTACTGTCTTTACTTTTATGAAGACAGTTGGCGGGACAGTAGAATGATATTTAGCATATCAAATGGCAGAAGACAAAAAAATTTAAGAGAATTAATTGGATACTAGCAATAATCTGGCGCGATCGTAGTTTTAACAAACATTTTTTGTATAAAATAGAAATTTTTTACTCTTTTGTCTACTGTCTTGCCAACTGTCTTACTAACTATTTGGGGTTTTATTCACAGACACAAAGTTTCACAACTAATACGTATTTTTCACTGTCTTACAGTACTGTCTAGTGTAACTCCCATGATAGGCAATTCATAATTGACCTAAAATTCTACTAAAGTCATTTAAATATGAGTTAATTTAAATAAATTCAATACTTTGCAGACTATAGACTTATTATAAATAATTATTTAAAATGTTAGTTATAAATAAATTTATGCAATAAGAGTGCTTGAGGATGAGTAAAAGGGAAAAAGAAAAAATGCAATGATTGAATAGAGTTCTCCTGTGCAACCAAACAAAAAATTTATTACAAACAAACCGTTGAAAAATGCTACAAATGGACTTGTTTGTATTTGCATATGTCACGCCAAAACCATGTTTGGATATACATATGTCAAGCTTTAAAAAAAAAAAAATAAAAGTCAGACATAAACCAAAACAAAAGAGAAAAAAAGAATGCCACACTGAAAAAGTACCAAAAAAAGACGAGTTGAATAAAAGATGAATAGCCAAGATAAGAAATAAAAAATAGGCACAAATACATACACAACTTACATTATCATTTGAAGCCAGTTGTTGTTGAGCATTGTCCAGCTTGAGCAGTTGACGCTTCCAGCCGATGCCAGAAATAAATGCTACTGTCACACAGCCAAGTGCGCCGGCCGAAGGATAACCGATAGCTTTGCTGCCCATCACTGCGACCGCGCCACCCAAGACGGTCAGTACAAAACGCTGACCATTTGCATATAGCTGAAAGAACAACAAGAACGAGCATAAATTCAGAGAGTAAAAAAAACTAACTGAAATACATTCAAATGTCGACCGAAACAACAAATGGTAACAAAGTTAGTAGAAAAAAATACGCAAAAAAATAGTTTTTTTTTTATTTTGGCGCTCTTCGTACTTAGCTGAAGTGAGGCACTAAAAGTGTCGACTGCTTAATTTTAACTTTATTTTTGTCTTATTTTTGTTGTTGTTTTTCTGATCTGTCATTCTTCTGCCTTCGTTGCTTAAATGGAAAAGCAGTCAGCCAGTCAGCCAGTCAGCCAACCAGCTCGTAAGCCTAAAGAGTTGCAAGCAGCTTACTAACGCTTGATTTTGGCTTCATGAAGTCCTTCAATGGGCACTCTGCCTTAGCACTCTGCCAAATTAATTCGATTGATTGTTGGATAGATTGATGTTATGTTGTTAGTGTTGCGCTTGTTGATGTTCTTGCTGTTGATATAAATGTTGTTTATTGGTAATGACGGACTGTGAAACAATTAGCTGAAAGTTCTGCTGAATTTTGTTACTAATTTTGAATAATGTAAACAGTTCGTTGAAATTCAACAAAGATGTTCGAATAAATTATGAATTAATGTTACTCATACGCCATATTGAATTAAACTGTTTTTCTTTTCAATAAAATTCTTGATATGATACTTTTCTTTAAGAAATTTTGTCATTTAAACTGGATCAACATCAGATTGGTAAACATCAGTTTCTGTCTTTGATAATAAATTCCTTTTTTGTGGGCGTTTTATTGTTTTTGAGTATATCTATCATTACTTAAAAGTTTTAAAGCAAGCTAGAAAAAAGGCGAAAATACCAATTGAAATGAAATTTTCTTTTCTTATCCTTTGACTTTCGTTTCTTTTCTCCTCTATTCGTTTGTTGCTGTTGAGCACAGGACTTTTACTCATTCATTTTTGTAGTTTTCCTTCTAAAGCGCTTATATCTATTTTCAAAGGTTTTGGGGTTGAGTGTTGCAAAACATAGAAACAAAGCACAACAAAAAATTAAAAAAAAAACACTGAAAGCTGCATTTATGTGATTGCGTTTTGTCAATGTATTTGTGTGCTCGCATTAAGGCAAGTACTGCTCTATTCTGCTCTGTATTTGTGTGCGTATTTGTGTGTGTCCGTCTTTGTGTGTGCTTGTGTACATGAGAAATCACATTTTACCAATATAAATAAAACAGTTTCTGTTTTTCTTTTCATCAAATTCAATTTGCCGCTAGAGTGAGAATAAAAACCAGAGAAAGTGCAGAATTCCTCGGGCCAAATTTTTTCAAATGCATTTAGTAATAAAAGGTTTGAACGATTTAAGGAATTCGAAAAAACTAAGAGTTAGAAAGGCCGGGAGATGAAAAAATAAGGGGGAAGAAGACAGTAGACATGATCGCAATATTATTAATAGGAATACTATTAGTAAGTGAGTGTAATATGATATGCTTTGTTTCTTTTTACTTTCTAATTTGGTATTCTGTTTGCCTATCCAAGAATAGACAATCACGTTCACTGAATGTCCCTAAGTTGTTTATAAACTTTATGATAGATTTGGCAGGTTTTTAGCTTTAGATGTTTGTAAAAAGCTATTAACTATTTCCCTGCAAGCCATATGAGTTTTTAAAGACTCTTTTATGACTCATTTGTAGGAGCCTTAGCCCTCTTAATGAGCTCTATAAGTTTCAAAAAAGAGCAGTTTTTCCGTTGAAAGTGGTCCCTCTTTAAGAGCTCAAATAAGAGTACAAAATTACACTTTTTTGACTCTCAAAAGTAGTTTATTCGGAATCCTAACTGAGTCTTTTATGAATCTTATATTGGCATTTTAAGAATCATATAAGACTCTTCAAAATTTCAGAAAAGTGATAGTTTTCCTTTGAAACTGGTTGCTCTTATGAGGCATCAATATGAATCTTAAAAGACTCTTTTATTATTCCTATTTTTTCTTCATTTTTCTTCATAAAATAATCATAAAAGTGCCGAATATAAGCTTTTTTTTAATTTAGTCACTTTTTATGATTTTTGTTATGAAGAAAAAAAGTGTCAGAGAACGCGGACTACGCCTTAAAATTTTTCCACTCTTCCTGTGCTGAATATTATGTTGTAAGCATATTTTGATTACCGAAACGAATTAAATATTTTAAATTTAAAGTAATGAAGAGTATTTGAAAGCATGCTTTTTTTCTTTAAATTTCAACTCCGAAAATGCTTCCAATTGAGATGTTTTTAGGACTTCATTTTTTTAATACAGAAAATACACATACACATAAAATTTTATATTCAAGAGGCTTTTCACAAAACACTCCTAAATGTGAGCTCAAAACTGAAATACTCCAAAAACAATCCGAAATATGTTTTTTTCAGGAGTGTATGTTATGAAACAACAAAAAATACACTTTAAAAACTCATAAATAAGAGGGAGCTCATAAAATCCACTTCAATTAGGCTCTTTTCAGAGTCAGAATTATGAGCGCTCCGAACTTGGTTTAAAGGGTTTACACTACTTTCGATTATTTGCAAGGGTGTATAATAAAAAATAGTTATAAATCGTGCATAAAAAAATCTTTTTAACTTAAATTTTAAAAACTCAAATGATGGCTTTTAAGGTTTGATTGATCTGCAAAACTCTCGCGCCAAATTGAAATTGAATTGAAATTCTGAATTTACAAAAATATGTCTCACGTTCTTTAAATATTATTCTATTCAAAGAATTCTATCCTATTCAAATGCTATCAAATCCTATTCTATTCAAGAGTCGACAAAAATATGTCTCATCTCTATAAATTTAGTCCCCATTCAGTTTTACTGGAAAGTGGAGAGACCCTTTTTAAATTTGTTGTATCTGATGGGCGTTGTTACGTATACTTATCTACTTAAGCATATTATAAGACTTTAGACAAAAAATTTTTACACCATGCAAATCGCAGTATGTATATATATTTGAGCCATGGGAAAATTAAGTAGTTGTACATTTAATTTAATAACACGGAGCAAACTGTTTGCTACATTTGTATTGTGATTAAGCAAAACTTGCGCTTGATTCTCAGCCACTTCAAAATTATGCTAGATTTCAGCAAAAACTAATCAAAATTTGCTATTCCAGTTTATAATAACTAAGCAAATGTTTTGATAAAATTCAAGCAAAATTTTGCTAAGATATTATAAACTGCAAAACAAATTTCTACTTAATTCAAACATATATTTGCTAAGTTATTTTACTAGCAAATTTTGATAAGTTTTTGCTGAAGTAATTATTAAAAATAAATTAAATTGAAAAATTACCACCATCTGGAGATTTGAACCTCGGCCGCGTGAGTGTAAGTGCATGGGCTTATTCATTCAACCATTGCAGTTGTTAACCAATCGTTTTCTCGTATGTTTAGAAGAAATTTATTAAAAATTTGCAATTTGAGTTTATAAAAACTTAGCAAATATTTGCTAGAGCTTAGTTAAAATTTTCCATTTGAGCTTAAAATAACTAAGCAAATATTTGTTAAATTAAGTAAAAATTTACTTTTGCAGTTTACAATAATTTAGCAAAATTTTGTTTGAATTTAATCAAAATCTTGCTTTTACAATCTTGTGATTACAATTTAGTAATCTTGTTATGAAATCACACCATGAATGAGAAAAGTTTTGCTGATTTGCTTTTAAGCAAAACATTTGCTTGATTCAAGCAAAATAATTATCTCCGTGATGAGTTTTTTTGTGGTCAACATTTGAACTTTACGCATTCATTCTCTGTTGATTCGATACAAAATTAATGTCACAAACATATTTTTTCATAAAAATTTGGCATCACTTTTACTATCCTAATGAATTATTCACCAGTTCTCTTGCTCAGAAGAGAGCGTTTATGAGAACGGCAAACTGTATATAGAAGTAGAGTCCTTTTTTTCTTCTTTCTACGCTCATCTGAGAACGTAAGCGAACTCATATCATAGTGTAAGGAAAAAAAAAACTAACGAACTTTTGCCGAACTTTTGTTTTCCTCTTTTTGTGCGGATCTTCTCATTTTGTGCGAATTGATACATGATATATCATTTCACCTGTTTAAAGCCGGTGAATTTTTAATAAAAAATAGATAGAACCTGAGCCACCAGATGGCTCATTTCACCATCAAACCGATTTCAATATGCCTGATGGTGATGGTTCTGATGTATGCACAGATGCCTCCAGTTGCAAAAGGAGACGTAGAAAGATTTTTTACCAATTTTTGTTTAAGCACGAACAAATTCATTATTGCTTAATCAATACATAAAATGTCAGTACATTTCGCATCAAGGCTAATGAAGTAAGAAAAAAAAGTTGTGCAGTCTGGGAACCACCGTCAGAAACGAAGGTCCTTACGCTTTTTCTTCAACTCTAAATGTAATTTTAAATAAAATCTGCATATTTTTATTAATTGTGTGATATTTTGTATTATATAAATTTTTCAAGGCAAATAATGTAAATGAACAATCAAATCAAAAAGATTAATTAATGTTTTAGGAAAAAATATTTATTTATTGAAAATTAAAATATTAAGTTCTTATGAGGGATAAAAATAGGCAGTTACTGTTGCCAGCGATGTTTGTTTCATGATGCAACAAGCCGTTGAGCATTGAACATTCATCATGTTCCTCGTCTGGAGCTTGAACTTATTAACCCGTTGTCAATAAACATGGGTGTGTTACACCCGGGCTTCAATAAATTTTGGATTCATTTTTTTGATCTCTAATTTTAATAACAAAAAAAAAATGTTTGTAAGGAAGAGATTATGTTTTTTTTTTCTTTTTCAAACTAATATATTATTGACTTAATAAAAAAACATTAAAAAAAAATTATTATGTGTATAGTTTTTATTTTCAATATCACTTTTTTCGGGTGTGACACACCCAGATCATTGGCTGTGTGAAAAAAAATATGTTCATTGACGGCGGGTAAAAAAGTTGGGTTAAAAACTTGACTTACTCAAGAGTATAAAACAAAACACACATTTTTAGTGTTCACCCTAGTGTAAAAAAAAATGATTGAAAGTCTTACATCAAATTCGAAATCAGCGACCAGCGCATCTACAAAGAGTCTAACACAAAGATAAAACACATTTTTTGGGTCCACACTAGTGGAAAAATAATTTTTGAAATTCAAATGGAAATCAACGACCCCTTAATACTGTCTTAATATGCAAAGATTAAAAAAAAAAGCCTAGCCAGCCTAGTGTTAAAAAATTCTAATAAAGGATTCGAAATAAGCGCTCAGCGCATCTACAAAGAAGATAAAACAAAACAAAAAAACACATATTTAGGGTCCACCCTAGTGGAAAAAGCATTTTTAAAATTCTAGCATCAGATCCGAAATTTGCGATCCCTTTCTACTGCCAGCAGATACACAAAAAGTATAAATAGAAAACACATTTATACTTTGGACCCTACAATCCACCCTATTGTCAAAAAAATTTTTTGAAATTTTAACATCATATTTTTCTTAAAAACTAATTGCTATAAAAATTCTAACGTGTGATTTAAAACAATCACACAAATAACTAGTAAGAAAATATCTTCAAAGCTTTGAATGCTGATTATTTTGGTGACGTCACTTTTTTAAGGCGTGGTTTTTATCCAAATAATTCACATTTGAAACTCAGAATGCTTTTTATTTATTAAAGCTTATGTAAACAACACGCTCAGAAATCTTGGAATCAATTTTAAGCCAAGCGTTGGAATCATGCATTTTTTAATATATTTTTGATTAAAACTTATACTTTCAAGTATACTAAAAAATTGATTTAATGTTATCTGTATTAAAGTATAATAAAAATTGTATTATATACAAGTTATAATAAAAATTGTCTTAAAATGTAATACAAATATCAAGCATCTGTCAAATTGTCATTCTGATTCTGAAATCTGACATTATCACAATAAAACCTAAAGAAATAGTTTTGTTAACGAAAAACCGTATGTTACAAAAGAAACTTTAAATGAATAAATATTTTGTTATTGGTTGACCAAATATTTTTTTTTATTTCACTTGGAATTTTAAAAGTAAGTAAAAATATAAAAGATTTATAGCTTTATTCAATAAATGTTCCATAAATTTATTCCATATATGTTGATTTTTCCTTTCACCTTTTCAGGAAAATATGTATTAAATGTTATACTGTTTAATACAATCTGTATTACTATTTAATACGATTTGATACAATTTGCATTACTATTTAATACAATTTGTATTAATATTTAATAAAAATTTTTTTATTCGTATTACTTTTTAGTAACTGAAGTATTACACTTGATTACAAATGTATTAAAATATAAACCAGAAAAGTATTGTTCTAAACTTAGTTTCTATTCCAATTCTGTATTAGAATTTAGTATTATGGCATAAGAACTCAATTTTTATATATGACATATATTAGATTCTAATGCAATTCTGGTGTGGTCATACATACAATACAGTTTTTATTAGAATTTAATCCAAGATTTCTGAGCGTGAATACCTAGGTTAAACATTGATCTTTTTGGAGTTTATAAAAGTTTTTTATTATGATGACGTCACTTTTCATGGGAGGAGATCTTAATTTTCAGATTTTTTTTACAAAATTCTAAGCATCGATTGCATAATTAAGATTTAAACTAATTTGCAAAATTTGTAGCCATTGTACTAATTTTTATTGAATTTAAGGAGATTTTACTGATTTTATAAAGTCACTTAATATGGGAGGTAGCAGTGGGTTTCATTCTATTTTTGCATATTTCATACTCAAAGTAAAAAGTTGTGGCGGCCGTAGCCTAGTGGGTATAGTGCGTGTCCCCTAAGCTACAGAACCGCGGTAGCCCGGGTTCAATTCCAGCTCAGACAGAAAATTTTTTTTCAGTTGAATTAATTTTTCTGTTCGGTCGTCACCTCTCTGCAGACAATGGCAAACCTCAGAAATTGCCATGTAAAGCTTCTTGAGAACAACGTGTATAACATTTAATAACACGTTCAACACAATTGATCAATAGAAGCTAGGTCAAAGTCTTTCCAAGGGCTGAAATGACCAGTTTATTTATATTTATTTACTCAAAGTACACATTAAACGTTATTTTCACTTACATACTTGTACATAAACGAGATTATTTGCAAAATTTGCAATCTTTAGATTAATTTTTGTGGAATTTAGACAGATTTTACTGTTTTGGTAAAGTCACTTTGTATGAGAGGTAAGCGTGGATTTCATTTGATTTAGCTCTGGTTCGAATTTATTCCGTATTGTTGAAAAAAAAATCTTATATATTGAATTTCGTTACGATAGCTCTAAAATTACGGCTGTTATCATGATCACAGATGGACCGACGGACATGGCTAAATCGACTCCAGAGATGATGCTGATCAAGAATATATACTTTTTTATACCTGCCACTCCTCCTTATCAGCTTTACAAACGGAGTGACAAAGTTAATATACCCCATACACATTTTTAAATGCGTGGAGGTATAAAAATAACAAATTCGTTTTAACGAAATTTCTACGATTTAGAAACAGAGACACACAGACAGAGCGAGAAAGAATGAGTTTCACACTCGACTGCTAGTTCGTAGTCTGCTCGATACATGCACGCATACACACATATAGTCCAAATAATAATGCGGTGTGAATTGAAAAAACACCAATCAAATATTATTTTTAACGCCACTTTTGTAGTAATATTATCCATCGGATGGATATTTATTTTCCACTTAGTCAAATACTAATAAGAATCAGAGGACACTTGATTTTTATTTTCATACTTTCGTCGTTTGCTTTCTTGCTCGTCATTTTTTTAAGTCGGTTTTTGTTCTTTTCGTTTTTTGAACGTGAAATTAAAACAATTCAATAATGCTTTTTTTATTACTCCAGATATGTAAATAAGACACATATTTGGGTCTGTTCGGAAATGCATCACGATTTGCAGTATGCGCACAACTGGCCTTTTTCAATCGTCCAAATTGCAGCGTCAATTTTTTGATGTGAATGATGAATGGCGCTTGATAGAAAAATTACATTTTAGAATGTTAGACGTTTGCAGTGCTTCAAAATTTTACTTTTTCGAACATTTTGCTTGTGCTGCAAAAGCAGTTGGCGCATCATGATGCATTTCCGAACAGATCCTTTATCTTATTTGGACAATAAAAATGTAATTTTTTCATTTGCTCCGTTAAAAAATTGCCAAAATTGCCGCTTTTGCAAAGTTACCGTATGCTGTAAAACATATTGTAAAAAAGTTATTTCTTAAAACACCATTTGTAGTTTAAGAATGCATCTAATGTTGGTTTTTAATTAACACCATTCTGATAATATGAAAATGTTCAAACTGTGTTAACGTTTCACTTTATATTTGAATCTTTTGATTTTATCCATTTGGGTAAGCTTTATTCCACTTCAAATAAACACCGATTGGTGTTTTAGTTTCGCTGTTTTGGATATTATTATTATACCCATTTGGAGCGACAAAAACATATACAATTAATTTAACACAATATGTAACACCATTTCGGTGTTATAGTAACACCGTTCTTATTTTAGTGTAGCAATCTCACTGTTACGTGACGGTTTCTCCCAAATTATACCACCCGTAAGCCACGTAAAGGAACTTCGTTCCAAAAAGAACATTATACTACCGTCAATATTTAATTAACCCGTTCCAGTCTTCACATAGTTCCCGCCGGACGATTTTGTCAGAATTCATATGTTTGCAAGGGATTTTAGGTCTCTGCCTGTCCAAACACCTAAGATAATGATGTTGAGAAATTCCACCAACTTCAGCTAAATCAATTACAATACACAGGTGAATACACCAATTGATACCAAAATTTTAAAAATTAAAGCATTCATTCTCCCTTAACAAAATTTCAAGCAAAAAGCTACGAGCATTTAGAGAAAGTAAAAAAAAAAATACCTATGCAGAGGTGATCTTGCAACTTTTGTTATTTTCATTCTAACTGCATCTTACTGTAACACGAAACGAAGGCTGAAGGTGGCGAAAGACACGGTAAGCAAAAAATTTTTCCATATCAAAAAATATTGTTGCTTGTATTTTTCACGACGTTCAGCGTTCGTTTCGTTTTGGATTAAGATGCAGTTTATCCTTATCTTTCTTTTAGTAATTTGTTGATATTTAATATTCATAGAGCTTTCACTAAAATGCTGATATTTAGTGCAGTACAAACTTTGTTAAATAGTTAACAATTTCTCTAAAATTTTAATTAATAAAGTTGCGACCTTTATATTAAAAAAAAAATAGTTAATAAAATTCAATTTGAAAATGGTCCTCTACAAGCACAATACCAGCGAAAATTTGATCGTACTGGCATTAAATCATCAATGCACGACTTGTAGATTCCAGGGTATGATTCATGGAAAAAAGAGCAACTGACCATAGAATTCAAATTATTTTGGGTTCTGCATATCTCATTCAAAGAACACGCAAAAAAGTTCTCTACAGAAATATCGTAGACTTGAACTTACTAAATTTAAAATTTATATATATATATATATTGTAGCTCAAGGATAAAGTGATACATAATGATACATAATGATGATAGTGGTACATATGATACATACAAGTGATACATACATAATGATTTTTCTGTGCGGGAAAATCAAAATTTAGCAATGTTATTTTTTGTCTTTTTTTTTAAATATTTTCAAAAGTGGATTCAATCAACAACAGATGCAAGCAACTTGTTCAAGTTCTGATTAAAAAACTATTTTTGTATTTATTTTAACTGAAAATACTGCATCTACGCCACATTTTTTCAACCACATAAACCTTTTATAAAAAGCTTGCAGCTGAGTGAATTCTCAAATTTGAACTCTCGAAACACATGATTAATATTCAAAACTCAACGTAGTAAAGTTGATAATGGAAAAATCTTGTCAGTTTTTTAAACTGCTTAGTTGAGTTTTTTTTTTATATATATTTGAAAATGTGTTTCATGAGTAGGGGAAAATAAAAACATAAAGTGCACCACAGTTTGACGATCTCAAAGACGACTACAAAACGCACATATTTATGAATAAAACTACTGCATTGCAGTAAAAAATTACCATGCTATTACAGGGTGAACGCAGTTTGTCGTAAAGTGTACAAAATATATATGCAGTTTACTTACAATATAATGATTTTCACTATTCCAACAAAATATGCACAAAACTTGTTACAGTTTTATCTATTTCACCTTTTATTGTCTCTTGAATGCTGAGTAGATATTAGAATAAAAAACTATAAAAAGGACATTTCACCTGAAGTAAGCTTGAATCTTAAAATAGTAATTTTTTTTTATAAAGTAATTTTTTTTACGCCATCAACTTTTGACTTAACATACATTATATAAATCTCGACCCTTTATTTATAGAATGCAGCATATTGGCAACGCAATCTATATGAGCTCACTCACAAACGTACGCACACACACACACGAATTCCCCCACTAACAATGCCATGAAGGGAAATTTACGTAAGAGCTTAACTTGAAGTGCACATATTTGCAGTTTTTTAATATTTTTAACACATATCTGGCAAACTATATTGTTTTTGTTGTTGTTGTCATGAATGCAAAGCAAAACCGCGTATATGTACATAAGTGTCTTTTTTGTTGTTTTTGACGTTTTTTTTTTTATTGAAAAATATATTTTTATTGAAAAATATATTTTTATTGAAAAATATTGTCTCAATCTGAAATGTTGCGCTGCTTTGGCACGCATACTTTTTGCTCCCTTTTTACTGGATTTTGTGAAGAAAGCGCTGAAAAATATATCCATTTTGTGCATTCGGTCGTGCTTTTCTGCATGTTTATATAGGTTATTTTTTTATTTTTTTTATTTTCTTCCTGGTCTACATTTTTCACAACTCAACATTTTACCGTACTGCGTGAACTTTATAACGCAACAAAAAGCGCAAAGAAACTAACCATCAAATCTGCTATTGTTGATGTTGACGATGCTGGTAAAGTTGGTTTGATGATGCTCTCTGCACTAGAGAGGTATAGAATAAAAACATTGTAGAGTTGCATCCTCAAAATTTTCTAAAAACTGAAAAGAAAAAATATGTATTTAAATAACTTACCGCTTTCTTTGATGGTACATATTGCAGCAGTACTCCGTAGAGATAGCCAAAAACCACACCAATCCCAATTCCAATCGGTCCCTGTAATATTTGATCAGTCAACGTGCCTACAATGAAAAAAAAATACATTTTTTACATCCTCTTGAGGCCATGATGATGATGTCTAATTATATACCTGTTGAAAAGATGACACCCAAAATGACACCAAAAATAAAAATGGCAACCACATCGTTACACGTTGTCATAGCATAAATTAAAGTATGAATGCCGCTATTGAGGCCAAGGCGTTCCTCCTTAAGTTTAAGCATTACTGTTACAACAACATTAGGCGAAACAGCGGTCACCACAAGGCTATTAATGAGAAAATTAAGTTTGAAATCAAGAAAACATAAATGTTCAGACAATAGAAAAAAGTATAACGGTATTGCAAACGGCAAATATAGTGTGAAAAAAATTTTCTTTTCATTTTATAAATGCATTTTTCCTAAAATAACCTTTTCTTGTACACCAACAATAATTTTCATGTCTTGATCTTTGAACAAAATTTAGATCCATATGTATGTATTTTCGAACTTAGATTAAAAATAAACAAGTAAATTTCCTTTCTTAAACTTTTTACTGCTCGAGATGTTGCACCTTTATTCATTATTTTATATGGGAGGTGGGAGAAGGGAGTGGCAGATCTTGATGAAATTTTAAATGATATAAATGTGAATCTCGTTTATACAAAAATTAGTTAATTTATTTTCTTATACTTCTTACAACTCGAGATGTTACAACTTCTTACAACATTTTCATCATGCAACATTTTCACTTCATTTTGTATGGGAGGAGGGCGAAAGACGTGGTAGATCTTGAAATTTATATATTGTAATTGTATGCATCTAGTAAATAAAGCATTTGTATATTTTGGTTCTTACACTTTCTGCAACTAGAGATAATGCACTTGTATTCTTCATTTTTGTAAGGGGTTTAATTAATTAAATCTAGTTAATAAGAAACTAGCTAATTTTGTTTCTAACACTTTCTACTACTCGAGATTTTGCAACTTTATTCTTAATTTTGTACAGGAGGTGGGCGAAGGGCGCAGTCGATCTTGATGAAAGTTTGTGTATCGTTTTTTGTTTATAAAATAATAATACCTGCTAAATTTCATGTACCTACCGATAATTCCTCTTATTTTTGTCTCTTAGCCCATAAACCTGACAACACTGTGTGCCGTGTGTTTTATATACAGTGTGAACTTTTCGATGTATTTCTTCATAAAGAAAACAGTTTTGTTTTTATAAAACCGAAAAATTTTATCAATTGAGTGATTCCATTGCTTTTCGACAAAAAATATTAAATTCTCAACCTGACCCTCTCCTATTTGGTTTAAACTTTGTATACACGTAGTGTTGGCTACAATTTAAAAAATAAATTTGTAATTTTTATTTTTTTTGAATTGTTACTGAGTTACGGGTACACAAAAATTAAAAAAATTCGGTTTATTTTCTTGAGGAATGATTACATTTGATTATAACTTCGGTGAAAATTAAGATAGAGCAACGATTTTAGTTTCATATTAAAGATATTTTCAAAAGGCTTATTTTGTATAATAAAACTTAAAAATTTCTCAAATATTTAAGTAATTTGTTTTGCATAAAAGTTTAAAAAAAAATATTTTTCTAAAAGTCATTTTTAAAAATTTTGAAAAAAATATATAGTAATGAATGATAATTTATCTAAGTTCTCTACAAATTTCAGCTGGGACGACAATGGGAACACTATTAAAATAATTTTCAAAGTAAACTTACTTTAAAATTTATGTTAACACAGCAGCTTGCGAGAAAGAAACAAGAACTAAACACACTAAAGTATATGATATGTGTGTGTGTATGTGCACAGTGCGTCTTCGGTGCTTCGGGCTAAGCTAAGCAGAGTTGATAACCTTCTTCGAAATAAACTCTTCTAATAACAATTAAAATTAAATTTCACACAACAGATTCATGCAGCACATTTAGGAAAAAACCTACATAAATAAAAATCCTAACAAAAAATACCGAACGTCCTTAAATCCCAATAATCGCCAGCTCTGTGAGTGCAACTGAAGTGCTTCAATATTAAACTTTGACGTCAGTGTTTTCTTCAATTTCAATTTACCTAAAATGTCTAATTTTTGGGTTGTTCTTCAGGCTCTAGGTCTCGATCCAAACTTTTATAACAAACTTTTTGTTTTGTTTTTTATAAATTGGTTTTTTATTTATATTTTTTCAATATTTCAGACACCTTTGGTGTCCGTCTTCAGGAAAAATCTGCAAAAATTAATTAATACGAAGACATTAACACTTTTTACAACATTTAACAATAAGCAATTAAAACTAAACAATTAATGTGCTCTTACGAATAATAATATTGTCCACTTGTTGTGAATGTCAAGTTATTACTAAATGTTTGTTTTGTTTATGTTTTGTTATTATGTGTCTGTAAATATGTGCGCATTTTTCTGTGTCTGTTTTGTAGTTCATTCGTTTTGTAGCGGGTGTGTTTATTATATGAAGCATTTCGATTGTGTATCGTTGGTAACACAGTGGGCCGCTAACGCTGTTTTGTTATCAAATGTTTCTTTTCTTGTTTTGTAGTCCGATTTATGTGCGGCTAACCTTGTCCGTAGTTTTGATTTTGTTGTTCCAACATATATTTTCTTACATATGTTGGATCCGTCACCATTGCAGGGTATTTTATAAATTACGTTTGATTTTTCTAATTTGTCTAATTTGGTTTTTGTGTTGGAAAACAATTGTTTTAATGTGTTGTTATTTTTTAGAGCGATATTAAATTTTTCTTTTTCGTATATGTCTGAGTAAATAACTCTATTAGAGAAACCTGGAACGTGAAACATTGTTTTGTATATTTTTGCGGGTTTTTTAACAGCTCTCTCATCGAGTTTATTTCTTACGTTTTTTATTATATTCATCGCTGTTTTGTAAGGAAAGGTGTTATTTTGTAATATTTTAAGCGTCTTTTTAATGTTGTCCTCATGATATTGTGTGTCACTTATTTTAAATACTCTTTTGACAAAGTTATGCGCTGTGTTCATTGTTATATGTTTTGGGTGGTTCGAGTGAAAGTTAATGATTCGTCCTGAGGCTGTAGGTTTCTGACACCAGTCAATTTTTATTATATTTTGCGTCTTTGTTATCATTGTGTCTAAATATGGTAATTTGTCCTCTTTTTCTAATTCTTGTGTGAATTTTATTTGTCTATGGAACCGGTTTAATGCTTGTAGCGTGTCATCAACTGCATTTTTCTTGATGATGCAAAATAAATCGTCCACATATTTTGTTAACAATCTTGGTTTAACCTCTAAATTTGTAAGTGTTGTGTCTAATAGGACTTCCATAACTATGTCCGCTATAACAGGTGAAGCTGGTGATCCCATTGGCATTCCTTTTAGCTGTTCGTAAAATTTGTCCTTATGCTTAACATATCTATTTTCTTTAATGCAGAAAGTCAATATGTCAAAAAATAATTCCTTTGGTATGTCAGTGTAATTTGTTATTTTGTGCCACTTCTGCTTTATTGTGTCTATAGCTGTATTTACTGGAATACTGGGGAACAATGATACCACGTCAAAAGAAATAAGTGTTTCGTCATCGAAAATGTATGAGTTGTTAATCCTTGTTAGCGGCCCACTGTGTTACCACTGGACACTCGCCGAACATAGAAAATGCAAGAATATTACAACAAGAAACAAATTATAAAAAACGATACACAATCGAAATGCTACATATAATAAACACACCCGCTACAAAACGAATGAACTACAAAACAGACACAGAAAAATGCGCACATATTTACAGACACATAATAACAAAACATAAACAAAACAAACATTTAGTAATAACTTGACATTCACAACAAGTGGACAATATTATTATTCGTAAGAGCACATTAATTGTTTAGTTTTAATTGCTTATTGTTAAATGTTGTAAAAAGTGTTAATGTCTTCGTATTAATTAATTTTTGCAGATTTTTCCTGAAGACGGACACCAAAGGTGTCTGAAATATTGAAAAAATATAAATAAAAAACCAATTTATAAAAAACAAAACAAAAAGTTTGTTATAAAAGTTTGGATCGAGACCTAGAGCCTGAAGAACAACCCAAAATTTAAAAATTAAGGTCGAATAAATAAAAAACAACTTACATAAAATGTCTAATTTCAAAGTTTTGTGTTGTAATCCTTTTAATGAGAAAGATCACAAATTTCAAAGGCGCAATTTCCGATCGGTTTCTCAATGGATGGTAGAAAAAGTTCCCTTCATAACACTTGAACATAAGATATGTGACAAATGTAGAAAAAAATTTCAAAAATTGAGCTTTTTCAATTTTAATTGTTATTAGAAAAGTTTTGTCGAAGAATCTTATCAACTTTGCTTAGCTTACACCGAAGCACCGATGTTGCACTGTGCACATACACACACATATGGTATTCTTTAGTGTGTTCAGTTCTTGTTGCTTTCTCGAAAGCTGCTGTGTTGAGCATAAATTTTAAAGTAAATTTATTCCAAAATTATTTTAGTAGTGTTCCCATTGTCGTCCCAGGCTGAAATTTTGAGAGAACTTAGATAAATTATCATTAATTAATATATATTTTTTTTCAAAATTTTTAAAAATTACTTTCACAAAAATATTTTTTTTAAACTTTTATGCAAAAAAAAAATAACGTAAATATTTGAGAAATTTTAAAGTTTTATTATACAAAATAAGCTTTTTGAAAATATCTTTAATATGAATCTAAAATCGTTGCTCTATCTCAAACTTAACCGAAGTTATGATCAAATGAAAATCAGTCCTCAAGAAAAAAAAAACGAAATTTTTTCAATTCTTGAGTACCCGTAACTCAGTAACCACTCGAAAAAAATAAAAATTACAAATTTATTTTCTAAATTGTAACCAGCGCTACGTGTATACAAAGTTTAAACCAAATAGGAGAGGGTCAGGTTGGGAGTGTTGTTGAAAAGCAATGTAATCACCCAATTGGTGTTTTCAATTTAAATTTGATACGTGATTTTTTTCTAATATATTGATTGGGGGAAAAAAATTTTTTTTGTTCGTTAGCATAAATTCCTTCCGCATATATTATTTTTCACTTAATTTTTTTTCGTATTGTTTTTTCCACTTGCCATCTGCCAACTCTACGCAATCCCACAATTTCAATCACTTTTGGTGGTCAGAAGCGGAACGAGACGTCATGCAGTTAAATAAGAGATAGAGCGAAAAATAAGGAAAATGCGAATTGCGTCATCTGTTTTTATCATTCTTGTGCCTTTGACATAATTCCTGTGTTCACATACCTATAGCAAAATTTAAAAAAAAAATATTTTTGTAGAATATTTCAACTCGATGGTGCATTTATATAAGGTCTTCTTGGCACATGAAAAAAAAAAAAAAAAAACAAAAGATAAACTCTTTTGGGTCACACCTAAATAAGTACCTAACTATTACACTGTAAAAGATTGCACCTTACCACGTTTTCACCGAAATTAAACCAACAAAATGCAACAAAAATAATATGAATAATTATTTAAAACTATTTCAACCTTATTTGGCATATTAATTACACCATAGGGACGTCAAAAAGACACACGAAAACGTCAACTTAATTTTTGGTTGAAAAATTTAGTGTCATACTCAGTTTTTCCCAATCAGGTCAAAATGTCGAAATATTTGCAATTGAAATTTGGACATTTTTAGCTTAACCATTACCTATTTGTAGCTATATTTTTCCTAGCGAGATAAATTTATCCCCGAGTTAATTCCATGATTTTTCCAGTTTTTCATTTGTTTACAGTGAGTAAAGCATTTAACTCTTCAAGCTGGAGATAAAAATGGTGGCGAGATAGCTTAACCCCAGAAATATTTAACTCGTGAAAATTGGTGAGTTAAGATTTTTAATTCGCTCTCATCACTCTCATACTTGGTGTCAAAATATTGAAAATACAGATTTTTAAACATAGGGAAACAATATTGGGGGTTACTGATTTCGAATCTGGTGTCAGAATTTTAAAATTCAAGAAGTTGGATAAGGTTGCTACCTTAATTTTTAATTTTTACGAATTCGGGGCTGGCGCGAACTAAAGGGTAAAAATGAGTGGTCGCTGAATCCGAATCCGTTGTCAGAATTTCGAAATTAGAAAATTTTTCTACACATAGGGCTGCCACCTAAAAATGTTTTATTTTAAGAATTTTAAACATGAGGGAACAGTATAGGGGGTTTACTGATTTGAAATCTGAACTCAAAATTTTTAAATTCAAGATGGTGGATAGAGTTGCCACCTTAATTTTTTAAATGTAACCGAATTCAGGGCTGCCAAAAAAGAATGGTATACCAAAAATGGATCGCTGAATCCGAATACGTGGCCAGAATTTCAAAATCATAAAGTTTTGAAATAATGGAGCTGCCACCTAATAATATGTATTTTTAAGAATTTTAAACATTATTTAACAGTGTTAGGGAGTCACTGATTTTGAATCTGATGTCAGAATTGTAAAATTCAAAATGGTGGATAGGGTTGCCACCGTAATTTTTTGTATTTTTATGAATTCGGGTTAGAAAAGTAAAATGGTACACCAAAAATGGGTCGCTGAATACGAATCCATGGTCAGAATTTCAAAATTATAAAGTTTTGATATAATAGGGTTGCCACCTAATAATATGTATTTTTAAGAATTTTAAAAATTATTTCACAGTGTTGGGGAGTCACTGATTTCAAATCTGATGTCAGAATTTTAAAATTCAAAATGGAGGATAAGGTTGCCACCGTAATTTTTTGTATTTTTATGAATTCGGGGCTGGTGCGAACTAAACGGTAAAAATGGATCGCTGAATCCGAATCCGTGGTCAGAATTTCAAAATGATAAAATTTTATAACAATAGGGCTGCCACCTAATAATACGTATTTTCAAAAGTAAAAGCAATCCTATTATTTCAAAATTTTCTGATTCGGATTCAGCGACCCATTTTTGGCATATCATTTTTTTGCCAGCCCCGAATTCATACAAATACGAAAAGTTAAGGTGACAACCCTATCCTCAATTTTGAATTTTAAAATTCGGACTTCAGATTCGAAATCAGTGACTCCCTAACACTGTTAAATAATGTCTAAATTCTTAAAAACACATATTATTAGGTGGCAGCCCTATTATTTCAAAACTTTATAATTTGGATATTCTGACAACGGATTTGGATTCAGCGACCCATTTTAGGTGTAGCATTTTTGTTTTGCCAGCCACGAATTCATGAAAATACCAAAAATTAAGGTGGCAACCCAATCCACCATCTTGAATTTTAAAACTCTGACTTCAGATTCGAAATCAGCGATCCCCCAATACTCTTTCCTCATGTTTAAAATACTTAAAATAAAACATTTTTAGGTGGCACCCCTACGCGTAGAAAAATTTTCGAGTTTTGAAATTCTGACAACGGATTCGGAATCAGCGACCCAATTTTACCTAGTGTTTCTCCCGGAGTTGAATTCGCATAAATAAACAAGAAATTAGGTGGCAACTCTATCCGCCATCTTGAATTTAAAAATTCTGACATCAGATTCGAAAGAAGTAACCCCCAATACTGTTTCTTTATGTTTAAAATTCTTAAAAAAATGTTTAATTGGCAGCCCTGTGTAGAAAAATTTTAGAATTTTGAAATTCTGACAGCAGATGCAAAATCAGCGATCCATTTTTACCTAGTGTTCACTCCAACCCCCGAATTCGCAAAAATAAACCAAAAATCCCCACACAGTTTTTAATTAATGAGCAAAACTCTAACATTCCAATGGAAATCGATATAAACTGAGAGCGAATTTATGCTCTAAGCATAAAGCCGGGATAAAATATGAACAAAACCACTTTTTTATCTCCGGGCTTATACGCTTGGTATAAGATTAACCTAGAGATTCCCGAATTAAATCATATTTATGCCCTTTGTGAACAAAATGGCCCTTAAACTTTTAGAATTTAATCTTCTTATGAAATAAAAACACTAAATTTGAGTACAAAAATTTCAAGATACTTTTCAGGTTTTTATGTTCAACATTCAAATTTGATCAGAATGAAGGAATCAGCGAAGTTGCTAAACTTTTTGAAAAATCATGGATTCAACAAGGCTAACTTGATTTTCACTTTTGAGATATTTTTGAAAAGACAAAAAAAATTATTTGCCCAACCCTTTCAGTGTATTTTCCTAGTATATTGGACCCGTCAGAAGTAATTTTTATTTTTATTTTGCAACGTTTTTTTTTTAAATCAAATCGTTTGGTTCTATGAAAAAAGATGAACCAACGTGATAAAAAAAAAAAAAACTTGGAGAGATAGTTGACATTGAAGTCTGTTAGACTTTCGATTTTGTGCCGAAGAAATGCAAATCTTCTAAAGTCAAAGAAAACTGTTGAGTAAGCATGATATTCATTTATTTTGTGGATTAAAAGGATCATTTAACGTTTCATCAAGTTCTTATAAATATATAAACATTTTTTTGGCTTTTAAAAAGATTCTAACAACCCCTCGAGATATGGAAGTATGTAGCCATGGATGCGAGAAATCCTATTAAATTTGCAATCATTTGGCACGTTTGTTATAATATCTATCCATTCAATTATGCAAGTGTGTCTAAATTTAAAATGAAGTGGCAATTACATTCCAACTTAATATAAGCCAACTTGTGAGCAGCACGGAAAAATTGTTGTGCGAGAAAATTATGTATGAGTTACTAAAACTGTTATGAAAAGCGCATATTTCCACTTAACGACATCGTATGCATCTAATTAGACGTTAGCTACAACATTTGCCTCTTGGGAACTCAACGGCTGACAGCGACAGTGGAGCAAACACATATGTTTCAAAAATAAAGGAAATGTTAAATTTTTCCAATTTCATATTCGAATCAATAACACGGTGCTACAAAAAAAAATCTCATGTACTTTTGAAGTGACATAGCACAGGTTAGAGATCTGGTCGATTGTAACATCACACCATACTTGACTTGTTAATATAGTCCCAAAAATTAAAGTTACCGTTTAAAAATTAATTTTAAGGTACTAAACGGATTTAACAATCATTAACTCGGCAATTTTTTAAACGATTTTCGATTTTAAAACATTTTTGGAAGGATAGAAGGTAAAACTTTAAAATTATGTTAATATCTTTAGAACTATTTCAAGAACTTTTTAAGTTATAGTCGGCCAAACCAAAAATTTTTACCTTTTTTCAATTCTAATAATTATAAACTGCCAAAGTTTTGTTTTTATACTTTGTTTTAACAAAGTTTTGTTATATTACTTCAAACGTAATAATTTTCTAAAAAAATTCTTTATTATGAATAAAATGGATGTTCATTTATGAAAATCAAATGAAATTTTGAATGAGTTATTAAATTTGTTTATTAATAAGAAATAACGCCTTCACTGGTCCGTAGGTCTTGGGAGCGTTCATAAATCCCTTTGACGGTTCTATTAACTATATTTTTATAAATTCTTTTAAAATTAGTGTATTTTTTAATGCTTTTATTTCCCTATTCGAAAATAAACTTTTAAGCGTACATAACTGTGTCGAAGATTCTGAGCTTAATTGCATACACAAAACATCAATGGCACAGCGTCTCAAATCTGAAAATCCTCACTATATTATTTGAAATGTAAGGAGGATATACTAAGTATCTCTGCTATTTTTGTGAGTGGGGCAGTCGTGCGAAGAATCACTACAAATGCAGTAAGTGGTCACCGTGAAAATCGTGTATGATTGGAGAAAGTAATGATGTCAACATTCCTCTCGTGCAAGCTGAAAAAGTTATTTTTCCACCATGGCATCTCAAAATAGGAAGCAGTTAGTGAAATGAACTATCACAAAATGCTCAGTTTTTTTTATATATAAAAACGGTGTTTCCTAGGCTAAGTAACGCCAAAATCAAAGAAAGTACATGCTTTTTTTCTCTTAAAAGAATATTTACATGCTATTATATACAAGTCAAGCTACAGGTATATTCGTTGGATCTCAAATTCGAAAAAATTACGCACGATGCAAATTTCCCAGAAAAATTCAGTGACATTGAAAGAAGAGCATGAAGGAGTTTTATTTCTTTATGTCAAAATTTTTTGGGAAATGAAAGAAGTTCTAACTACGTTGACGTTGTAAACGAATTCTTGAATGCCTACGGAGAAATAGGATGCAGAATTTCTATCAAAATTAATTTTCTGCATTCTTATTTGAACTTTTTCCTAGAGAATCTTGGAAAATTGAGCGATGACCCTTGACACTTGAAAATCGTTTTCAAGGAAAAAGCCAAATCAGAATGTTAGCTAATTATTTCTGGTTGCTTCAACATGAAACTGACGATGTTTCTTAGGCCGCGTTCATAGTGAACGATTTTTGCTGAGCTAAGAGGTTTCGCTGAAAAACACTTTGTGAATAATCATATCTAAAAACTCAAGTGTTTTTATAGTGCAAGCTGATTTCGATCATTAAGCTTCTTTTAAAATGGTTTTCAGCGCTTATATCTCCATCTCGCTTGCTCACACTGCAGAAGGGGCTCACTATAACAACCAATAAGCTAAAGCAGCTTCTTTCAAAAAGCTCGATAAAACTCCTGTATGAATCAGTTTCATCCAAAGCGCCCACTATGAACGCGGCCTCACAAAATGGAAAAGGTCCAGTAAGCATTTCTGAGCATTGCAAAAAATGTTTATTTTTAATAAAGGTATATTTGAAGGGCTTATTGCATTAACGTGATAAGTCACATGATCTAAAAAATCAATTTTTTAGGCTAAAGACATTAGTCAATGTATTGCCAATATCCACTGAAGAGATTTTGGCTATTTTTTATTAATTTTCGAGCCTATTTGTAAAAATTTCCGTATTCTATTCTATTTCTTCATACAAAAATACATTTTTTCAAAACTTTAGAGTTAATTATTTCAAAATATTTTTTATGTGGCTTATCATGTTCTTGCAACATTGGCGTAGCAAGGGGGGATAAAGGGGGGACAGATTCCCCGCTTATTTAGCTAGATAAACAAATTTAAAAAAAAAACTTCAAAAGTTATTCAATATATAAGTTTTTTACAACGGTAATATTTTTGTATTATATATTTTACTTTTCTTTCTCTCTTTTTCATAACCATGCGTTCGGATAACCATTTTCCTTCTCTGTGTTCGCAAAAAGATAGAACAAAATGTAGAATTTTTTCTGCAATACCAATTTGAAAAAATTCGGATACACTGAAAAAACTATTAAATGAAGTTGAAAAACTTGTTGCTTTGGTTTTGACTGTGCCTGCATCAGCAGCTTCATCTGAGCGTTCTTTTAGTGCACTAAGACGACTTAAAACGTATCTTCGAACAAATATGACACAGAAGCGACTCACTCATGCTGCACCCATATACATTCACAAAGATAAAATCGAAGAATTTAATTCGATGGAGGTGGTGAAAGAGTTTGTTTCTCGCAAGGACAGAAAGAAACATTTTGGAATAATTTAAATTGATATAACTTTTTGTACCTTATTGCATTTAAACCATGTAAAGATATACCTAGTCTTGCTTTATAAAAGCAACAACTATTTCTTATATTTTCATATTACCATATGAAAGATCCTTTAAAAATAATCTCTAATATCGAAATTGGAAACACGGTTCCCACTTTGGTACAATTGTTCCAAAATTGATACATTTATTTTAACTTGGTACCTTGGTACATTATTTTCCCAGTTGGTACATTTTGAAAAAGATTTAAAATTTAACAAATTGTTACAAAATGCGAAATTTGGTACCACTGGAGAAATGTTCAGACTTATGTTTAGTGGAACTTTCATTGCATTAAGTTCTTAAAGTTGAAAGCTTACTTCCTTTTCTTGTCATATATATTAAAAATCACACTTTTTGAGACTTAAGGATTTTTTGTGAGAATTTTTACTAAAGCAGAAAAATATCTCCAATCAGAAAATTTGTCTCTTATTACCAAAGATATTCTAAAACAAATTAAAGACTAGTTCGATTTAGGTAAAGAAGATCTAAATGTTTTGAATATAATAACATCTTCACAAGTTATGTCAGAAAACGAAATTTCTTTATTGCCATAATTCAATAATTTATATTAAAATATCATCTCATAGAATGCTACCCTGACGTTATTGTGACTCAGAGGAATATTGTTCAGGCTTAAAATATTAGTTTTTAAAATTTTCATGACGTTGGGAAAAAATTTGGGTATTTTGAGAAAAAGTCTGGGTCGTGAAAAATGGATTGGGGGAAATTTGTTTTAATGATTTTATCAATTTTGTAAATAGTCTGATGTGCCTTCCACACAGCTCAGCAGCTGCTGAACCAATTTTTTTTATTTTAGCCTGATTAAAACTAAGCTTAGAAATACATTGGAACATAAAACACTTAACAACATAAAGCTTTCTAAAAAGTGTGTGTCCAACTCAATGAATCTAATTAGCCAGCAAAAGAACTATTTTAATGTATTTATTATTTTGTCAATAGCGTATAACATAATTTAATATTTTGGTATGTTTGGTATGTAAACAGATATACTCCAGTGAATTATTATAATATATGTTATATATTTATTATATTAAAAAAAAATTAATACATTTTTTCCTATTTGGTACATTTTTTCGGAGAATTTGGTATAACAAAAAATAAGCAAGTGGCAAAAGTGGAAATTTTAATATTTTATATTTAGTTTTATATTTTTTTTTTTATATTGAAACTAAAATAAAAAATTTGTTTATTCATATTCATGTTTCTTTTAAGAAATTTTGGTGATTTTTTTTTTCACCCCCATTTGTACTGCCTCCCAGATGAAATTAGCTTCCGACGCGCTTGTCTTGCAATAAGCCCTTCATATATTTAACTGAAAATGTTCTCTATCATTTCAAATTGAAATAAATTTTCTGCCTAGGACCAATTTTACAGTATTAGTTTCTTCGGTAAACTACACTTATATCGTTCAAAGTCGGAAAAACTTTTTACAATAAAACAAAAAAAGGAAGCACTCTAAAATATTGCATTATTTCTATAAAGACTAATTTAATATAAAAGAAATAATCTAGGGGGATTCAAAGGTTATTTCCGAATAAAAAGATAAAACAAATGGTCATTCGTATTTAAAAAATACACAAAATTTAAAATAAATCATAGAAATATATTTAATGGGACCGTCAAAGTGTTACATAACCGCTCCCAAGGCCCATTGAGCAATTAAGGCGTAATTTCTTGTTTATAAAAAAATTTAATAACGCAGTCAATTTTCATCCAATTTTCATATATAAACATTAGTTTTATTCTTACTAAAGTTTATTTTAAGAAATTCATTACGTTTGTAGTAGCTTTTCACAAAACTTTGGCAGTAAATAATCCTCAAACTTGAAAAAATGGAAAAAATTTAACAATTTTAGGTTTGGCCGATTTTTTCATATTTCATATTTATTAGATATTAATTAGTACAATAAGATACAGGAGATCTTTTAACAGTACAACAGAATTATTTGCATAATCAACAGTTGACTTCGAATTGAATACTTAGAATAACATAAAATACTTAATATATAAATATTATTTTAATAGTGCAACAAATTCATATGTATAATCAACTAGAAAAAAGAAGTAATAGATAGTTAGATGTTTGAAAAGTATAACATAACATAAGACTTAAATTTATTCGTGCTGACAATAGATTTTAAACTAGAAGGTAAAGAATTTCAGAGTTTGATGGCATTGATGAAGAAAAGTCGCTTAGTATGTAAGGAATTGAATTTAGGTATTTATTTTCACTGACTTTTCTAAAGCGTTCGATAGGGTTCACCATAACCTAATAATAAGCAAACTGGAAAGAATTGGCTTTCATTCAAATATTTTAAAATGGCTTAAGTCCTATCTAACTGGTCGGACGCAATATGTTCGCATTAACAATGTGCTTTCAGAAGTTATCCGGGTTACTTCAGGCATTTCTCAAGGCAGTCATTTAATACCTCTTCTGTTTTTATTATTTGTTAATGAAATACCTAAAATTCTTAAATTTTCTCAGGGTTTAATGTACGCTGACGACATAAAAATTTTTGCTCATTTGAAGTTGACATCCGAATGCGCGGATCTTGAGTCAGATGTAAGAATATTGCAAAATGTCAATGTTTGACTTTTCGCAGAAACTCTAATCCGTTATGTTACCCGTTTAAGCTTGGCGATATAACTTTTTCACGAATAACGGAAATGAAAGATCTAGGGGTAATTCTTGATCATAAGCTTAGTTTTTATAGGCACATTGATTATATGATCTCTAAAGCCAATTCCATGCTGGGTTTCATTACTAAAAACTCAAAGGAATTAAACGATCCTTTTTCTTTAATTTCATTATATAATGCCTTTGTGAAATCAGTATTAGAATACTGCTGCGTTATATGGGATCCTTTTTACGCAGTGCACTCCGATAGAATTGAACGAGTTCAAAGACGTTTCACGAGATTGGCAATCGGACGATTAAATTGGAATATAGAAATGCCGGCATATAAAGTAAGATGTCTACTTCTCGGTATTCTCACTTTGAAGATGCGTCGTAAATATTTTGCCGTCATGTTTGTAAGGGATATTATATGTAGTAGCATTAATTGTCCTGAATTGCTTCTTCAGATTAGTTTTCGCATTCCCTCACGAGATTTTAGAGCACGGAATTTATTTCATATACCATATCGCAGAGTAAACTACACTTGTAATGAACCAATAACACGTTGTTTAAAACTGGCGAATTCAGTCTTCATACATGTTGATTTCTATCAAGGTTTAAGCAGAGATGCTTTCAAAAATCACTTATGTTCTTATTTGCATAGTATAAGCAATATTTTGAATAGCAAACTATTTTTCTAGTCTAGTAGTCAGTAAGGATACTTTAATCTGTTGATGAATGAATGAATAAATAAATAAATAAATAAGGTTGTGTGTTCGAGTGGAAACACTGAAGCGTAACTTCTCATAGAGGTATGCGGGAGTTTTACAGGAAATTAATTTATGCAAAAATAAACAATTTGTCGCATTTAAGTTGTTATAATACTACAATCTAAAATGGTTTTATTCTCTTCAGATACATGTTCAAAGCGTCTCAGGCCAAACACGTATCTTGCTGCATCATTAAAGGTAACCTGAATTTTATGCGAAGAGTGCGATTCAAGATTGCTGTATATTAGTTCTGAGTAAGATATGATTGGAAGTATTAATTGTGCAACAATCCTCTTTTTTGTCTCAATCGGAGTAAATTTAGCACACATTCGCAAGCATCGAAGCATGTAGTAAACTTGTTGAACAATATTGTTAACATGGTCAGAAGATAAAAGTCTACAGTTAATATAAAAACCTAAACTTTTAACTTTATCAACCATTAGTAGGCAATTATTACTTAAAAAGATCGGTGGTATTTGTTGGTGGTCAAGTTTATCCCTGGAGATAGGAAGAACATATGATTTTTTGGCATTAAGGCATAGATCATTATCTGATGCCCACTTTGCGATTGAAGTTAGGTCTTCATTTAGTCCACAACCTAAGTCCTCAACAAGTCCGATGCGATTGGATGTATATAACTGAATATCATCAGCATAGCCATGCATTCTTACGTTATTGCACACTTTAAAAATATCATTAATAAAAATACTAAAGAGCAAAGGCCCAAGAATTGACCCTTGGGGCACACCCATTTTAAAATCGTTATAATCAGAAAAACAGGTGCCAATATTTACTCTTTGCTTTCTTCCATTAAGATAGTTGGCAATAAAGTTAAAAGCACTACTAGTAAAACCAAACATACACTTAAGTTTTTTAAAATCCAAAAGACAGAACAAAGTAATATGACCTGCATCATAAGATGAACGAATATCATCAAGAACTTTTAACGTTGCTGTTGCACAGCTATGTCCGGATCGAAAGTCAGATTGGTATGGTGATAGGAGATTATTAGATTTTAAATACTGATTAATTTGGCCAGCCATAATAGATTCGCAGATTTTTGAAAGAGCAGACAGAATACTAATGGGTCTATAATCTTTCATATCTGTTGATGCGCGAGTTACTTTAGAAATTGGTATAACTGTGGATAGTTTCCACGAAGATGGAAAACAAGAGGTAGTAAAGCAGTGATTTATTATGTGCGTCAATGGTTTTGTAATAATTTTAACTCATAAAATTATTTTTATCTTTCCAAAACCGTTTTAAAATCAAAAAAAAAGGTTAAAAAAAATCCTGAGATAATGATTTTTTAATGCGTCAAGTCAAAAAAATCTGTTTATTAACGGTAAAATAAAATTTTGGGGGTGTATTAACAATTTTAAGTATGGTGTCATATTCAACTCGACCATGTCTCTTCAAAAGTACATTTTAACTGTGATTTATTCTGATTTATTAAAATCTCAAACTCTTACTTTAAATTCTTAATTATTTTTAACAAAAAAAAATTGCCACATTTGTTTTCTTCGCCCCACTGTTGGGCATAGAGCACACTTGCACCTGCCACTCCTCATAATGGTGACAATTTCGTTATGTTAACAATATTTTATTTAAGCTGCTGCCAAACCACAAGTAAAAAATACTAAGGCTCTCGTTTGCAGCACCTGAGCATTAAAAGTAATGAAATGTTGCAAGTGGCCGAGTGTCAAATTAAGCACGCAGCAGCAACACAGTCGACGACAGAGTTAACGGCACAGTTTTTGCATTTTTAATAATTGTGCGAAAAACGGCAACAGGAAAATGGAGGAGGTCCTTCGCAATTAAGTAGTATTTAAGAGTGCGCGTCACTTTTTCTTTTCTGTTTTGCTACTTTTAGGTTGTCATGTTCTTGTTACAACAAGAAAAATGGAGAGGATGGTGGAGAAGAAATTATGTGCCCGGAATTAGCCTTATTTATGCGCAGTATGAGTTGACAAGTTTTCAAAAGATTTTTTTGTAAAAATCATGCATTAAATGAGTGCTTTAGATTTCTTTATTGCTTAACGCTAACTTTCTTAAAAATAATATAGAGTTAAGTGACTGAATTAAGTGTACATGCTAAAATATTGCATAGAATTTATGAGTGCGTTCATTTAGTAACTTACCCCAAAAGTACACCCCACAGCCATGGCATGCTGAGTAGATATCGAGCTAGTATGGAAATGACTGCAACTTCAGCAATAGTTGGTACGAGGGTTAGACGCAGGATCATTAGCCAAAGTTTCTTGAATGCATTCCAATCCAAGCCAAGACCAGCCAGCAGCATGATGTTTATTAAAGCCATCTCTCTAATACATTTTTTAAGACGGAAAAATTATTACATTATGTTGAATTTGCATTATTTCCTTATCATATAAGCAATTCAAAAATATTTCGATAATACTATCTATCACCATTATTTAGTAGAGGTAAGGGCGTTTGAGTACAAAAATGTATTGTTCCTAATATAAAACTTAATTTTGTCGGCCTTTTTGGTTTCAACCCAGAAATGGATCAACCCAGAGGTCCCTGGTTCGTATTCGGGCGCGGGCATGGTTCTTTTCACTTTTTTGTTCTTTCCTACATTTAGGAATTATGTAAAACTAAAAATACACAACTATGGCTGTGTGCGAATTGATCTAAATGCGACCTAAACTAAATTGGGTCGATACTGCAGTGATTCCTAAATAATTTAGAAAATTCTCGAGCTACCTAAATGCTTCATAAATTAGGAAGCACTGCCTTATCGACACTATTTAGTTTAGGTCGCATTTAGATCAATTCGCACACAGCCTAAATTGTAGAAAATGTGGAATTAAAGGACAGGAACAACTGAGGGCTGAAAATGCTTGCATAACACTAAGCCTCGGTTAAAAGCAATTCAAATTGTCTTTCACGTTTGTTTCGCCTAATCACTAATTCACGTATGGCTCCAATTAATTCCTCTAAAGAATCTATCACTTTCCTTTCAGCTCAAAGACCAAACCTTGTTTGTATAAGGCGCATGCCTTGGTTCTTTGACCTTTACAACAAAAAAAAAATAAAATAAAAGACCGATGTGGAAATTTTTAACATAAAATTGATTATATTATTATTGTTATTCTTGAATATGGTTTTTTTTTTCACCCCTCCCTATGTCCATTATATTTAGCATACATTATCTGACCACTATGACGATTTCGTCCAAGCATTTTTTCACCCCTTTAAAGACATCTTTTAATCCTAAATTTAATTTAAAGGTTTAGTTTTAGTTTTAAATGAAAGACTAAAGAGGTTTTGTTAAAAAATATTTGTACAGTTTTGCGCAATTAATTTTGGAGCAGTCAAAAACGAGCATTTTTTTACTTTTTAATAAAAAATTTATATCTCTGGCCCTAACATGTATTAAAAAAGAATGTTCCAGGGAATTTTACTTGATACATAGGTTTTTCAAAAATGCTTATGGCTCCTCTCAAAAAACATAATTATTTCACCACATGAAAAACTACATTTTTTGCTTCAAAAAAAATTTATAAAGTTCAAGTATTTATAGAAAAAACATTGCCTGAAGGGTATCTAATGACCCTAACTTTCCATAAAAGCTTATTTTATTTCATAAGTAAAAAATATTTGATAGGGGAGAGTGCCCTTCTACTGGCACCCATCAGTTCTGACTTCCGTGGCGATGACAGCCACTTTGTGCTTAGTGTCAAAGTATCATCTCAATAAGCGTTCACTTTTCATAAATCATTGAGTTATATGCACGTGTTGCTGTAGTCGCCAAAAAGTAAAAAATACGAAAAATTTAAGCTGATATAATATCGGTTATCTTTGTAAAGTGAATTTTCAAGTATTTTTCATCAATATAAAAAGGTTAAATCAGTGGAGTTCTTAGTTTGTTTTTATTCATCACAATTCCATAAGACGTCGAACATTATTGTACAACAATTTTATTGTACGAACAAAATAGAGTCAGTGCCCACCTACTAGCACCCTTGACGGAACATCGTAAAAGCTTGCGATTGTCATTGTTATGATAACGAATGATGTTATAAATGATTTTAAATTGTTTTTTGTCTTTTAACTGTGATTTTCAATCATTTTCTTGTTTTTAAGTTTTTAAGTTTTTTACTTATTTTCATTTAATTTGCTAATAAAACCTCCGAAATAATTTTTTCCAGTTCAAATGGTCAGTTTAAGCCATTTAAAGAAAAAAAACAGAAAAAGTAATAAACTAGTGTTAATGCTTTATTTTTGATGGTTTACAGTAAAGTGTAAATGGGTGCCAGTACCTGGGCACCTTTTTTGGAGGGTCGATTTTAGAGGCTTTTGCAAAATCGACTGCCAAAATCGTATATTTCAAAATTTTTAAGTTCAGTTTGAAATTTTTGTTAGCTATTGAATTCAGCTTTCAAACGAAACTGAGAACTCCACCAAATTATGTTTCAAACGAAAGTTATGGCCTCAAGAACTTCGCGTGTCAGTAGGTGGGCACTCTCCCTACATATTTGTACAAATTGAATTTATTTTTAATTTGGGCTGTCATTTGGTGGAAGCCTCCTCTAACACAGCTGGACAAATGTGGTCTTGTTTTACTATAAAATTAACTACGAAGCTCACTCAATTGGTGAGAAAGATCTCTCCATTCTGATAGGCGTTATAACAGGGCACTTTCTTCTAGGTAGGCATGCCTTAAGAATGGGGGCTCTGCGAATGACTTCTGCAGGAGTTGCAGGGATCGCATCTGCAGGAGTTGCAAGGAGGAGACGGTATCGCATCTCCTATGTTCATGTCCCGCTCTATCCCGCAGAAGACATAAGCATCTAGGTATCCTATTTTTGATGATCTCAGTTATCTTCAGGAGGTAGACGTTAAGTGGCTACTGCTTATTATTATTAGTATAGGTTTGTTCCATACCATAGCTGTTAAGTAATTTTTCGATTTTTTTTTTGAAAAAGGTAAAATAGTTGATTAAGTACGATTTTTTTCTGTTTGGCTCAGTAATCAAAAAATTACGATTACAAATAATCAAAAAATAATAACGATTACTTACGATTACACAAAATAATTAAAAAGAATCAAAAGTTATCAAAAAAATAAACCGATTACTTTTCGAGATCAATTTTGATTCTTTTTGAATATTTGAAGCATTTCAGTCTTAGGTACAAAAAATGTTGCTAAATTTTATTAAAAAAAAACAAAGTTATGGATTTCATTACAAAACAAAGATTGACAAAAAACAGGAACGAGAATAATAATGAATTATCCCAGTAGCGGATGGAATATATTCCGAATATATGAAGCATCAATTACCTTGTAATGACCACTACTTCCGACTATATTACCTTACTATGCATAAAAGTAAAGTAAGGCCTAAATTTAACATTGAATGAGACAGGAGGTAAGTGATCGCCTCCCTTCAGCATTACCTAGAAGTTATGGAGTAACATACTACTTGTATTAAGTTATAAAAATCACTGCATTACTTTTCCTTGTATGCTACATTACAGGTAATGAGGTATGAGTTAATTACTTCTGCTATATGCAGACGCATTACTTTTTGAAAAAAGTAATGCTTCCTTACCTTGTAATTTATTCTGTATTAGTTCTATGGTAGCCACTGGCAAATCCGCTGCTGGGATAGTACAACATAAACGAAACAAAAATAAAACCTTTTTACTCTAAATTATGGTTATCGTGTGAACTAAAATTTTTAAGTTTGGCAAATAAAAAAAAAATTTATGAAGATTTTAAAAAAAATCGTAAGAAACGCAAGTTTTTCTGGATTTCGTACAAAAAAATATAGGAAAAATAAAGTTTTTTGCAATATTTTAGTTCACCCGGAAACTACACATGTGAAAAATATACAATCGAATACCAAGCGCGCCAAGTAGCAACCTGCCTTAAAGTTTGTTGGCTGTTCAGTTGTATTAAAAACGACTCTTGAAGAAAAAAAAAAACGGCCACAGAAATTTGACGATTCTGAAATGTTTGGCGTGTTTGCCGTTTCAAACAGGTAATTAGCGAAGTAATGAGCAGGAGAGAAAAGCTTATATCTCATTTTATGCGTAAACACTAACAACAAAAAAGCTCACCCAACATGTTTGCTTAGCATACCCACGGCATAAGACTGAAATTCTTTAAATAATAAAAAAAGAATCAAAAATAATCTTGATAAGTAATCGAATTATTTTTTTGATTACTTTTGATTTTTTTGATTATTTTGCGTAATCTCAAGTAATCGTTATTATTTTTTGATTAGTTGTAATCGCAATCAATTACTAATCATAAACTTCTCCCTTAAGGATTATATAACCATTACAATTCTTTTTTAAAAGTAATCTAATTGATTACTAATCGTAATCGCTATTTAACAGCTATGTTCCATACAGTTCTTAGGAGAGCAAGAGGGCAGGAGTAAGTCCCCTGTGGTATCACAATATCTGGTCTATGTGGGCCGCTACCGTAACCTAACCTAACCTGCGGCCGAACGGCTTGATAGAGACTGATGCGGCTTGGTAGCTGTTCATTACAAAGCTTAAATTTTTTTTTAGGCGATGTTGCCAAGTCGCGCTTAAAGTGCATTTCTGAGATACAACAACCCTGCAAAAAGTTGGAGGACAACATCGTCATAGTGGGCACACGGAGGGTTAAATATCGTAGTTGAATTAAAAATAAGCCATTGCTTGTCTTTGAAATTTCAAAGGCATTGCTTAGATATGATATAAATAAAAACTAGCAATTCCTTTTTCACGAAGCAATGCCTTATATTTACCAAGTGAGGAAAAATTTTGTGATCTTTCTTTATTTTTTTTTTTCATTGCTTAAAAGAGTAGCTATGAATAAACCAAGGAATTGCTTACGATTTTTGCATCTGCCTTACCACATGCCTGAATTTGTTGTTTTCATTTCATCAATAATTTTTTTTTACATTTTTCACAATAAAAATATCTTATGCTTGGTTTTCATTATGTCATTTTTATGACGACACAAAATTTTATCACCTGAAATATCACCTTAAAAAAACTCTTGAACATTTTTTGCATAGCTCCATTTAATAATTTATTTGTTTTTAATTTTTCAAGATTGCCAAATGTAGAAAAAATGTCAACATGTTGTCACTTTCAATTTGATTGACATCAACTGACCACTGAAAATGCCATAGTGAAAACCAAGCATAAGAAATATACTCTGAAAGTTTAAGACCGAAATTAGAAAGTTTTTAAAGTTACAGCCAAATGAAAAAGAAGTAGTGTGTATGAAAGTGCTGTAAAAACTTTAAACATGTTTTTCTCGAAACTAAAAACTATTCAACCGATTTGGATACAAATGTTAAACGTTATTTAAGATATATATAGTGCAGTCCGGAACCTTTAAAACAATTAAGTTTTAATAATAAATTAATTTTATTAAACAAACAAAAAAAAGTTCGATTTTAACAACTTTTTTTTCATAAGTCCGTAATGACTTCCTTCGTAAGGGAAGCACATATACCCAGAACAACTTATCATTTTTTCGAGGACTCTGATTTAATTAAAATAATTATAAACAATTGAATGTAAAACTAAATAAAAAAAAATGTTTTTGAATGCTTTAAGACAAAATTAAAAACATGTTAAAATTTTTAAATGATCGCATTTTATTTTCTTATTTAAAAAATTTATGAAAAACATAAAAGTTTCAACGTCACATTGGGCTACGACTAGGAAGTCAATTCCGGGATCCCGGACGATTTAAGCCCCTTTGACCTATTAATGACTAATGCGTATTTAAATACCCATAAAACAGTGTTTACGAAAAAGGCCATGTCTCGAAAGTGGTAGGAGATATCAAAATAATTTTTTTTTAAAACATTACGGAAAAATTAAACTATTTATTGTCTTTACAATGTGAAACGAAATTCATACAGTTAAATGTTCTTTTCGAGATCGAAGATGTGTGATTTTCAAAAATGACAAAATCCATTTATAAAGCTATGCAGAAAATTAGAAAATGGAAAGATCGAGGGAAAAATTCGTGGTCAGTTTGCCTCTAGTATCCTCTATTTATCAGGTGTTCATTATGACCAAAGAATGTTGCCATATATGTACATTTTTATTAACACCAAGAACCCGGATTAGCCGATTGGATGTTTAAATGCCCAATGCAGATCTCAAAAACGGTGACAGTTACAAACCTGAAATTTTGCAAAGCAACTTCTATGGCCTATATAAGCTTCCTGTAAAATTTTGAAAAAAATCGTACCGGGGAATCTGTAAGCAGTCTTTAATGGGTTAAATTCCGGGATTTTCTTTTCGGGATCACGGTATTTCTAAATAAAAAATTTAAATTACAAATATTCATGTAAATGACCCAATTTCAATTTAAGTTGATATGAATATATAATTAAAAAACCCTTTTATTGTGACTGAAAAAGATTGTTAGGACGATGAGTGTGAATCACTGGAGCAAGGACTTTGCAAAGTTTTAGAAGAATTTGCAATATCGAGAAGTCAGCTATGTATTTAAAAATTGTCATATATTCTGATTTAGAAAATAATTTTGTTTTATGGTGAAGACTATCGTTATCTAAACGTACAAATTGCAAACGTACAACTATTTCTCCAACTAGCATAGAATCAGAACGGTGATTTTCATCAGAGGGTTATATTTCTAAAAATATCCGAACAAAACTCTCTAATCAAAAATAAGACGCGTTGATCAGCTTAATGTTTTACTTTAAAAATAATTAAAACGAAAAATTTAATTTTGAAAAGTCTTTTCCAATCTTAATTTGCCTTAAACACAAAAAAACATCAAGACGGTGTCTAAAAAAAATGTTAAATGATATAATATTACCTTAAACTGTTCTTTATCTTATTTTTTTATATATTTTGTTCTTTAAATTAAAATAATTTTAAGTTTTTTTGTGTTTATTAACAAAAAGGGTATTCACTATTGTGTGGTATCGTGGTATTGTGTTTTTTTCGCCATAGTTGAAAACCACAATTATAAGCACCCTTTAAAATAGAATTTGTGGTTGGGAACCTCTATTTATAGCTTTTTACTATACAAATAACTACACTACACTACAACAAATGGTTTTTTAACTACACTGGAAACAATGCAATTGTGAATACCCTTAATGTGTTTCGTTTTGTTTTTGTTGCTTTATAAATGAATTAATTTACATTTACAAGTAATGAATAATAAAAAATTGTATAAAAAACTGTTTTGAATTATTTACTTTTTAAAGTTTCTAATCCCGAATTAATCCCGGGATGCCAGGATTGAGATTTTCAATCCTGATAATCCTGGGATCGAGAAAAGCTTCCGGGATTGGACTCCCTAGCTACTGCCTTAAAGGATTTGAAGAATTGAAAAACTAAATATTTTCTTTTAAAGTTTAAAAAAGGATAAGGAACGACTACATACCATGGATGAAGATAAATACAATATTCTTCAGAATTTAAAAAAATACTTAATATAAGAATTGTATAAATGGAACTACAACATTAGTAAAAAATCCATTTTAGCCATTTTTCGTAATTGTGAAAGGATAGTGATTTAAGGTGAAATATTTTTTCTAAAACAAAATAAAGAATGCTCAAAATTTTCCACTTTTAAAATAAGGACTTAAAATATATTCATATTTTTCAGTACTTCTTTTTGAGAATCCTAGTATTCACCGGCAGACGTTGTTCTGCCACACACCGCACAGTGGGCTTATCAAAGTTTGGAAAAAGATAGAAGCAGTCGTCGTAGATTAATGAAATTTGGTGCTAAAGTTGAAATAATCTCTATTAAAAGATATTAAAGAAAGTTTTGAAATCTGCCTACCTCCCATATAAAACAAAATTTAAAAATGCTATATTTTTTCGTATTTAAGTTATATCAAAACACCTCTCTCAAGAATGTTAAATATATATGAAGATAAAAAAAAAACTTTTTCCACAACCAATTTCCATACATTTTATACAATATTCGCATAGCATTAAGAAGCAGTAGTCGTATACCTATAACACTTGGTATATAAGTTGAAATGTACTATATAAGATTATTTACGAAAAATTTTGCAAATCGGGCTACAACCACGTTTACCTCTCACTTAAGAAAAAAATTTAAAACGCAATAATTTTTTCGTATTGATGTTTTATTAACATAACTCACTCAAGAATATGAAATAAATGTGTACATTTGGAAAAAGTGTCACGCCCACTATCTCCTTAAGTTCCCTAAGCTTAAATCTAATTTTATCAGAAAGAATGCAAGCATTATATTTCTTAAAAACGTATTATTATTAAATTTTGAGATTCAACTTAAAAAAACATTTATTTATAAGTAACAACTTTTTATCATCATCGTGAACATCACGATGTTTTTTTTTTGTCTCTGTTAAAAACGAGTGTATAAAGCGATCCGAAGATGCTAACAGCATCAATATCAACAGAAAATCTTTTATTATTAGGGCAATTTTTGCATGTGTTAAGATTTCATAATTTCCTTTAAAGTAGTTATGAAGTTTCCCAAAATCTTGTTTACTGTTTAAATACTCTTAGCCCAAACCTCGATTTAAAAATCTAAACTCTTGCATTAATGAATAATATCGATAAAATTTCTTTCTATGAAATGCGGGATGAAAACAACAAGAAATTATCCCTCCTTAAAAAATATTTCACTATGCTCAATTTTAATTAATGTTGTAAGTTAATATCTGTTCTCATAGTTGCAAAACATGGAGAGCAAAATGAATGATGGCAAAACACAATACAATAGCAATCTGTATCTACTTTGAGGGGCACTGTTTGCCTTTAGTTGTTGCTGGAAGAAGTTGTTTAAAACATTGCATAGTCACAGGCTTGCAAATTAAAATGCACATTTTCACAGGAAATTATATAAAATTTTGGAAAGAGAGGCTTACTGCATTATTCTGTATCACGAACAAGCACACCAACGATGAGAAAGACACGAGAAGCAATACTTTTTTCCATCCAAATTTGTATTGCTTCTCGTTTCTTTCTCATCGTTAGTGTGCTTCTTCGTGATACAGAATAATGCAGTTAATTATCGGTGTCGTAGTTTCGAGCAATTGCATTTCTTAGAAATTTAAAGTGAACAGTCCCACCTGTTGTGCCACAAGTTATGTTGGGACTAATTAGCCCGGATCGGTAAAAAGCGCTAACAAAGAACATTTCTATTAAAGACTGATTAATTTTTCATAGAATTAATTTTTTTCCATTTTTAATGTGATTCTTAATAAAAAATCAACTGCATATATTTTCTTAAATTAATATATAATATATATTATTTCAAAATATCTTTTAAAATACATTGTTAAACTTAAGGTTTTGATTATAAAATCGTCAGATTTTATGCATTTTTACTATGTAGCTACTATAAAAAATATAACACAAGTTTCGTGAATTTTTATAAGAACTAGTTAATTTTTTCAAAAAAATGTTTACAGATTTTATTTATCGGGATATCTGACAGTAATATAGTTTCCTTATATTAAGGAAATAGGATATTTGAAAAAACTATTTATTAAACCACTGTGCATCGCCTTACTGCCATATAAAAATTTTGATGGTAATCGGATAAAAATTTGTGCATATTCACCATTTTTGGTATAGTTGCCGAAAGTAGCCATACTAACAACATTACCAGATTTAAGTTTAATTCGACCAAAACCGTCAGAATAAAAGAATTGTTGTTGATTTTTAAAAGGGGATGTGGCAACATTTTTTCCCTTAAACCATCTCGTACTCAAATCAAATTGAGACCTACTAAAAATTATAACAACTCAAATCATTAAAATACCTTTTTTTGTCATTTTATATAAAACGCATTACATCAAAACGTCTTTATTTCTAAATATAAATGAAAATAATATCCTAAAAAAGTTTTGGTACAAAGTTAATTTCAGAATAACACCTAGTATTGCATAAATATTTGTTACATTTTATGTCTGCAATTCAATTCAGTTTCAAATATTTAGAGAGAAAAAACTATATAAGTAGAGAAAACTAAACTATGGCCTCTAAGTGAAATTTTAAGTTGATAAGTAGTTCCCAATATGATATTCGATACTCTTGATTGAAAAATATTTAACTTTTTCTTACTTAGTTATTTACGGAGTTTTTGGTAGAGTTTTTGTAAACTCTCTTTTTATTCATTCAGTTTCAACACATTTTAATTATGAACTTTGTTCTGACACTTACCTTAAAAACACCTCAAGCGGTTGATAACCAGCAAAGTCGGCCAACCCTACGTTTGTGTAAAAAACACCAAAGAAAAGCATTCCCAGCATGTCTGGCAGACGCAGGAATGTTACCAAAATACCAGAGATCTGAGCACCAACAAACAGAAAAGCAATGCGCATAATTCCAGTACTTGGCATGGCGTATTGGGGTAGAAGAATGTATCCGATGGTCCAGAGCATAAGAAAGATGATGAAAATCGCCAAAGGCTGTGAAATAATTGGCCAATGCTGCACTAAGTGACGCCATCTGTCGTTAGATAGAGAAAGAAGCAATGAAATTGAATTAGATTGTGTAGCAAAAATAATTTAATTTCATAAAAATTTTCTGAAGCAGAAGAGAAAGAAGCATCAAGTTTACGTTTTGCAATGTTGTTGATGGAAATGTAATTTTAAATACAAAATGTCATAAGATAAAAAGCTTGTCTTTAGTTTATTGTTATAAAAAAATAGATTTATTTTTACTTAATTAAATAGAATAATTCAATATCAATCAGATAATACGATAAAGAAAATATATCGACAGTTTTCGTAAACATGCTTAATGTTATTAGTTCTTTGAAACAAAAATATTAAAATTTTTTAGATATATTAAAAATAATTATAATAAATGCATTCTTCCAACTGCCAGTGGTGTAAGAACAAGATCATCTAATTAACTTTAGTTGTAGTTGTGTGCTTTTTACATCCACTTATAAGATTCTATTATTTCTATTTAGGTATTTTCTGATACTCTGCAGACACACAAACGAAGCACAGTGTAATACTTTCATATAAATTGCGACCAGTACTGTTAAAAATTATTGTTAGTGCTATACTGACTCCACTGAATGCGGCCATTGGCCGCACTTAGCGCAGACAACTGTTGTGAACTTTAATGGTAGCGCTACCTTAGTAAGCTAAGTTTTTCACTGAATGTGTCACTACTTTACACGTCAGAAATTAGATTTAATTCAATTATATATAATTTTTATGTAAATTTAATTCAATTGCAAAGGTTTCTCACTTAAATTTGCTTCGTTCTTTCTATGTTTTTTACTTTAACAGCGTCAGTAGCAGCATCTGACAGTTAATTCAACAGTTGTGTTCATGTAGCATAGAATTTTTCGCTCGATTAAATGGTCAGTGAACTACCTGATCAGTTTTAGTGAGCGCTACTAAAATGTTAACATTCAGCGAATTTTTACACAACAGTTGTCAACTGTTGTCTGCGCTGAAATAGGCCATTAAGAATTGTGAGCGCTCTCTTTGTGCGTATATTTTTTGACAGAAGATGGTGAACATAGCAACTGTCAATTCTGCCTGGATAATTAAAACTACCATGACGCCAAACACGAACTCAAAAAATAACTTTTACAAAAGAACCTTCAGTATTCAAGCAGTTGCATTATTCAAGCAGTTGCCCCAGTCGAGTCCAAATGTATGACCGACCCCTTCTAACTTTGGAGGGCCGATCCACCCATGCCAGTGGCACACCCCTGGAACCCCCTGGGGGACTCCCCATACAAACATTTGTTTGCATAGGGAACTTTGTTTGTATGGGGAACACCCCAGGGGGGCTCAGGGGGGTTGTGCCACTGGCATGGGTGGATCGGCCCTCCAAAGTTAGAATGGGTCGGTCATGCATTTGCACTAGATTGGGCAATCTAAATGGGTCAAAGAGGGATTTTTCAAAATTTGACCCTACGGAAAAGTGTGGGCATTAGAATTCGTTTTAGAGGTATAGTTCCTCGGGCAAAGTTTCTTATTTTGATCCCTAGAATACGATTTTCACTGAGCAATGGGCGATTTTTTTGCCTCCACACAAATCGACCCGGCCTAATGTACTCATATACGTCGATTCTACGAATCCTATTCGTGGCTGAAAGCTACGAATAAATTTCATAGAATGGACCCATTTTTTAGTATTATTTACACACAAACATTTTTGAAAACGATTTTGTATCTAGGATGCAAACAATATGTGACGAAGTTTGAGCGAAATCCGTCGAGTCGTTTAGATTTGTGTGAGGTTCATATTTCAACTACAGTGACCTCTGATGTTAAAGATAGATCAAAACAGATAGCGCTAAAAAATTTATCGTATCTGAAAACCATTATATAAAAATTTTCATTCTAACTTAGTGATGACCAAACGCACACAATTTAAACTGCTTGCATGTATGTATAACGTTTAAAGCTTTTCACTGAAAGAAATCAAATGCTTAAGTATTTTAAAAGCTTTCTGAAGGCTTTATGTTGAAAAATAATAATAAATTGACTTGAATCAAAAAATTATCATATTAGAATAGATTTTTTGTTTATTAATATATTATTGCAGTATTTTTTCAGCAGTTTTTAGAAAGTCTATTGTAGACAAAATTTATATGTAAAACAAAATTAAAATAAAATAAAATTATTTTAACCTAGGCACCTACGAAAACAATGATTGTTTACAAAGCGCTGCGTTTGTAAATTGCACTGTGTCTCAAAAAACACATTTTGGCAAAATAACAGGATTCTGAGATATAGGCTCGATACTATGACTAGAGGAGTAAGACCCTAGCTGAGTTTCGCGAGTTTTGCGGTCGTTTTCTTTTTATAACCACCCATATATTGGGGGTCTGTATCATTAATATACTAGTGATTTTGAGAAAAAATAGTATCATTAGTTTTTATTCAACAGCTTCTTCAGATTTGAAGATATCGGTTGACTGTATTTGGCGCTAACAGTCCAATAAACAAACTTATAAACCAAACAAAGTTTCTTTAATAGAACTTCGCATCGCTTCCTCATATTATTATTTTGGGTATGCAAAAACTACGTAATTATATTTAAATTTAACAAACAAAGCACCGTGACTATGCCTGCTTCGAGTCTGGCTGCAGACTGAAAGCTTTTAGTAACGTCAGAATTGAATGAAGTATTAAAGAACTGAATTCAGTATTTTTCGCTTTTCAAAAGTGCCGCAATATCCCCGCGAAGATTTCAGTACTTTTTTCAAATATAGCAACCACATTTTTTATTTTTTATTTAAAACCGGATTTGTTGATACATTTGTCAAAAAAAATACTTTTTATTTTTGCAAAAGTTCTAGCTAAAAAAGATTTTTTGCAGTTTCAAGAATATTTTGGATTAACATTTTATTTCATAATACACAACTACTAGATGACTATCGTGGCAAGAAATAGTATATAGAATTCTCGAACAATGGGAGCTCCTTCAGCATTATTTGACTTTAGCTATTATGAAGTAGGCATGAAAACAATAATGAATTCATTGCTGAGGGATTGCTTAAAATTCACAAACTTAAAACTTTGTTGAAAATACTTTTTTAAACCCGCTAAGTTCCAAACCGAAAACTAGAATTATCTTTCCTGATTTATATACGTATACATGGCTGAAAAAGCTCTTAGCCCGAGAGCTAGTTGATTTGTGGGGCGTAAAAGTGGGTGTTGCATCTTGAACTCCAAATAAATCGACTACCAAAATTTCAGCTTAGTTTAGTTTATACCTGGCGCACTTGGTTTCACTCCACGCTAATCGTGGAAGTTAATTTTGAGGGTTCTTACTGCATTATTCTGTATCACGAAGAAGCACACCAACGATGAGAAAGACACGAGAAGCAATACTTTCTTCTATACAAAATTGTATTGCTTCTTGTGTCTTTCTCATCGTTGGTGTGCTTGTTCGTGATACAGAATAATACAATAAATCTTTTTACTTTTTACTATCGTATATTCCACCAAATTGTGATTTAAGTATTATCCAAAAACACAGTGATAATATTAAATTTAACAATGTCATTTAGAAAAAACTTTAATTAAATTTATTGTTAATAGTTTAAACTCTTAACAGGTTATTTTATTAGAAGACTTTAACATGTGGAATATTTTATGGTCTTTGGAGGGGAAATAACATGATTCCTTAGTAATATCCTTCTTGATATCGAATGGTTTTGAACAAATAAACTTTGTCAAGGTCGACATTGATCGAATACTTTGCCTTGTTTTCAGCACTTGTGATATAAAAACCAAATGTGACTTAAATTTGCTGCCTATTTCTTCGAATACAGTTCATCATAAAGTCTTACCATATTCATATAATTTTAATTTTATAACTTAGATATAAATCCTATGTATAATAATTACTATCTCGTCTTTTTAAAAGGCAACTTTGTTTCAATTAATGAATACCTAGGATCTATTTACTGATCAGTTCTAAATGCTCTATATGATCCCAGGGATATTTATAATATAATATTATAAGTGAAAAATTACATTTTTCAATTTAAAACTAGTATTCCCCGGCAGACGTTGTTCTGCCAAAAGCCACCTTACTGCCATATACAGGGTTGCCAATATTCGAAGCGCCCATCTGGCAACACTGTAACTTTCCGCAGTGATGCCAAATCGACTAATGACATACCGCGTTTGAAGCGTCATTCCAAGCAAATGTTTACAATGGAACGTACACGCCACGCGAACGCTCTAAAATTGTTGAAATTTACATTCAACAAAACAAGTCAATAGTGAAAACTCAACGTGCTTTCAAAAAAATAAATAAAGTGAAAAGTGCGCCTTCCAAGAAAACAATTTATCGTTTGTATGAAAGATTTACAACTGGTAATACTCTTGGTAACCCAAAGAGGCCAAATAAAAAGCGACCAAGGCGATCGGATGAGAATATTGCAGCCGTACGAGCCAGTATTGAGCAGTCACCAACAACATCCCAAAATCGCCGTTCTCAGCAGCTCGGCATTCCCCGATCCACTTTACGACGCATTTTACGTGTTGATTTGAATTTGTTTCCGTACAAAATTCAATTGGTAAACAAATTGTTACCTACCGATAAGCCACGTCGACTGGAATGGGCCCAAAGAGTCATCGAAATGGCTGAAGAAGACAGCAATTTTGGCATAAAATTATCATGAGAGATGAAGCTCATTTTCAGTTGAACGGAACGGTAAACAAACAAAATTGCCGTATTTATGCCACTGAAAATCCACAAGAGATTCAAGAGGTACCTCTTCACGATGCAAAAGTCACTGTTTGGTGCGGCGTTTGTGCTAAAATGCTCATTGGGCCGTTCTTTTTCGAAGATGATAATGGCCACAGAGTTACTGTCAATCAGGAGCGTTATCGCGATATGATAAACAATTTTTTTTCATGCCAATCGTTCGTCGAAAGCGTATCAGGCACTACTGGTTTCAACAAGACGGCGCGCCACCACACACAAGCCGCACTAAAATCGATTTTTTGAAGCAATTGTTCCCTGGCCGTTTGATGTCAAAAAATGGTGATTTCGATTGGCCGCCAAGATCACCAGATTTAACGCCTTCAGACTTCTTTTTGTGGGGTTATTTGAAATCAAAGGTTTACGTCAACAAACCAAAGACCCTAGAAGAGCTGAAAACCAACATCCGTCAAGAAATAACCGCCATTCCCATCGAAATGTTGAAGAAAACCATGGAAAATGCTGCAAAACGGGCACAATATGTCGTAGAGGCCAATGGCGACCATTTACGAGATATCATATTCAAGAAATAATGTAAGCAAATCTACTTGAACCCAATTAAATGATATTCATGACGAACAGACAAAAAATTGTGGTTTCTTTGATTTATTTAAAAATAAAATAGGCGCTTCGAATATTGGCATGTACAAAAAAGTCAAGAAATGCCAAATATATTCACAATTTTCAGTATAGTTGCCGAAACTAACCATATGAGCTAAATTACCAAATTTAAGGCTAATACGATCAAAGCCGTGCAAAATATAGCATTTTTGTTGTTTTGTAAGCGGAAAAAAGGGGTACGGCAAAATTATTTCCCTTAAACCATCTCGTAATCGAAACAAATCGACAGCCAAAATTTCTGCTCAATTTAGGTTAAGCCTGGTGCACTTTGCTTCACGCCACGCTAACATCCCGAAAAGTGAGTTTAACTAAAATGGGACAGGCCCCTTTTGAGTGCACTTGCCGAGAGTAACTACAAAATGTTTGTCTAATACGACCCAAACCGTTGAAATAAACCATTTTGATTGGTTTGTGGGCGGTAAATGGGGGACGTGGAAACCAGCTTTAGTAGTTACTGACAGTAACCATACAAACTTAGCCAGAATTTTAGCTCAATCGATCCAGTAGTTAATTTCAATGATTTCTAAAAAAGTGGGTGTCTAAAAAGCAACAACGCCCATTTTTAGTACAGTTGCTGAAAGTAACCATACAAACTTAAGTATCAAATGTAAGTCTTATACGGCCAAAATTGCTTGAAATAAAGTATTTTCACTGATTTGTAGGCGGAAAAAGGGGGGCGTGGAAACCAATTTTTCGTACAGTTGCTGACAGTAACCACGCAAACCAAATGGACTGCCAAAATTTCGGGCTAATCGGTTTAGTTTGGAGTCTATAGGCATTACACACACACAGACGCACATCGTTTTGCATTTTATGTATATAGATATTGATTTGTGGGCGGTAAAAGTGGACGTGAAAACATTTATATATAGTGACCGGCTCTTGGAGCACCTAGACAGAAATTTTCACTACAAAAATGTATAGAACTCCAGAATTGCCATGATTTCGGGCGTATAAATATTGCGACCACTCCCATTTTTTGTACAGTTACCGACAGTAATCATATGAACAAAATTACTAAATCTTTTTTTTTACGATCGAAACCGTCAGATATGTATCCTTTTTTTTTAGTTTGTGGTCGATAGCGCTAATTTAGTTTGTATGGAAGGTACCACGCCCCCTTCTCCAAAGATGTGGCTTCAGTTTTCCTGAAAATTTCATAAAGATCGGTTCAGCGGTTTTGGAGTCTATACGTGATATAGCCACATACCCACATACATACATCCATTTTTATATATATAGATAGAAGATAACGCTTAGCAAACTAATAGTGAATCGCTTCTTCTGCTTTTGCTACTTTGTAAATACGAAGCGGAAGACTAATGTATTTCTTTCATGTGATAAATGCCATCTCGAATATAAAACTAAGTTATAACTCTGATCGTAACGGTTTTCCACCCATGCTATTTAAGGTTTGCTGGGTTAATATAACTTCACCGTTTGTAATGACTTGTATTTCAGTTATGTTTGAATGAATGCACATTTTTTGAAAGTTAGAAAACTTGTTCGATAGCTCCGATTTTTAAATCCGGCGATCGATGCAATGTTGTTAATTACAGAGCAATTATCAATCAATGCACATTTGCTAAACTATTTTATGATATCATTACAACCAAGCTTTTATCTTGTATAAAAACCACATAAGTACAACAACATCGGTTCCTACCAGGAAGGTCAACATGAACTAATTTAGCGTTGCTTACGAATCACATAATCAACAGCTTTGAGCAGCATAGCCAGTTAGATGTTATCAACACTGACTTTTCAAAAGCGATTGATAAAGTAGACCACCTCATTCTTTTAATTAAGTTGAAGCAGTTTGGAGTCTCTGACCATTTAAATAAATTTATTAAAAGTTTCTTAACTAGCAGAAAGCTTTTTGTAAAAAATTGGTTCTTTAAATCCGATATTTTGGTGGATGCTGTTTCCGATATACCCTAAGGAACTCACTGTGGACCGCTTCTAATTTTAATTTTTATTAGTGACTCACCGCTGCTCTTTCAACACTCAAAGTGTCTTATGTTTGTGGATGATGTTCAATTATTTTTAAAAATGTCGAAGCTTTCAGACTGTCATAAGCTGCTGTGTGATTAAAGTGTTTTAAACAAATGGTGTGTTTCAATTAAACTTCCATTAAATACTAATAAATGCAGTGTAGTGTCATTTACTAAATGTTCAGACAAGATAATGTTCGATTATTCAGTCAATAATTGTCATATTATGGGTTTATTATTTGACTCTTAACTTAAATTTAGCAAACATATTGACTTTGTTGTAGCTAAAGCTAAAACGTTTAACTAAACGTTTATATTTTAAGTAAAATATGTTGGCCGGTTGGTCTCGCTTAATATCGAAAATTTGGGTTTAAATTTAAAACTTTTTTTTTAAGAAATTTAATCCCAAATTTTCGACCGTGTGTGCAACAACAATTATATTAGCAGTAAAGTGACCACAAATATCGTTTGAATTTACCGGCGAGATTTTTTTGTGTGTACTTTACACGGTCAAAAATTTGATTTTACCCTTTGGGTAACCCTTTTTGAGTTTGGATAAAAATTTAAACCCAAATTTTCGACCGTGTAACCTCCCTTCAGGATAGGCGTAAGGCTTTTTTTTAATGCAATTTAGAAATTTAAGAACAAAGTCCTTGCAGTCGTTTGATTAATACAAAAAAATTCTATATGACTCCTTTATGACTGCAATATGTACAAATAAAAAACACGAAATAAGTATATTAATTTTTTAAAAATTGTTTTTTATTTATTCAAATTTGAATGCATTTCAGTCCTAATGCGGACCATCATCAGCAACACACTGACAGTGTGAAAAATTTAAAAAGAGCAAGTAAGAGACATTAACAAAATCAAATTGGACAAATCACTCAAAAACAAAAACAAAAACAAATTATGTAAATAAAAAATTGTTAATATACACATGATTATTCTAACTTTTAACAGTAATTATTGGGAGTATAAAATATGCAGTAGGTGAAAAGTAAATAAAGAAATATTAAAGCAAGTTGAAAAGTGGTGAGATTATGTTTCCATTGTCGCTGTTTATTACGTTGTTATTGTTTTTATGTATAAAAATACTTTCATATGCATCAAGTTTGTTGTTGTTTGAGACTTGTTTTAAAATTTTAACTTGGGTTATGGAAGCTCCTAGGTGATTATTACTAAGAGCGTGAGCTGCTATTGAAGATTTCTCCGGTTTGTTGTGTTTAATATGACTCATATGTTCTGAAAAACGAACTTTGATATTTCGTTTGGTTTGCCCAATGTACTTTTTATTGCAAGTTTCGCATTCATATTGATAAATTCCTGACATTTCCTCGTAATTAGATTTTTCTTTAGTTGATCCGAGTAAATTTTTAATATTTTTTTGATTGTTAGAAAAAACAATTTCCAAGCCAAGGGGTTTAAATTTTGATTTTAATTTATCAGTTATCGGCGGAAAATACATCATAGATGCGCGTTGGGTATTTTTTTGGTTATCTAAGATTTTGTCTTGTTTGAAAAGGGTTGATAAGGTTAATAATCGGATAAAAATCTTATAAAAATATAATATAATAATAAAAAACCTTATAAAAATGGGTACTTAAAAATGAGGGTGTCGTTTTTCTTAATAACCAGATGTCCTTAAACTAAGATATTTCCAAAATATAAAAAATTTACAAAATGGCTAGATTTTTAAAAAAAGTTAAAAAATTTGCTGTTTTTTGGGGGTTTTTCCCCACTCCTCCCCCGTTAGTAGAGTTAGCCCGCCCCGGATCTTCATCCGACTTCTGGCCCTCTAGAAAAAAGACACCCCCCATGGGCGTCCGCAGAGAGCAGGGGGTGCACTATGACTAGGATGAGGGCATCCTAGGCAATGAACATTTTTTATATATCTTCGTATTAAATCAAAAAAAGCCGTAAGTTTAAATTAAAAAAATTTAAGAGACAATCTAAACACTTTCTAAATTGTAATGCTTGATTTTCATTATGTCATTTTTATGACGACACAAAATGTTATCACCTAAAATATCACCTCAATTAAACTCTAGAACATATTCTGCACAGCTCCATTTAATAATTTATTTGTTTTTAATTTTCCAAGAATGTCAAATGTAGAAAAAATTTCAACATGTTGTCATTTTCAATTTGATTGACAACAACTGACCACTGAAAATGAAATAGTGAAAACCAAGCATTAGTTGGAACTAAACTTAGGGCTTTGAGAACTTTGTTAATAAAAACGTCGGGCTTAGTTGTAGAAGTGTAAAATTTTGGGAAACATGTATTTTGATAAGATGCATCATAATCAATCAAAAAGTCGAGTTAAGCTTAGTCTATAAATAAAGCAGAGCTAAACCATTCATTTTCAAATAAAATGTTGTACCCGTTGCTGTAAAGCCGAATATGAAACGCGTTTTAGTCGCGATTGCTCTCACGTTGTTTTTTTTTTTGCAAACGCTGCTGAAAAGTGCTGAATATTATATGTATTTAAAAATATTTATGTATTTAATATTCAGTATATATCAATCGCGACAAAAAGGAGTTATATGAACACGGCCTAATAAGTTACGATACCATTTCATTTACCTTTGTTTCACAAAAACTTTTCAATACGTGTTCTTAAATTGAAAAATTTTTATACGAATTTTATTCGTAACTTTCAGACACGAATAGAATTCGTAGAAGAGACGTAGTTTGTTGCACATTTCAAATATTTTATTCGTATTCGTACAAAAACAAATTTGTATTGCACTTGACATTTACGAATGAACGTAATACCTAGTCACGAAAAAAACCTTCTGTTCAGACAGAGTTTGCACCACGGTTCTTTAGCGTATGGTCCACGTACTCTTTCAGTAGGCTACGGCCACCTTGCAATCACACATTTCTTTATATTCGGTAATTGTTCGACAAACCAGTCTGAACGATTTCAGTTGTAAATTTTTTAAACTCAACTAAAACTTCGTACTTTTTACGAATAATGCGTACGGTCAACCTGCGAATGAATTTTTTAGTAAATACTACGAGTGTAATGAAACAAATTACGAAGTTATTCCTACGAGAAATTGACGAATGTTAAGGAATGATATCTCTTCTTAGTCGAAGATCATTCTTCGTAGCAATAGAAAGCAAGGTGCATTTAATTCAATAATGGATATAAACTTTGACGATAAGCAAATTTATGTTTTAAAGTCACTGTAAACAAGCAGAAGACAAAGTAAATAAATTTAATAAAAAAATTAATGTTTTCCAAAAAGTTGGTTTTTTTCTATCATAAAGATGATCCAATTTGGATTTTTTTTAATTTTTCCTAAACTTTATATAATTACAAGCAATTCTACAGCATTTAAATTAAAGAAATTTTTAACGATTTAGGAGAGAGCAAAGCTTCTGATTCAAAAGCAAAAGAAAAAAATTAGGAAATTTAATAAAGTAGGTCAATTTTGGATCAAGGTTTAATTTTTTTAAAAACCTTATGTCATATTAAGCAAAAAATTTAACATTAGAATATGCTGCAATCAAAAGTTTTTTATGACATATACGTAAATAGAAGACTCGATTTCAAACAAACATTTTATACTTTTTAAGATTCACGTTATTTAGCGGCGCCCACCCAGTTTGAGAATGTTCTGTACTTTTTTCGCGTCACGTGCTAATATTAAACCAGGATACAGAATCAAGACTTGCAGGAGTTTCTGGAATATGTTAAAAAAAATTTATGAAACCCAAAACAAATCTAATATACCTCTTTATTTATTTATTCATTCGATTTGAATTAAAAGAAAATGAATTTTGAAATCATTCAGATAATAGGTGTATTTTCTTGGATATGGAAAAAGAAATAAGTAGATTGGTGTCAATTCGGTGTGAGATCCGGTGAAAAATATGTCCCTTAGCATGCGGGGAACATTTCAAGAATAGCGATAACTCAAATTTTTAATTTTTGCGAATGATATGGCTTTTGACCTCCTAAATCCAAATCTGAAATATTTTAGTCCACTCGAAATTGGTTTAGGAGGTAAAGGCTTACAAAGTTAAAAAGTGGCCAAAAAATCTAGTTTTTTTTTCAGTTTTTAAAAAAAAAATTTTTTGTTTAATATTAGGAAATTTTTGTATTCTAATTTTAAAAGTTGAAATCTTGGGGCTCGATAGTAATTAATGCAATTTCATTTCAGGATATAGGCCTTACATTATTTAATTTATTAAACTATTTAAAAATATTTGCTATAACAAAAAATTACTGTAATGTATTACATGACAAAAAAATTAAATAAAATTTTCAAATGTTTCGGACATAATACGAGAAAGATTTTGACACCATCTTTAAAATTATGTTAGATTTCCTAATGTGTGCAAGCATGTGTCAACCGGTGTAGTGTTCACAAAATTAGTACCAATAATCGTGGTAAATAGTATTATATAGGTTACATTTTGTTAATGTTCATTCTATATTCATTTATGCCTTTTTCCCCCCTAGAACAAATCCTGCGGACGCCCTTGGAGACCCTAGTTTGAAAAAAGTGATTTCAAGAAAAACGCATTTAAAGTTTATTACCGCTCTGGAAAAATATGCTGACGCCGTTTCTACCGGCGATAAGCAGCGAACTCGAAATTATGAAATAAAACTGCAGCACAATAAAAACATAAAAAAAAAACAGCAATAACAGCGATCGAGTTGCAGCCCAATAGTTTAAGATATAAAATTTGTTAGGTCAGTTTTCAAGTTCTCATTCAACAATAAAGCAAGCTCTGATGTTTTTTAAAAAATAAAAACTAATAAGTGAAAAATTAATATATAGCTATGTAACTCCAAAAAAAAATTGAATTTTAAAAAATCCTTTTAAGGCATTATTTTTGAAGGATTTTAAAATACATTTATGAAGAAAAAAGAAAAATCTAAAAAAAATATATTAAACGCAGGTCATTTCTTGAGTCTTATACGACTAAAATTGTCTAAAATATAGCTTTTTTTACATAGTGGGTAGGAAAAATAAGCATAGCAAATCTTACGTAGCCTTCCACAATTCAGTTAAAATAACAAATCTTTTGGTAACAAATCGGTTCAGTGGATCTCGTGTGATAGCGGAACATCTATGCAATGTCACAAACGCTTTTATATAATAGTATAGATATAATAGTATAGAAAAAGCTGCGATCAGTACCATTTCCAAACTGGTAAGGCAGTGTAAGGATGAACTGGCTCGGCTAAGTACCAACTTAGCATTACTTTAATCTGGGTTCCCGGCCATAGGAGCATTTATGGTAATGAAAAGGTGGATGAATTGGCCAGGCGGGGTTCTTCCCTTGACGTTTCAAGCCGGTCGTAGATGGAGAGAACTACCAACCTGCAACACATCAAGAAAGATATGGCCCCTTTACAACCCAACAGATGCTCTCAAAACCCCGGAACGACATAGCCAGAATAACGGCTATTATTATTGGTCACTGGTGCATCGGAGTTCACGCCAAAAGAATTGGACCTCCCTTCAAGACCCAAATGAAAAAGAAACACTGACACACTTTCCAGATTTCCTCAGAAATCTAGAGGAACTTTCAACAACAAAAATCAACAATCTCCTAACGTTCATCAGCCGCACCGGATGGTTAAAACCTTACAGTGCGTTACCCACTCAACCAGCAAAAACACGAGGTTATGGTATCAAAACGGCTCACTACAGCTACTTGGATCCTACTTGTAGGTAGAATCACCATCTAAACCAACCAACCAACCATAGAAAAAGCATAAAATTATTTTTTACACATTTAAAATATGGTACCTTTTGTTATTATTTTAACACTTGATGTTTTAGGGAAATTCGTAGAACAAAGTCAAAGGAGGTAAGTTCTAGCATTGGTAAATATTGCAATAACATTCATAAAATATACACATTGCACTGTACAATCTACGAATGGGTATTAGGACCATGCGTAAATGTAACAATAGTATTCGTACAACATACGTTTTTTTTTTGTACGAACACGAATAAAATATTCGTTATATGTACTAAACTATGTTTGTCCATTCACCGAATCCTTTTAGTGACTGAAAGCAATAATTAGACACGATATGTTTTGAGTGCGTTAAAAAATGTAATACATATAACTATAGTGCTTAAAAACCTCTCTTAGTTGATGAATATTTTGCCAATCTGTAAATTAATTTTTATGAATTTGGAACCGAGCCATAGGAAAGAACATTAGATATACCTATAAAAGCGGCTAAACATTACTTAATACCCACATAGAAATATATATGCAAACACCTAATATCTCAGGAGCACAAGATTTTGCAAATATTACTATTCTATTAAAAGAATTTAGCAGACAATTTCACACTTTAGCATCCTTAACATACTAAAAAATTTTCCAGTATGGCAATATGCAGTAGCTAACTGGGAAAAAGCTGCATGCAGCTACATGTTGTCGCCATTGTTGTAAGGCAACTGCTGCCGGATGCAGTTGAATGCAATCAAAGGCTTGACAGCAACCTCAGCAGGGCACACAAACTTTAGCAAAAGCTGATGCAATGCGTGTCCAAAGCACAAAGACTCGGGCGCATATTTGTTTTCTCAAAAGGGTGTCTGGGGGTCAGTGGGTAGTTGATTGTGGGCCTACTATAGCAATCCTCGAATAAGCGGGTGAAGCTAAACGAATGGAGAGAATGAACAACATGCAGTTGAATGAGTTTAACCCGAGCGTGCTTCATATAGAAGCACCCGAAAGAACCTCTTAACAAAGCTAGCAAAAATTTACCCAAGACCATTTATGTAGCAAGCTGTGCACAGCAGGACTTTAGGGTGCTCCAACACACTCATACTCACACACACAAACACACGCACTCTTATAACAAATGTTCAATGTTCACTTACATTTTTGGTCCCTTGAACACACTTGGTGCCAGTGAAGCTGCATCAGAAGGACCTGCGCTTCCCTCTGGTGCTGTTGGTCTCGCTGTTGATGTAGTTGTTGTTGTTGTTGTTGTTGCATTTAATGATGTTGGCGTTAAAATGATTGTTGCACCATTTTGCTGCTGCTTATGTCCTTGTTGTTGCTGTTGCTGGGTCTCATCATATTGCATCTCCGGCGGGAATTTTTGAATGTCTAATTGGGAAGAATGGCTGGCAGTGTTGGTATTGTTGTTGTTGCTGCTGTTGTATTGCGCCATTGTGCCACCCGAGTGCAATAAGTTAAGTTCGCTCAGTTGTTGTTGTTGGCACAAGTCTTCTGCTTATCCGGGTTAAAAATAGTGTAAAAAGAAAGAAAGAAAGAAAGAAATAAACAATGTTAACAATTATTGCCACTCGCTACATTGTAAAAGCTGCTAACAAGCTCTCTACATATATTTTCTTTTAGTTCTGTCACTTCTTCAATTACATCTGAAACCACCCCCACCCCTTCTGTATACCTGCCACTTAACTCATTCGAGCAACAGCTACACCCATAAAAATGTAAAGTCTTAAAATTAATAGTGCGCGGTGTTAAATTAATTTAATATGGAAATTTTAGTAGTAGCTCTGAGCAATAATGATAACTATTTATTTCAATAGGGAAATGCCCGAAGTAGCTGTAATTAATATGAATTGTAAAAAGAACATAGGCATAAACTGAGGAGCAAGAGGGTTGTTTAAAAGTGAAGAGCTGTCACGGGATGAAATGACAGCAAGCAGGAAAGATATTGTTAAGTATAGTCAGTGGTTGAGTAGTAGTACTCATACCCGGTATTTAACCTTTCTGGTTCGAATCACGGGAATCGGATTTCCAATCCCGATAATTCGAGATTTGCTTCGTGATTATGAAAACTGAATAACCATAGAAATTAATTAAAATTTTTATAAACTTGCAAGTGTTTTAACAATTTTCTTATGAATTTAAGCGTTGAGGACAACAATTATTTAGAAAAAATATAATATTAAAAAAGTTTAACACTCGTAATATATGCACAAAACAATTTAATAATATTCTTCAGTTATAAGGTAAATGAACTCTTTAAACTTAAGGTAGTAGTCCAGTGTGACGGATTTAAAAAAAATCCATTTGTTCCATTTTTCACAATAAAAATATCTTAACAAAATACTCTAAAAGTTTCATACTGAAAGTTTAAATAGTTTTAAAATTACAGCCAAAAGAGGAGAGCGCGCCGTAGTGTGTATGAAAGTGCTGTAAAAAATTTAAACACGTTTTTCTCACAACTACGTTTTCAGAACTTCGGGGAAGCACTGACTAAAAACTATTCAACAGACTTAGCAAAAAATTTCACCCGTTATTAAAAACAAACCCAGCTAAGTCCGGAATCTTTAAAACAATCCACATAATAATAATAAGTAAATTTTTTTAAAGCAAATAAAAAAGTTTAATTTTAAAAACTTTTTACAATTTTGCTATTTTTTATTTTTTAAAATATGAATATTATGGGTTAGTGCATTACAATTTAGCCTGCAATTGCATGAAAAAGTCTGAATAAAATTACTTTATTAATAAATTAATTAGCCTGCAAAACAATATTCTCCTTTTTTTGCAGGCTGAACGTAAGGCTGGATCAAAGATTATATAATATTATATATGATCCCCAGCCAGATAATATATATATGATATAATATTATATGATCTTTCGCTGGGTGCTTCCCCAAAAAAACTCACAATTTTTCGAGGAATCTACTTTTATATAAATAATTATAAGCAAATTAATATAAAATTAAGTCAATAAAAATTTTTTTACATTTTAAGACACCAATAAAAACATGCTACCATTTCAAAACGATTGCATTTCATTAGCTTATTTAAAAATATTTATGAAAACACGTCAAAATTTCAGTCGTCACACTGGGCTACTACCTTAAAACTCAGCTATACAAAAACAACAACAAATATTGCTTTCGTCTTAAAAGATTCATAAAATGTTTGTTGCATATTTTTTCTTTTTTTTTTTGAAAATATAATCCGCTAATTTGATATCATAGATGGGCATAATGCATCAAATTATTAGTGCATTAAAAATATCACTAGCACTATGCGCTTAATGGTAATGCGAATTTGATTTGCATGTTAGTGACGTGGTTTTATCATAAAACAACACTTATTAAAATCATAAAATAACATTTATATTTAACTGTGATTTTTATTATAAAAAGGAAAAAATATTTAATTTTAGTTCTTCGAATTGGCATTATCATTTATAATTTTTTTTAGATTGAACCAACGCTCAGAGGATGCCCCCTATAAATGTATAAGCATTGTGTTGATTCGGAAAATGGGTGATAGTTAGTTGGAGGGTGGATAGATGGAGTAGTTTCGGGGAAGGTTTATTTTTATATTTGCACAGCTCAAAACTTCCGGGAAACACGCCCGAAGGGAGACTTTTCCACAACCTTACCGTGCGACTAAAAAACGTATTATCTTGGTAATGCGAGGTTCTGTTGGACATCGAGGCTGGTTATGCAAATTTTTTTGCATTAACATTAAAAATTTCCATTATATTGAGTAAATATTAATTTATATAAGCACACATATGAGAGCGCACTCCTAATAAATGAAAAGGTACTAGTTCTTTATTTAAAAAATGGAAATAAAAAAAAAAAAGGAAAGAATGCAAAAATATATTTGTTGTTGGCATCTGTATTCAAAAGTGCAAGGTGTAAAGTGCCAGTGCTGTAGTAAGAATTTATTTCTTGGGGGTTATTGTATAGTATCTTATATATGATATACTGAAATATGAATGTACGTTTATTGTATGTTTCTATTCTTAATGCTGCAAAATTTTTTTTAAGACTATATCCCTGGTATTGTATGCCTCCAACAGTACATAAAAATTGTATTTATGGAGCCGAGATAATATCTGTTGCGTTTTTGCCATAGGTCAATTACACTGTAGATACGCCGAGACATGTAAACTTAATTTTCGCTTGTAGAACCTAGTGGCATACTCAGTTTTTCCCAAACAGGTTTAAATCTCGAGATATTCAGATTTTAGATATTAACCTTCATCTTCAAAAAGTTAAAAATATAACAACATAAAATTTTTATATATTTTAAAATGAATTTTAATGTCTTTAAAAAAACCACATACGTGAGAATCGAATCTATGATTTTTTCAAAAGTATGCTTTTTTCTCAATTTTGACCAAATTTGAATGTTGAATTTAAGAACTTTAAAAAAATATGAAAAGTTGTTTAATCAAATAGGTGTTTTTATTTCATAAGAAAATTCAATTTTGAAAGTTTAAAAAAATCAGAGGAGGTCCGACTTTTTGGGCTGCAAGTATAATTAAAATACTGCTGCAAATTGTTCTAAAAGTAACTAAATTTCAATAGCGAATATCTCGAGATTTTAATCTGATTGGAGAAAAATGAGTATGCCACTAAATTGTACGTGTTTCTTTTACGCGTTTTCGTGTTTCTTTTTGTGGTCCCTTCAGTGTAATTTGAACAAGCTGAAGAATGTCGTAATAAGGATTTAAAAACTTTGGAGAGCATTTTTCTCGTAAATGTAGTCGCCACAAGGGCGACGAAGACATTTTGAACAGGTTTCTGATACCTTCTGATCCCTTGATATCTGGCAAATTAAAGCTGCCAAAAAAAACAAACACATATTTGTCCACAAAAGCTTTAAAATTCCTGAAATGTGCAATAAGTATCATGATGTCACTTGATGATAATGATGATCATGATAATGATGATGCTGATGTTTTTGGTAATTATCTGAATCAATAAGATGATGACTGACATATAATTAAAAAAAAATTAATTTGTATTGAATGTTCCCTTTTTCTTATATTGTAAATAAAAAAATTCCACTTAAGTATACTTTTTGTAAACCTTAATTTTACTTTTTTATAGTTAATTTGGGTTGTTATAGGGCTCAAAAGAGCCAGATTTAATAGCGTATTTGAGTATCGAATACATCACTGTATATTGGTTAGAGTAGAGTTTGAAAAATTCGAAGCAATTCCTTAACGAGCTAAGCAATACTTTAGTTTTTTTTATTCGCCTTTAAGCAATGTCATAAAGAAATAAAGAAAGGGTCAAAAGGTTTCCTTTTACTTATAATATAAGGCATTTTTTAAGAAAAACAATTGGTTAAATTTCACTTAACATCATATCTAAGCAATTCCTTCAAAATGTCAAAGCACAGCATTTGCTTTCCATCAATTCATTAGTCTCATTGTGAGATCAAATTGAAATTTTTTAAATTATAGTCTCTTATCATCGTTGTCTAAAGTGTTGGAGTCTAAAATGGCCGTGCAAATCTCGGAACACATAAAAAAATATAATCTAATGTCCCCACTTCAGTCAGGCTTTCGATCAGGCCACAGCTGCTCTATAGCTTTTGTTAAAATCTTGGATGACATTAGACAGCCATATGATCTGGGGCACATAAGCTTGCTGTGCTTGTTAGACTTTTCCAAAGCTTTTGATTCAGTGATCAATGATCACTGATCATGCAATTTTATGTTGGAAACTAGAGTTAGAATTTGGTTTTTCTGTTTCGGCTGTCCGTCTGTTATATAGTTATTTAGTCAGAAGGTCTCAAAGAGTCGGGGTGGGAAATTGTTTGTCCGCTTTCAGAAATTTAACCTGTGGGGTATCTCAAGGCACGGTACTTGGTCCGCTTTTATTTACGATGTTCATTAATGACATCTTCAGAATATGCAATCATGTTACCATGCATGCATATGCGGATGATCTTCAGTTGTACCTGTCCAGACCTATTGGTCACGTTGATGATTTATGTATGAAAGTAAACGAAGACTTGTGCAAAATAACAAATTGGGCTAAAGCTAACAACATAATCCTTAATCCACTAAAATCATTTGTTTTGCCGATTTTTCTTCCTTAATATGCCGGGAATTTTCTTAGATGGTATCGAGCTCAAATTTGTTGATAAGGTTAAAAATCTCGGTTTTTATATTAACTCTTCACTCTCGTGCGAAGATCACGTAAATTCCGTTGTTAGCAAGGTTTATTATGTACTGCGAAACCTTAGGTGGACTGCATCATTTGTGCCTGTAGGCACTAGAAAAAAATTGGTAATTCCGCTGATTGTGCCAATCAGAGAACTGCAATGAGTATCCGACAGAATTCGGATACCCAAATCATACCCGAGTGTCGTGCTGTTCTGAACTCTATCCATACTTAATAATATGTGTAAAATACTTATAGGCATTCGGCTCATTAGCATTTTTTCGGTTATAAGTACATTCTCATATCCGAGAGCGGCGTGATCCGATCCACTTCGAGCCGTTTATAATGAGTGCGTTGAGTCAGTTTGTTACAAAAGCGCTCGATCCGAATGTATTTTGAGTGTACTCTGAGTACTGCTCCTTCTCTGCCAACGTCTCTTAGCGTTAATTAGTTTTTTTTTTGTGTATGCACTTTTCGTAAGTATTTGTCTGCAGGCCATGTGAGCTCTCATTTTTTGTTTGTTTTTTCTCGAAAACGAGTTTTTGGTATTTTATTGTTGCACTCTATGGAGAAAGAAACAATAACAACGCTTGTGATTTTGGTTTGTTAGACATAAACAAAAATAACACAAAACCAAAAGGCCGGCGCACAGTGGTTAAAAGTTGGAAATAAATACCAAAACTGATGATCTCTTTTTGTGATTTTTTTTTCTTTGCGTTGCTTAAGAATATTCAAACTCACATGATTCCAAAATATTTGTCAGAAATATATGTATATAGGTTTTCTGTGTAGACGCCTTAATATACGATTGATGTAAAAATGTTGAAAAAATTTCGTAAAATATTGATATTTTTCAAGAGTTATTACAGACAATTGAGAAAACGTATTGCAATCTGGTTTTTTTAAGTACACAAAACATTATTGAAAAAGTTTTTTGCATTCTTGAAATATTTTTTTTTTATTTTTGCAATAAATTTCTTATGCAAAGTTGATATGACAAAAAAACGTAAATTTATTTTTTTGCAGAATAAAACATAATGATCTATGGATGTCGACGATATTTTAAATAAAGAAATGCTTTTATTGGACTGTAAGTTGAGCGATTAAAAAAAACTGACAGAAATTTTTGAGTCCTTGAACAACATTTGGTAAATGCGTTTAGAAGAAAATATAGATATGTTTAGTCTCAAGGTTTATTGCTATAGTCATTTTCTTTAGTATTATTTTTGAGGCATTTTTTGTTTAACGATCACTTCTTACGAGTTAAAATCGTTAAATTTTTAATGTAAATAGTGAAAGCATTTACTTACTAAATACGATAAATGCTTTAAAAATGTTATTATTCTTCTTTTGCAATACTTTATATTTGCAGAGTACTTAAATATTCTATAGTGTGTTTCTCAGTCTATTAATTTACTATGTTAATATATGTATATTAAATATTTTTTTAAATAATTACAACTAAATTGAATTAGTAAAACAGTAATGTGATATGTATAAAGTTAAATTAATTCACATTATCTTATAGCTTACTATGAAACATTTTAATGAGTTTCGCAATAAAATGCTTTCAAAACTATTCAAACATTAAAATTCCCTTGTCAAGAAATGTTCTTCAAACATCTTCAATTAGCTGAAAGTGAAATATATATTCTTTGATTCTAAACAACAGAATTAGAATACGTACACGGAGAAAATTAATTTGCTTGAATCAAGCAAATGTTTTGCTTAAAAGCAAATCAGCAAAACTTTGCTCAATCACAATGTGATTTAAGAAAAAGATTGCTAAATTGCAATCACTCCTCGATTATTTAGGAAAAAGTAAAATTTTGATTACATTCAAATTTTTACTTAATTTCAGCAAAAATTTGCTTAGTTATTATAAATGGGAGGAGCAAATGCTTACTTAATTCAAGCAAATATTTGCTTAGTTGTTATATATTAGAAAAGCATATTTTGATTAGTTTTTGCTAAAATTTTGCATAATGTTGAAGTGGCTTATAATCAAGCGCAAGTTTTGCTTAACCACAATACTAATTTTGCAAACAGTTTTCACCGTGTATGAAAGCCATGTTTTTATGCTACACGACCTGTGCTCACTTTATCACAATGCTAAAAAGTATGCTATTATCTTTTTTAACTGTTGATAGTATCACATTTACAACCAGTGCCAATTTGTGGCAAAAAGCATGAAAAAGATGAATTCAAACGAAACGATAAGCTTTTTTTTGATGATTTTTTTTTTTTTTTGTTTTTATAAAAAGCAAACAAATAATATTTTTGAATACTATAAACCTTTAATTTAGACAGTTTAGATGCAGCGCTTCATTGAACTTGGAATACGGAAAAACACGTGAAGTGGAAAATTTCGTATGGGAGGTGGGCGTGGCAGAAAATACTTTTTTTATAATAGACATATATTGAAGATTTCTGACAGAATGGTTCTTGTATTGGTTTAAGACAAAAAAAATATGGCGTTTTAAATATTTGTGTTGTATGGGAGGCAGGCGTGATTGAGGGCGGATTTAAAAATATTTTTGTGTGTATTCTAATAAGGCAAATTCCAAATAATACACAAAATTTAATTGGTTTACGATGAGTCCTTCTATTTATTGACAACTTTTGTATGGGGCTCAACCACTGTGCGGCGCACGTGTCTGTTTGCTTCTTGTGCGTAAACACGTGCAATAGAAGTGTAATTTATATTATGCGCATGTGATTTGGTAACTGAAGGCTACAGAAAAATAAAAAAATACTTTACAAATTTAATAATAATTGCTGATTGCAGAAAATGAATGACTTACGATACTATCGAAACTGCGTATTATTTTTAAGCCTTAACAACGTTACCTCATGCGCAGCTTTCACTGTGCACGATAAAAACAAAAAGCAACACAAGAATAACACATCTGTTATTCAGCATTTAGATATGCGTAGGAAAAAATAGCACAAAACAAATACAAAAAACTCGCTCACTATTTACTGCTGCGCTCTACTGCGCTCTCTTTCATATCCGTGGCAGATGAGCCGAGTGATTCGGCTACTTGTGTCGATTATGAGTATTTGGGCAAGTAGGATAAGTATCAGCAAGACGACAACAACCATAAGTATTTATGAACCGAAAAAACCCGATCTTTCCTGATCCGACTCATGACTTAGGATACTCATATTTATTTGAGCCGCCGCATTCTAGCTTCGTAGAAGAGAATATGAGTCGAGTTGTGTGCGCTTAGGGTGAGTAGGTTTTTGTACTTATTTTTTTCGGATATACTCAGAGTCGCAAAAAAGCTATCCGTTGCAGATCTCTGAGTGCCAATTATCTCCTACTCAGATATAGAGTATAGTAAAGTTGATTGCCGATCCAAGCATAAGTTACAACTTGTGTTTAATAATGCTGTAAGATACATTTTTGGTCTTAGAAAGTTTGACCGCATTAGTCACTTGAGTAACAAAGTGCTCGGTTGCAACATCTTCAACTATTTGGATGCTAGAATCTGCATCTTTTTACACAACCTGATCTGCACTCGCACTCCTGATTGCTTATTTGAAAAGCTTCGATTTTGTAGGTCAACTAGAAATCTGAATCTTTTAATCCCTACTTATAATTTTTTAAACTCTAGCAGACTCTTTTACGTGAACGCCATCAGATTGTGGAATTCACTGCCTTTAAGTATAAAAAGTATTACAACTAAACGTAACTTTAAGCATGTAATTTTCCAACATTTCTCTTAAGTATCTCTGTTTCACTAATTCTATGCAATTGTATTTAAAAAACCTTACTTTAATTAAAGTTACATAATCTTTATTTGTTGTTATTCTTGATTTTGTCCATTTTTCGATTTTTGTTTGAATTAATTTGGAATTAATTATTATTTTGATTAGATCTTTTAGTTAAATGATATTAATTGTATGAAGTTAAATTTTTAATTATTTATTTTTTACCACTTGTTATTTTGTTATGTATCTATATTCTTACTGCATTTTAAAGACTCTGTCTTATTTGTGAACCTTTTTTTTAAATAAATATAATAAAAAATATTACATTTATGATGTCTTGGTCAACTATATTATTGTTTTGTTATTAAAAACGAAAAAACCAATTGGCCATTTCAGCCGTTGGAAGGACTTTGGCCGAGCTTATTTCTATTAACCAATTGTGCTGTGCGATAATAAGTACTTTTAAGTTTTATGCCGACTCCGAACGGCTTAGTATACTTTCAAGAAGCCTTACATGCCGATTCCATGATCTAAGGCTTGCTATAGTCTGCAGAGATGTGTCGACCGAACAGAAATATTAATTCACTTGTAAAAAATTCTGTCTCATATGAGAACTGAATGTAGGCCTGCGGTTCTTCAGCATACGGGCCACGCACTCCATTCAGTAAAACACGTCCGAGACTTTTTATGTTAATAGTATTTTCAAATTCTGATAAATTTTACTTTTTCCAAAAGCAAAACCACGTTAAGTTGTTTAAACATTAAGTATATAGTTGTTTTCTGAATTTTTGCCTTAGTTAATAACATTTTTGCTATTCGTTATCCTAAAAAGATTTAATGTAGAATATAAAGTACCTATAATTTCTCATTTGTAGCGTATACAAAAAGTTGAATTTTTTAGAATGTTTCCATAAGCTTTTATAATATCTTAATCCTGAGATTCCGAAAGCAAGATTCTAAGATTCAAATATTCTTTAATCCGTTTGGATTCCTGATTTCAGCTTTTAGACAAATATATAAATGGCGATTCTAGATTGCCGACGTGAATACGTGGCTACTAGTTTTTCTAGACGACGATGTAGCGATGTAATTAAACATATTAATTTTAAAACTCCAAATTCGAAGTTGTTAAATCAATCAGGTCAATTTTATTCAAGTGATTGTAGTCATGCTTCAACATTAATTTTGAATGAGAATTAAAAATAAACAGCTTCAATAAAAAAGTGTCCGACTGTAAGGCAAAATAATTTTTTTAAATTAATAGATGAAATAATTTGTATAATTAATTTTACTTGATTTTTTTTGTGTGTATGCATTCATAAGCTGCTGATTTAAATTGAAAATCTTCCTTAAGTTATTTAAGTCAACTCTTTGGTGAAAAGAGAACTAAACCCCATACACTAAAAGCTGTCACCATGCTAACAACGTTTGTTGTTGTCGTTGTTGCTATTGTTTTTGTTATTGTTGTTAGTTTTTCACACTTCCCACTAACATGCATATTAATAATGTGTGTCCGTAGAGCTGTCAACTAGCTTCAAGCTGCTGAATTCACATGAACACCTATAATTCACAATAGCTTTTTCGAGTGCTCCTATCTCTGTGCAGCAACAATTATTTGATTTTCAATTTACATAATTTTATCGTTGTGCTGAATAACAACATGAGTGTGCATATTAATTGCGTGACTTGAATTGTCGTTGGACAAAGTGTTAATTATATGCAAATATTTCGCTCTAAATAAAATTATTGAAAATTTGTCATTAAAACCATAGCAACAGAGTAGTCATAATTCGTCAATAAATTTTTAGGCTTTTGTCACGAGGTTCAAGTATTTAATTGCAATTAAAAAACATGTTCGTGGCTATATTTCGCCTACTAGATATACCGCTTTTATGTTTGTTATAAAATATAATTTGAATTTTTGAGGCAAGCCAAATCGAGTTTTGTTTTACGAGTAATGAGACTATATCAATTATTGATGCAGTGATTTCTTTATTGGTAACAAACCCCATCAGGATGCATTTTTTTTTTCTTTTAAAAGAAAACGCAAAGAACTTTTGAAGAAAACTTTATTTTTTTTCAAATATCTAACAATGAAAAGGTGAAATTTTCCTTAAAAAAGTAACGTGATTAACGGACTTTATTGAGCAGAATATACTTGTTTGGACTTAAGGTTATGAAACATTGAAAAATCATTATCTAAACTGCAGTGTAACCAGCTAGTATTTAAACATTATTTTAACTGGTTGAAATCTGATCAGTACTCCTTCATCTATTTCTTTGAACTGGTATTTTTAACATGACGATGTCATAGGAAATATCAGTTTTCCTTTTCTAAACAGCATAAAACTAGTATATATATAATATGTTACGGTCAGTTAAACTCTATTCTGAAGAGTTGAAAACTAGTTTACAGCTAATATGTTGTAGTAAGGAAAATTGTAGTTTGCTATCGGTAAAGAAATCATATGTGTCAAAATTCTAACTAGTTTTTTAATGAACTTTTTATGAGTTTTTAATAAAGACGATTAGCTTAGTTGCTATAGTGGAGTTGAGTAATAGCTTAGTTGAGTAATAACGTACTCAAGGATTATTGCAGGATTGAGTCTTTTGAAAACTTTGATTTAAAAATTTATCCAGTATCTATTGAGTAAAAATATTTGTTTGTTAAAAATTGCTTTAATTAGGCCATTAAATCAATCATAAAGTTGAAAAATCTTACTGTGTCAATAATTTAGTGTGGCACTGTATGAATACTAGCTAACCCACGCACAGTCGGAGGACTTCATAAAAGTTTTGGCCATAAATAGTAAAAATAAACATACAGCTTTGAAATTTTGCTATGAGTGCTTTGTAGAGTAAAATTTCAAATAAATATAAGTTTGTATCAAATCCGCCCACAGATGCACCCACCTTCCATACGATTTTTTTTTTTTTTTTTTTGTAAAAATATTGGAAATAAACATCGAGCCTTGAAATTTGTTTTGAGTGCTTTGTACAGTTATATAAAAAATATATATAAGTTTGGATCACAGACACGCCAACCTTCCATACGAAATTTTGTGTCACTCCGTTTGTAACGCCCAAAAGTATATATTTTTTAAATCAGCATCACCACCGGAGTCGATTCAGCCATGTCCGTCTGTCTGTTTGTCTGTCTGTCTGTCTGTCTGTGATCACGATTACAGCCACAATTTTAAAGCTCTCGCAATGAAATTAGATACTTAAGCTGGCATGTAAAAAAATAAAGGTCAAGTACGAAAATTAGCAAAATCGGATTTAAACAACGCCTAGCTCCCATACAAAGTGACTTTATCAAAACAGTAAAATCTCTTTAAATTTCACAAAAAATTAATATATGGTCTTGAAATATCACATATAAGCTTTGATATTTAATATCCACTTTAAGTATGAAATTTAAATAAATCAGATGGAAACCATGCCTACCTCCCGTACAAAGTGACTTTATCAAGAGGGTAAATATCTACAAATAAAAAAAACAAAAAATATAATGACTTGGTATCTTGATATATGTTTAAATTTTTTATATGTACCGTGAGTTTGAAATTTGGCACAATCTAATGGAACTTCGCCTACCTCCCATACAAAATGACGTCATCCAAGCAGTAGAACCTTCATAAATTCCTCAAAATTACTCTAATTCAGTACATAACATGCGTAACTTTAAAACTTAAAATTTTATCTGAGTTTGCTATTTGGAGAATTTTAAAAAATCTGCACAAAGTGACGTAATCAATATAACAATACCTTCGAAACTTCGAATATACATGCCCGAATATAAGCGGCTGTTAGGTTTGTAACTTTGGCCTAGTCAAAGATCATTCCTTGCTAGTTAAATAACTATTTTAATAGCATATATGTATAGCAAATATTTTGAGCATTTGATACATACATACATACATACATACATACATACATACATATAATTTATATATATTCTTATAATCTGAAGACTACAAATCGTTACCAAAATGCACAAAGGCCTTAAACGATATTTTTAAAATTTTACAGGAGAAGCAAAAAACACTGTAAATTCTAAACAAAAACCATTTTGTAGTTTTTTTCTTTATGTAGTTTGGGTACAAATAGATAGTTTAATGCGATCGTGGAGAAAAAAATTTCTTGTTGTTAATTCGTCTCAAAATTAAGTCACTTAGAGCTTTTGTGCAATCAATTTCATGAAAAAAATTATGGCTAGGGCTTTTTGCAATTGTTTGAGAAATAAGGCTTATTTCAATTGTAATTCATTTAAACATAATTCATTTAAACATAAAAAGAATACAAAATGAGCTTAAATTAGAGTTTTTAAGCGAAGAAAAACCCGATAGTAAAAGTTTTATTTTAAAGTGACTGTTTATTTTAGGTAACTTTTTTTTTTGTACATTATAATTATATCATTTCCTTTCTTGACAGATGGTAAAAATGGTAAATTTTTGTAAAAGCTTTGATAATCATAAGGCAATAACTTTTTGAGTTCTTGGAGATGGTCATACTTTTTCTGAGATAAAGGAATTTGTTTAGCATGCAAAGGATAGGGTTCAGCTGATTTGAAACGTTTTCTGGATTTTTGAAGAAGAGGTTTATATTCGGAAGTTGTAAGTGTTTTTATAAATTTTATTCCTGATTCGTCGTATGCCAAGGTGCGTAACATTGTGACCGTCGGATTTCCAACATATCTATCTGTAATAAATTAATTTTGTAAGCTTTTGCGACTTTTTAAATTTAATATTTTTTGCATACCTGGCCAAATCGAATACCAGAAAGAGTATGTGTATTCAGTAGCGTAGCAAGGGTGGAGCGGGGGGGCGGTCCGCACCGGGTGCACAGACAGAAGGGGTGCAAAATTAACAAAAAATTTTTTAATTTAAATCTGTACTAAATTGTGTAATTTGTTTGTATAAACATAAATTGTTTTTAGTCCTCTGCGACTGACGTGCCTTAATTTTTACAATTCTACTGACGTGGTAGTACATCAGACATCATTTTGACAACTTATATTTTTGAAACTAGCTTTTTATTCCTTATTTTACCTATTAAATTTTAAAGTTAAGAGTGTATATTATTTTTTTAATTTACTAATATATCAAATTAAAAAGACGTATGAAGCTAACTTTTATTAGCATAAATAATTTTTGCAAAATATACACATTTTATGGTGTCTGTCATACCACCACGTCAGTCGCAGAGGGTTAATAGAATCGCTTAATATATGTTTTTCAATGCCTAGTATGAATGAACTTATTATAGTGGCTGTACTATTACATTGCAAAATACAAAAGACAAAAGGTGCAAAAATACCTCAAAGCATTCCTTACAATGCGTTTGTATCAATTAAAACTAATTTAAAATATTCATAGGTATAATATTTGGTGAAGGGTGCGTGCAACCATCATAAAGATTATACGTACATTTTTATTTATTTTATACATAGTTATAATTGGATTGATGTCACAAATTTTTCATATGATATATAGTTTTGTTATTGAATGCTTTTATGTAACTTAATATAAATTAAATGTTTGTAATGGGTTTTTGGATAGGGCCGTTAAAAAGTAGCAGTGCTTCCAATGTTAATTTTTTAAATGCAGAAACTATTCTTGGCTACACGTTCTACACGTTATGTATTAGTTTGCTTCTAAAGAAGCAAATGGTTAATAGTTCCAGAACATTTTAATATTAAATTTATATTAAATATGCATTTTGTTTTTAAAGCAGTATTGAAACAATACAGCAATTTAAGCGTTATTAAAAGTAGCTGTGAAAATCCCAATAATTTTCCGTATTAATTGCCTCAGAGAACGTCCCACCAAAGGATTTCCTTTATCTTCTAAGCTGTGTGAAATTTCGTTTCAAGATCTTTAGCACATCTGTCAATGGAGTCAAGAACTGACTCAAAAAACAAAAATCACAGTTGGTTTAATCGGTTCCAACAAACAAAATTTTTTAATTTTTCCTTTAACTTTGCAAGACATCATATTCCATATATATTTATTATCGAAATATTATAAATTTGATAAATTTATCAAAATTCATTAACAAAAAGAAAATAAGAGGGCGATGTTCGAGTGCCTGAATAGGTTTCATTCGGAACTTAATAGTAGAAGAAAATCGATACAAGAAATTGAAAATATATTTGAAGCAATTCTACCACCAAGCTTGCTATCCACTTCTGAAAATGAAGTACAAATCTTAATACAAAGATTCGTCGCTGTCCATGATGAGGTCAATGAAGAAGAGTTAGCAATTGAAATACCAAGGCTAAGAAGGCACCTTAAAGCTGCAGACATTGCTTTAGAAACTCATAAAAACTCGACCTCAATAGATTTTTTAAACTTTATATATGAATGGGGATTCGAAGAGACGTTGCCGAATCTAGCTCTTAGTTTAAAATTATTTTTAACGATTTGCGTTTCAGTTGCTTCATGCGAAAGAAGCTTTTCAAAACTTAAAATAATAAAAAATTATTAACGGTCAACAATGGGGCAGTCAAGACTTACAGACCTCTCAATATTATCTATTGAAGCCGAAGAGACTGAGAACATCGATTTCGATCAATTTATCGAAAAGTTTGCTTCTCTGAAAGCAAGAAAGAAGGAATTTTAAGTCATGATGGTACCTTGAAGTTTGATTTTATTCATTATTTTTAATCATTAAATAATGTTTTTATATTTTTTCAGACACCCAATTGATATTTTAAAACAAAAAAGTTAAATTAACTCGATGCATCTTAACAAAATTATTAAAAGATGCAAATAAAAAATTTTAAACAAAACCGTATATTTGCAAATTTTTAGTTTTTTATAGAGATTTTAGATATGGATAAGGCTGCCCGTCCTTTGAGGGTGCAAAATATATTTTCCGCCCCGGGTGCCAACAACCCTAGCTACGCCACTGTGTGTATTGTCGAAAGACAATCTCGATCTCGTGAAAACTTTAAAACACAACATCGTCGCCTACTAGAAAAGCATATGCAAAGATATTTGTGCTAGTTATGGCTTTTGTGCATAAAAGGATTTCACTACATGGAGACAGGGCTTTTGTGTTTTGGCTATAAAAACGTTGTTTTTAACTTCAGGACCATACAATTGTGCATAAGTGTATTTCAGTAAAGGCTATCAGAATTCGCAAAAAACCCATTTTGAAATATTGTCGTTTGGGGCCTTTATGCATTTTGGTAACGATATCATAAAATCAAAACATAACAGAACAAAAAGAATGTGTAAGTGGACTTATTGCACCTTCTATTTTCTTTAAACTTTTTTAGTCTTCCCTATAATTAAATTGTGAAATTGAAGTGATGTACACTTTTTGTTATTTTTAATGTAATTTAGTTTTAGTTTCAGATACGCTGAAAATAATAAAATAATTTGCTTATTTAATGGTACTACACAAGAAAATAATTCACATAAAACACACTTTCGGGCAAGTTTCGGCGGCGAGAACCATATTTTTCTATAAATATATACATATATTAATGCATACGATTTTGAAAAATTCGGAAATATTATTTTTATGTTTTTTTTTGTTTACAAAGTTTCCAAAGTTTTTAGCTTTTATGAACTAAAAATGCTTATTTTTAAAAAATCACAATAAATATATTTGTCTTAATAACAAGAAAAAAACTACAATTTAGGAAAAATTAAATGTCATATTGTATTTCTTATTTATATGATTCTATAATGATATGAATTTATTTATTCATTTCATTTATTTCAATTCCGTTCTCAAAAACAAGTGATATTCTCACATTTTTTAATTAAAAAAATTTTAAATTTGAAGAAATTTTCTAACCAAACTTTAAAAGATTCCTGATTGATTTTTTTGGTTTTCCTTATGTATGAACTATCGATTGGTAAAATTTTTTTTACAGTTTCAACATTTTTAATTTTTTCTATTTATGGCTTCGATCTCAGACTGTGCAACGTGGCGTTAAAACGCTAACATTAAACATACCTATTTTTTTTTTGTATTAAGACATATTACGTTTTCAAAACATATATCTGTGTAAACTATACTTACAGTTGTGAAACCTTCATTATTTGGTAGGAGCCTACTATATTCTTTAAAAAATCTTAGCTCTTGCAATAGAGAGGCGTTGACAAGGGCCATGACTCTTATTAATAGTCATAGCAAATTAAAAAGTGACCGGAAATTGAAATCATTGCATTCTAAATAAAAAGTGTTCTTCGGATGGTAATTTGCTCACCACAGCTGGCACCGGTTAAAACATTGCAGTCGACAGTATTGTTTTACAAATTTACAATTTGCAGTGGGGTTCCATTGAATTAGCCCTTATTCTGTGTTTAGATTCCTTATCAGCATGACAACTGAATCCATTTTCAGCATCAGGTTGTGTAGCGGAAAATTACTTACTTCAATGCGGTTAACAAATTTCGTTGGAAAGTTAATTTGTACGACCACTTCATTGGAAACGGTACTATCTTTAGGTAGCGTGACATTGCCAACTTTGAGCAAATAACTTGCAAATCTATTTTCGCCTTTTTTGTTTTGATATAAGACCATAATGCATGACTTTTAATCCTAGGATGGACAACTGGGCCTAGCTAGGCCTATTTGAGTCTAAACATGTATATCTTTAATAGTTTTTGACGCATCGATCTGAAACTTCATGACTTCTTGTAACTCATGAGTACAAAAACCAAAAGCTGTGCCGATCGACTTCATTCGTAGAAGAAATTTTTCTTTTTATTATCTTAACGCCGCAAATGTCTTACTGAGCCTTAGGTAGCCCATACCCCCAGAGTTTTCGCGCATGCAAGAGATCATTTTCGGACCTGTTTTTTCATGTGATCCATAATAGCAGGCGTTGTGTGGCGTGATCAACAACGAATATTGTGTAATATATTTTTTTTATTATTATTGTTTGTGATCTCGTAACATTTTCGTTTCTCGAAAAATTAATAATTTTTTCTGCCCTTTTCGGAAATTCGTCCCTCTTGAAAAAAAAATAGTGACCTCTTAGATTGAATCGTGTTCTTTTCTCGAAAATGCCGTTTTCAGTGCGCAAATTGTGTATAGGTTTTGAATTTATTTTTTTTTTTTTGAGAGGAGAAAATGGTGAGGGAAATGATGGGGACACTACAAATAATCATTATACCTTCTTATGCAAAAATATGATAGAACAGGCCAAATCTCCGTTTTCTTTACATGGGTGCACTTAGACACAGTAGCTTATGTTACCTCCTCCCAGAGTTTTGCCCAACATAGGGTTAATACAATGTTCTATTGTCATAGCATGTCCTAATTGAGGGATAACTGGAAGTGTTTGTTTAAAGTCACCAGAAAATACATACCACAAGTTTTTCTGCAAATAAAAATCTAAGAATTCTTCTATTCTCGTAATATACCGAAACATCTGATCAATAAATATCAGTGCTACTGCAGAATTCATACTTGCTTCATAAATGATTGTAATTTGAGCACTATTAAGATACCTTCAATGCGCAGAATTAGGAGTAACGCCAGATACAGATGTTTCAAGAAGTGGTGAAGAAAGTTTGAATTGGTTATGCAAGGTATGCTCTCCTTCGACTGAGCTGGCTACAATGCCATTAAAAGCTACTGGTATAGCAATTTTGCATACACTTTAAAATTAAATACGTAAATTTATCGTTTTAATAGTTAAATAATAATAGATTGAGCCCTAGGAGTACCGCAGAGTTCACCTCTATCACCAACCTTGTTTCTGGTTTTTATCAAAAGCATTCCGTCGTTGACTCATAACCCAATCCATTTCCTTGCGGACACAACGTTTGTCATTTATACTTATTCAAAAAACTCCCAAGCTATTTGGAGATTGAGAAGAAGAGGCAAAATATGAATGGTATACTCTTAAATAATCTACAAACAATCTCCGATTGGGGTTTTGTTGAGAGAGTAGATTTTAATGCAAGCGCTACCCAGCATGGACGTAGCCAAAATTTTATTCAATGGGGTGCTTCCGGTTAATTATTGTTGTATTTAGCTGATAAATTAAATTCATTTTTTTAAATATTTTTTAAATTTTTGAGCGAAGAAGTATTTAATCAACTGGACGATTAAAGGTCTCTGCCCACTTGCGGCACGTAACGAAACGACACGAAACTACTAAATTTAACTACCATGTGTTCTTATGTATACATGCTCACTAAGCGACAATGAAACGGCAACGACTGTTGACGCCGACGAAAAAGCCGGTGGAGATCGTTTCAAAGAATTCTGACCGGCTTGTCGTTCTCTTTGTTTACAAAAATTACAATGGATTCCAACAGTTTATTGTGCAAAGTAAAAATTCGACATCGATATGTCGTTTTTAAAGCATAAAATCAATCTTAAATCTATGATTTTATAAGTTTTCTACATCGTCATCTAATAGCAAAGCTATTTAAGCTAATTGTGTACTAGAGAATTATGCGCTTATTGATTTGTTTAATTAAAATTTTTGTTGCCGTTTCGTTAAGTGTGCATTGAACATTACGTTGCCTTTTCGAAGCCGGTTTACAGTCGTTTCGTTACGCGCCGTAAGTGGGCAGAGACCTTAAATGATTAATCTTTTACACGAACCAGCAAGTTGTGCGATCCAGAAACAATGAAAGAAATGGAAGAATGGACAAATTCCAGCAATTCATTTTGACCAGATAGCTTCATTACATCAACAAGCAGGTCGGTCATGAATGCGTGAGCTGTTTCTGCTGATCCTATGTTCCACTGACTCGAAGCGTGGCTTCTACAATACTCATTCACATTTTTATATTTTGTGATACGCTTTGATCTTAAATGGCTTGAACGGTTTTAGGTAGGAAGAGAACACAGTACAAGCAAAGTACACCTTTTAACTTTTTTGAGTATTATAACCACGACACATGGGTTTGAAGATAATTGTGACAAAATTTATGTTTGGGTCCAATAGCGTCCCTCTTAATATCGTAGGTTTGAAGAGGAACTCAATGGCATTTTAGCATTTGCAATTTCTGAGATGTACTTAATAAGGCACTTGCCCAAGTCGTTTTCGCAGAAACTGTCACTATTGCATATGCTAGCAGAAGCAGACGTAGATAGATTCTTTTCTAATTAAAATCTCGGAAGTAGCTCATCTCCTTCTGCCATTCTGCCCTCATTGGCACTCAATTTGGAGCTTCTGGACCGAATTTAACGACGTATGATAGGGGATGAAACTATTTCATCCGTTCTCAACTCTCTTGGGCATCGATGCAATGTTGATTGCCTCATTCTTCTGTATAGATACTACCATGGAAAGTGTTCAAGGGAGTCACATGGCCTGACGCCAACAGCTCGCGTATTTTCCAGGTCCACAAATAGGTATCCGCAAATATTTCAGATATTTTTAGGCATTTGCTAAAAAATAGTTTCCTATAAAAAAAATTTTCCAGAGCAAGGCATTTCGTTTGATAACCTTTTTATGAAAATCGCAGTAACTGCATATATTTTATACTTATCACAAAAAACACTTCGTTATAATAATGTAGATTTAACTCTTAGATGTTTAGGTGATACTGCTGAGATGCTTAGATGCACTTTGTGGAACTATTATGATAATTTTTAACCATCTGAAATGAGCAAATGAGCTTTTTTAAAACTACGTATAATATATGAAACACTTTTATTAACTGTTCATTTTATCAACTGTCAAATTTGAATTCGATTTTGTAGTTACCAATTTGTATCAAAGGTCTCTGCCCACTTACGGCGCGTAACGAAACGACTGTAAACCGGCTTCGAAAAGGCAACGTAATGTTCAATGCACACTTAACGAAACGGCAACAAAAATTTTAATTAAACAAAACAATAAGCGCAGAATTCTCTAGTACACAATTAGCTTAAATAGCTTTTCTATTAGATGACGATGTAGAAAACTGATAAAATCATAGATTTAAGATTGATTTTATGCTTTAAAAACGACATATCGATGTCGAATTTTTACTTTGCACAATAAATTGTTGGATTCCATTGTAATTTTTGTAAACAAAGAGAACGACAAGCCGGTCAGAATTCTTTGAAACGATCTCCACCGGCTTTTTCGTCGGCGTCAACAGTCGTTGCCGTTTCATTGTCGCTTAGTGAGCATGTATACATAAGAACACATGGTAGTTAAATTTTGTAGTTTCGTGTCGTTTCGTTACGTGCCGCAAGTGGGCAGAGACCTTAAATCATTTACAATTGTTGTTTTTTAATAGTAGGATGAAGTGGGGTATGCAGTGGGGGAATGCAGACAAAATTTCCGTAGAGTTTTTATAGAGTGTACAAAAATTTTTTTTATTTACAATGCCATGTTACAGTTTCATTAGATTTTAAAAGGGAATGCTTTTATTTCATGAGTGCTTTAAATGTGCTATTTTTATATATCTTTTAAATATTACAAACGATTTTGAATTGTTTCACCATCAATGACAAAAAAATAGCTTACATTGGAGTGACACTCACGTGGCGGTGATGTGTAACACATTTTAGATATTATAATTTTGTATATTATACTTTTTTTTAATTAGTTTTTGTTATTGTTTATTAGACATAACTAAAAAAAAAAATGGCCATTTCATCCCTTGAAGGGCTTTGACCTAGCCTCTATTGACCAATTGTGTTGTACGTGCTATTAAATGTTTGATCACAAATGACCGCGAGAACTAGACCTACGTGTTTTATGCCGACTCCGAACGGCTTATGCTCTCAAGAAGCTTTACATGGCAATTTTTACTCTCTGAGGTTTGCCATTGTCTTAAGAGAGGTGACGACCGAACAGAAATATTAATTCAATTGAAAAAACTTTCTGTCTGAGCTGGAATTGAACCCGGGCTACCGCAGTTCTTTAGCTTAGGGGCCACGCACTCTACCCACTATGCTACGGCTGCCACATTGGACGCAACTATACCACAAAAATATATGAAGAAAATGCTTATCATAGAAGTCTGTTAAAAGAAATTGATGAACGTCATTAAACTAATAAAAAATGGAAAATTTTCGGTATGAGCAGTTATTTAATTAAGTTTTCAAAATAATACTTTCAAACTAATACTTTCTAAACATTAAAAGTTAAAATAAATATAAAAAAATTAAAGTTTCTGGCCTTTAAACCAACGTTTTGTTGGTGTTACACATCACCACACTGATTTCAAAAAATTAAAAAAGGCATGCTTGACATTTTTGTTTTACTTTATTTATTTCTCAAAATATTCAACAGTCATGAAAACACCAACTACAAATTGGTTCTTCCTTAAGAAAAAGGCATTTAAACCATTCCAAAACTATTTTCTTAACACTTTTATTGGAGCAAATAAAAACGTGCTAAACATCACCACTCATTACTTTATGATATTTTTATTTTTGGGCACTACGAAAAAATAAAATCACGACTACAATTTCCAGAGCGATGCAATTTGAAAGTGTTTTCTGGTAGAGAAAAACAAAAAACAAATGTTTGGCCGAACAAAAAATCGATTACTAAATCATTTTACGAGCTATCGATTTTAAAAATTTGCTCCTTGCTGACAGATCTGTTAAAAAACACATCTATTTCTTTGACATGATTGATCTTTTCATTAATATGTAATAAAAATATTATTGCATTATATTTTTAATTTTATAAGAAAATGTACAAAATGTTTGAATTTTTTATTAAAAGAACCGTTATTTTCTATAAAACTTTCTTTATTAAGGTACTTAAAGTGCATTGTATTTTAAAATCAAAAAGCATATTCTTTCGTAATATGTCTAAATATATACATATTTTATGCATTTGCCAATGATTAGAGCCAAGACAAAGCATTTTATTTATTAATATTGATGGCTTTGTCCAAAACTGATCAACTTAAAATTACAAATATTTTTCAATGGCTGGTAAATTCGGTAAATCTCTTATGAGTATTACTGCAACAATGTTGCTGTTAACACAGTTCTTTATTCTAATAGTGAAAATATAAAATAAGAAAACAGAACATCTAACGTTAATATAATTGAAATAATAACTTTCCGTACAAAGGCAAATCATACCATTAAGAAGAACAGAAAAAAGGACCAAATAAACCATATAAATTATAAACTAAGTAAAAAAAGTTTTTCTTCAAAAGTGATAACTTTAAAACTAATCGAAAAATCGTTTTTTTCCTTCAGCAATTCTTATTTTTATTGAAAGTACTTCCGGAACACATTGTAAAATTGCGGCGCCCTAGAAATCGTAGTCTCCCAAGATAACCACTGCATAAAAAGTACCTTATATTTTTGGTGTTTCTATATATTTTTGAAGTTAAGCCAGCTTAATATGAAAACAATCGTCTTTAATTTATATCAACACTGCAATCACATTAAAAACATGTGAGAAAATACTCATTATTAATTATCTGAGCACAGATATCTTTATATCTTTAGATGTTAGCTCACTGTACGACCAATGCGATGAACCGCGATGCCTCACAACTAAAACTGAACTGATCTACATAAGAATGTGACTAAGATAAAGATTATCGCGAAAACTTATTAACAGCTGATTAAAAATGTTAGCAGCTTTATTTACGTTAACAATTGTCAACAAAAATAAAAGAAGAAAGAATGTATTAAAATTCGAGCAGAGACACTGAAATAGAATGGAACAAGTTGGGAGGAAAACGATTCTCACCAGTTAAGACACATTTTAGATTCGACGTTATGCCGTGATGTCGCTCACCATTTTTTTTATCTTGTCTGTTGTTACGAATACGATTCAGAGCAAACGTGAAATTCGGTCAAGCGATTTCTACTTGCTGTTTCACGCTTGATTGATGTAAGTGAAAGAATAAGTGTGACAAATCGGTGGTACGGACGATTTTGCCAACGATTTTTTGCTTTTTTCTCTTAGTTCTCGCGCCCAAGCTCATAATAAATTAGAAAATCTATGAGCAAAATCTACTACATACCGTCAAATCTAAAATTTCACTAATGTGGTAAAACAAAATTCGTAGAGAATACAGAATAAAACAAAGAATTATGTTAAAAATTAACAGGGTGTTCCATATTTCTTAATTTTGAATTTGTTTTGAAAATGCAAAAAATATTTTAGAAAAAAAATTCTATTGTCCATTTACAGAGCAAGACCTTTCGTTTGATACCCTTTTTATGAAAATCGCATTTACTGTATAAATTGTTAAGTCAACACAAAAAATACGCTTGAGTAATTTTTTTAATGTATCATTTAACTAGCCGTTACGAAAGTTCGGTTGTTCTGCCCTTTCCGATAGGTAACCGGTATACAAAATCTTGGAGAAAAGAGGTCATTGGCGCTATTGGAGGATGGCGCAAGCCAACCGAAAAATGGCCCAAAAAATGTATTCCTATTAAAGTTCAGAATGCTTCTACTTTTACTGCAATGATTTTTGTTGACATAAAATGTGATGACAATAAAAAATTAACATAGTTTTTTTTTTATAATTCTAAAAAATAGATAATATAATTTAGATAATATAATAATACTTATAATATAATTTAGAATTTTATTTGAGTTTAATGCCAAATAAGTGAATGAAGCAACAGGTTGAAACAAAAAGTTATTTGCATAACGCTGCAAGCAAAGAACAAATAAACATAGAGCTGCACAGTGATGCGATTGGTACAAGTTGGACGGAAGACATTATTCTGTGGATTTTGTTGGTAGTTTTTGATGTTTAACCCTCCCTTTGTCTATTATATTTTTGCATACGTTATGTGTTCATTATGACGATTTCGTCCAAGCTATTTTTTAACCATTTAGATACATCTTTTAACACCTTATTGGTTTAAGGAGTTTAGTTTCAAGTTTAAATGAAAGCATAAAAAAATGTTTGTTCAAAATTATTGAACAGTCTTCCGCAATTAATTTTGAAACAGTAAAGACGGAGCATTTTTACTTTTTTGTAAAACTAGGTCCTTCAAAAAAACCTGCCCAAATTTGACTCCATTTCAAAAACGTTGGATAATGTTTTTAAAAAGTAATCATAGAAAAAACATTGCCTTAAGAGCACCTTATAACTCTAAAAGTTTTTACTGTTTTTTTAAAATAGCCAGCACATGATATCTATTTTTAAAAATTTAAAAAAAGGATTTGTTTAAATATATTAAAACATTAGGGCATATCGTAAAACTTAGATCGTATGCTAAGAGGTCTCAAAAGTTGCTTAGGGTGGTCAAGATCTCCCAAAAAAATTTTTAGGAAAAAATAAGGAGTCTTCCTATCCCGCAAAAACAAAGTTTTTTTTAAGAAAAACAGTAAAAAATTTCTAGGCTTAACTTAAACTTAATTATGGGTACAAACAAGTTTTGATTGTGAAACTGGCCCTTAGTGATTTTAAAATCGCTTTTTCAAATGTGTATACCATGCTAAAAGCAATTGAGACGGTTGGATGTAGCACAACTGTTAATAAAGAATCCTTTTCTTCGTTGTCGCGTGTTGGAACAACTAATCCAATGTCAATGACCAAAGAGCGCTTACGCAACCTTACTCTTTTGGCTTTTGAGTCGGACGAATTACAAAGAGTTTATAAAGACTTAAGGGGGCAGGATGGTTTCCGCGGCCGAAAAAACAGATTTTTGGAATTTTTTTCTCAGTTCTGAGTAAATATAATAAGAGCTATCTTTGAAGAGTATGAATAGAAACTTGCTGTTTCGTTTTGTTTTTTTTTATGCGCAACATAAATGAGGTAAAAATTAAACACAACAAACAATCTTTGATTCATATCTTGTTGGGACTATATTTTTTTAAACTCTTATATTTGTAACCGAAAATAAAATGTACCCAAATATTATTAATTCTTATTTATGCAAGAGTTGTTGAACTGAAATTTTTAGGAGTTTTTTGAGTTTTTATCAGTTCTTTAGCCATAATAAAAAATAAATAAATTTACTTTACTGCATTTATGACACTTGAAGTTTTTTTATTACGTTAATATATGCTTAAAAAATAAAAAGAAAATACTATTTTTTTTTTCAGTAAAAAGTCATTTCTAACCTTTCATCTTTGTTCAAATTATATCTATTTTTTTAATGCATAATTAACGTAAGACAATAACATTTGCAGCGAGCAGCCACAACCTAATTGCTTGAAGTCTGGATAGCTACTGAAAGCTTTTTATTTTTATGTCAAAAAATGCGTGTGAAAGCTCGCCGCAAATGAGCGGCTATTTGCGCACACCTGTTCTAAATATGTAAGAAGGTATTTACAAATAATGTATGTTTGCTACGTAAGATGTATATTAATTTAGTCACTCCATTTGTAACGCCCTAAAGGAGGCGTGACGGGTATAGAAAATTATATATATTCTTGATCAGCATCACCTGTAAACAATAAATATTACTTTCGGGAAGAAGTGCTCATTCTACAACATAGACATTTTTGCGTCTGTGTTAGAGAGCTTTAAGCTTTTTCACTGAGAGAAATCTGTTGTGTTGGCTTTTTGTTGCACAGTTCTTCGATTTTAACATTTCTTATTAAGCACAAGTCAAACTTTTAAATGATTTAGTTTTGAATTCATCAAAACTTTTGAGGGTTGCCCCGATAACTGCCCCGATGACAACGAATCTTACGTTATCATAACATATCTCTTTATCATTATCTAATCTTTTAATCGTTATCATGACATATATTTTAAAAAAATGTATTCTTATAATTATAAGAATAATTAAAAAAATTAAAGGTTTTACTTTAATAATCCTCCGTTTTGTAGATTTATTGGGAGGAAAGGGATTTAATAAAATTATTCATATCGTTTTGCCCACAACACACAAGCTGGTAGCGTCAGCCATGTATCTCCCTTGAACACTTCCCACGGTAATACCTAAACAGAAGGCTTAGGCAACCAACATTGCGTCGATGCCCAAGAGAGTTGAGAGAGGATGAAATACTTTCATCCCCTATCAAGTATATCGCACGACGTTGAATTCGATCCAGAAGCCCCAAATAAGATCTTGAAGCCTCTGCCCAAATGTGCGAGTTGTACTCCATTTTCGGCCTTATATATGAGGTGTAAATCATGCGAAGATCAGCTGAAGTGAAAATTTTTTTCCACCGTTTTAAAAAACCTAGGCAGTTGCCCGCTTCTTTAGACACATCGAAAATTTGATGATTCCAACGAAGATAAGATTGGATCGATATGCCCAGAACGTCAATTGCGGCTGATTCCACAAGATCCATACAATTCATATAGAGGGGAGCTAAGGGGTAATCTACTCGCTTGTGGGTTAACAGACAGCATTGGGTCTTACTTGCACTGAACTCTACTCTATTAGCAAGACCCCACTCGGAGATTTTTTGTAGATCATTCCTCTCAATATCCATAGAGCTTGGGCGTTTTTTTAATCAATATGAATGACAAATGCTGCTGTCGTCCGCAAACGAATGTATTGGGTTATGCGTTAACGACAGAAGGTCGTTGATAAAAACCAGAAACAAGGTTGGCGATAGAACTGAACCCTGCGGTACTCCTGTGTTGATGGCGAGCTATTCAGACAAAATACCTTCAACTACAACTCGAATCGATCTGTCAATGAGGAAACACATGATTTATCGAGCAATACTCCCACCAAAACCATATGCAAGAAGTTTCGACACGAGCGCTTTATGCCACACTCGGTCAAACGCTTTTGAAATATCTAGAGCAACAACCCTGCTCTCTCCGAAAAAATGAACGAATTGATTCCATTCTTCGGTTAAGAACGCCATAAGATCACCAGTAGAGCGAGCTCTACGGAAACCATATTGACGGTCACTGAGCAGTTGGTTGTGCTCCAGACAGTTCATAACGTTGAAGTTTACTACGCTTCCATAACTTTTTAAAGCGTAGAGCATATCGCAATGGGTCGGTTGTTTGCAGGGTTCGTGGCATCGCCCTTTTCAGGTACCGCCCTTTAGGAGATGTGGAAAAGGTTGCGCAAAGACCGAGAAAACGAAGAAGCACACATTTTAAGCACAATTGGCGGTATGCCATCAGGGCCAGAGACTTTGTTTACTTTGAGATTTGTAAGGACCCTTTTAACTGCTCTCGTTCGAAAGTAAATCTCCTGCATTGCAAAAGATCCACCCCCAATAAAGGGCAGTGACTGATTGCTATCCGCGAGAGTGGAATTTCGTGCAGACAATCCAGCCAATAGGATCACTTTATCAACCGAGTCAGTGAAGATTTGGTCATCTTTTAAAAGAGTTGAAATCGATGATGATGTCTGATTCTTCACTCTTTTAACAAATAACTAAAAAATTTTGCTCCCTTTAGGGCAGAGAAGAACCTGTTCTCGAATGCGAGCTTCGTGCAGAAACTTTTCGAGGTCTTTTTCTATTAGTATTCTTGTAAGAACCACAATTCTGAAAGGCTTCCTCAGAATTAAGAACATATTGTATAGTTCATGCATACATTTTTTTTTGCGTGCATTGAAAGAACGAAACGACGCAGTCGACACCGCTTGGAATGCCAGAGCCAACGCATTATCTGGTGTCAAGATATTTTGGTCCCAATTTTTCGGAAACATAAAATCAAAGCTACGGGGATCAAAAGCGTTGAAAATGACAGCATTTCTTTAACAGTCGCACTAAATTTTTTCTATTGGGCCAAACTTAATAATTCTAGTAAAGGTTGTAGCTACAAGTACCCTCTTAAAAATGCACTTTGATTTTTTTTGTTTCCGATAAATTGGGACGAAAATATCTAGACAACGGCTGAAAAGGACTGCTTTTTGTACGCCACCTATCGAGAAGATGCATTTAAAAACAAACACAAAATAAATTTTGCAATATTTTTTATATTATTTACACAATTAAACAAAAAACTTTAAAATAAAAATTAAACGTCTTTGCGTTTCTACAAAAAAATATTTAAAATAAGCGTATTTAATTTTTAACTGTAAACTTATTTATATTTTTTTATAGTTTTTTCTTTTTATTTCCTTGCAATAACAAAAAATACGTCGCTATTGAATTGAAAAATTAAGTGTAGTAGAATCTTTGACAATAATTGCCAGACAATTGAGACTAATCTGAGAAAAAAACCGATTTTACCTTTGACTGTGGGAAAACATTTTTTTAAATTGGTTTTAAAAATAAAGAACATTGGATGAAATAAAAAATTATTTCCTATATTAATATTTAAAATATTTCAATATTTTAAGCCGCAATTAAATTCAAACTTCATCGAATGCAGGTAAACTGTGGTATTCGAGGGAATCCGTGGGTCGCTAATTACGAATTTTATGTTGAAAACTCGAAAAAATTCAAAATATGCCTTCGAAAAAAATGCCGGTTTAAATTATTGGTTTTAATTTTAGAACAATATTTTTAAATTATGTTTTAAAATATTTATTTTCCATACTAAAGTTTTTGTTTTAAAGTTTTTTTTAAACAAATGTTTTTAAACTGTTGATGTTTACTTTAAAATTGTATTTAAAAATATTGTTTTGAAAACATAACTTTTGTTTTAAATTTAATTGTACAAACATTTGAGTGTAACTTAAATGAAATTGTTCCAAGCTACATTTCATAAGTAAATTCATTTAATATGAACACAGTTTCATTAAATTTTAACACATTTTCTCTCAGTGTTCTCTTTGCGGCGGTCGTAGCCTAGTGGGTAGAGTGCGTGGCCCCTAAGCTAAAGAACTGCGGTAGCCCGGGTCCAATTCCAGCTCAGACAGAAAGTTTTTTCAATTGAAATAATTTTTCTGTTCGGTCGTCACCTCTCTGCAGACAATGGCAAACCTCAGAGAGTAAAAATTGCCATGTAAAGCTTCTTGAGAACATAAGCCGTTCGGAGTCGGCATTAAACACGTAGGTCCAGTTCTCGGTCATTTGTGATCAAAAAACATTTAATAACACGCACAACACAATTGATCAATAGAAGCTAGGTCAAAGTACTTCCAAGGGCTGAAATGGCCAGTTTATTATTATTATTTATTCTCTCAGTGTACTTAAAATACTGTAAGTCTAAATATTATAGTCTTTTCACAAAACATGTTTTAAATTGAGTCTTTTTATTTTTGATCTACTTTAATCAAGTTCACGTAAAAGATGATGCATTTCTTTTATTTTATGTAACTAGTTACTTTTTTTAATATAATGCAAAAACTTACTTTTGTTAAATTCCTCAAATGTATTCCTTAAAATGATTGAAAATGAAAAAATTGACACAACAGTTTTCAGATTTCAGGTTCAGATTTAATTAATTTTTGTCAGTAAAAATTTTAAAAGAAAACAAAATAAAATCAAAAGAAACTGTTCTACGCTGAAAGTTTTTTGTTCTATTTCTGAGCAAGCACAAATTGCGCTAGAAATGAACTAGTTGATGTTTCCAATTGACTCCTAAATAACTACTGGGAATATAAATTCAAACATTTTTTCTCAATTATGGAGGCTTAAAAGAATTTTGAGTAACATTTAATTTGTCAGTCGCAGTAGACTTTGTGGCGGAAATGTCGACTGTAATCGTGTTGACCGACAGATAGACTTAGGAGGATCACATCTTGATCAAATACAACGGAGTGACAAAGCGTGGGGTGTACAAATTTATTTTTGGTCGTCAAAAACTGTGATGGGCCCTTAGTTGTTTTATATTAATAAAAAATTTTTCGTTAGTAGCTTTACAAATTTTCTCCAAAACTCTGTGTCGATAAGCAATAACAGCTTAAGTCTGATTTCAAATTTCAGATCGTGTGTGTTAATAGTGCTCTGTCGCGTGGAACACAGCTGCATCAATAACATAGTTTTGTCTTAAGTCGACTTTAGCGATTATTGCTTACCGGCACAGTTTTTTTATTAAAAATTGAGCGTTCAATTTGTTCTATGTAATTCATATGAATGAATTCATAAAGGTGTGAAATCATATGCAAATTTAAACAGTGAGTTGATCACAGCCTAATCACTCAAAGACTACTGAAAAAAATGTAGCGATTTTCGAAACAGACTGTCGAGTCAGCCAAGTGATTGACTCTGCACAGAGTTGTTGTTGTTGTTGTTGTTGCCTTCTTAAAAAATTACTTAATCTAAAGCTCACAATTTTATTCATGTAATAATTTAATAGATCATAAAATTAATTAACTTAATACAAAATTTAATGTTTAAACAGGAAATAAAATGGTATCTCAATATTTTATACAGTTTGTGCTAAACAGTTCATTGTTTAATTGTTTTAATAATACTAAATATTCACCTGCGTGAATATTTTCTAAGAACTGCGAACCAATCTATTAACGAATATTCAAAGAACTGGTATCATCTGATTGTGCAAGGGTATCTTATAGTCCTTCCACGTGTGTGTGATATTCAGCACTACACCAGCAACACTTGCACCCTTCCACACCCTTGCTTGACAGCATTAATATTTGTCTGCCCCACTTCTCTGAGAGCAAAATTTTAATTAGGCAAATTTTGCTTCTAACGTTAAGCAAATGCTTCCAAATATGAGTGAGTGCAGGCAGTCACACACCCCACCTTCCCCACCTGCTTGCTAATTTCTTGTGCTGTACTTGTTGTGGGCTTTGTACGCGTTGCTTCTGCATGTGTTTTGTGCTGTAGGTGGTGGCATTGGGGCCGGAAGTTTGCTAACATTTTTAGCATGAGCGTTGCAGACAATTTGTTTACAAAACTTTCTTAATTGAATGCGTTGCGTTCTTTGCTTTGATAAACAGGAAAGCCTTGTTGTTATTGCTGAGAAAACAACCGAGTTTATTGCTAGTATGGTAATAACGTAGTGGTAACAAAAAAAACTGTTAATGCTGCGTAAATATTTATCAAAAATTATATTAAATAGTAAATATTAGCAAAGAACAAATAATTGCCAAAAGCTGATAAAATATTAACAGAGTGAAGCTGCAACAACTATGTGTTCGGTACGTTAGCCAATTAATAGTAAACCAGTTTCCCGGCAAACTAAAAAAGTAATTAATTTTCATTATAGATTAGATAACACTGTATCGGCGTTTTGAAAGTTTACGTCTGAATTTTATTTTAGAGGGGGCTTAATTTATCCCCCTTTTGAACATTCTCATAGTGAATCGGCAAACGAAACCATGTGATCCTTACGTTTTTGGTATAGGGTGTGTTCAGCACATTTATGTAAAATATTACGAGAAACATTTTCGTGGCACATTTTAACCCTCTAACTCTTCGATATATGGGTCTTATTTGCCCTTTATCAAAAACAGGTAAAAAAGACCCATACATTTGTGAGGTAGTATGCGAGAGAGAAATTAATTAATTATATAAAAGCGGCATGTCCACATATCATGTCATATAGTTACCAGTTTTAAGTACGTCTAATGAAGGCATTTTACGGTGTCAGTTTTGCCTTGGCAAAACACAATAAGCACAGGGTTGCCAGTTTGGTAATTAATTACCAAATTTGGTAGAAAATTTTTGACTCGGTAATTTGGTAATTTTTTTATAGTTTTGGTAACTTTTTTCGGTTAAGTTTTTCCAGAAAATTGAGAATATTTTGTTGTCTTTGCCCTACAGCTCTACTGCAGCTGAAAGTAAATTTTCTAAATTTTCTCTTATAATAGCGAAGCAACGAATCAAGTTGGTTTTTAATACAATTAATAGCATATTGATTTCAAAGGAGTTCTGCGAAGAAGAAGAAGATATTTAGATTTCAAATGTAGGTAATTTTTCCCCCATCAGCTCTAATTTAAGAGTTATGGGCAAAAATGTAAAAACCTATTTTTTCTAATAGAATTATATCTTCAAAAGGCATCAGTCGATTTCGATCGTCTTTGACAGCTTTGACTAAAAATATTAGGTTTAACAATTTTTTTAATTGCAAATTCTTTATCTTCTTTTATTTTGAAGATATTTCCCTTTAAAAACCATAAAGTTTCAAAATTTTTCATAATAAAAAAATTCGCTACCCTGAATATTTTGAATCTAAAAAATATCTTTTGCCTTTGGAGCTCAAGCATATATTTTATCCTTGCAAATATTGTGGATATTTCCTGATATATTTTGAAATAACGAAAATTGACTGCATGAAAAATATATGGGGAAAATTGCGAAACTAACTTTCTGAAAAATTAGGCTTTCCCAGTTGCTTGAAATAGCTTGAAATAAATTAAATAAAATTTTCCTTTTCTCATATTTCTAAAACGTTCAGAGATATCAGCAAAAGGTAAAAAGGATGATATTTTCTATTCAACGAAATATTTTTTATGGGAGTACTTGTAAGAATATAAAAATAAGTGTTGCAAATATGCCTATTATGTAAATATACATATCTCTAAAACGAAAATAGATAATCGTTTTTCGTAAACAAAAGATATTCGACCTACTATTTTTTAATCAAAGCTTTAAATACTATGCAATGCAACGAATAATTTATTAACCTATACCACCGGTAAAAGGGGAGTGGCAAAATTTTTTCCTAAACCATCCTCTTCTTGAGGGAAATTTACTGCCAAAAGTTCAGCTTAATCGGCCTAGTAGTTTTGGAGATATAGCATTTTTATTGATTTGTGGGCGGTAAAGGGGGAGTGGAAAAATTTTCCTAAATTATATGTGTTGTCATCCAGTTCTGAGCTATATTTTAAATTCCAAAACCTTAGTTCATCGGGAAGTTGCTTAAAAATGGATTCCAAGACTTGTACGGGATATACATACATACATATGTACATGAAGTGAAGCTAATAAAAACGTGTTAATAAAAAATAGTTAAAATTTAAACTTGATGATAATTTTTTAAAGCATTAAATGCCATATATTTTTATTTATTTAATTTCTTAAAATCCATATACATTTCCAATGAATGCAGAATTCTTTTTTAGTTCCTAGCTATCTATATATATAAAATAGGATGTGTGTATGTATGTCACGTATGGACTCCAAATCGGCTGGGCCGATTTTGATGAAATTTTCAGGTAATGTTCATCTTGGTACGGTGGGTAACATAGACTATATTTAGACCCGATAGGTGGCGCTGGGGTGGACTTATATCGAAAATTTGAATTTATGGACCAATTTAACTGAAATTCAGAATATATGTTTGTTTGATCATAAGACCATAATTTGTGTATAAATGGACACGGTAGGTGGCGCTGGGGTGGACTTATTTCAAAAATTCGATGGCGTGAAAAATATATAAATACTTTTAATTTTATTTTATAACGAGGGGAGTAGCGAAGCACACTGGGTTCAGCTAGTTTCAAATAAAAAAGAGAAGAGTCACATTTTTTATAATAATATTAATTTTTGGTTTTGCGACAAAAAAAAATTACGTTTATCTGAACTAACTACTCATTTGTGATTTTTATATAAAAAAACTATATACATTTGAAACAAGAAAAAGCAATACTTTTTCTCTATTTATATTTAGTTTATTTATATTTAATTCAACTAAAAAAAATGTAATTGTTACATATGTATATATAAATTTTATTATTATATAAAGTTATTAAAAAATAATAAATTTTAAACAAGAAAAATTTAATACTTAATAATATAAGCTACATTAATTTTAACACTACTTCAGTTTATAAATTTTAAGGGTTTTCATGTTGAATAATTGTTTTTAATTTATAAAATTTATAATTTTTTTATGTTCTTACTTTTAAAAATGTTTGCTTAATATGTTAATTAATTAATTTTTTGATCTATTAAATTATTACATGAATTAATTTGCAAGCTTAAGATTTAGTAAGTTTTTAAGAAGGCAACAACAACAACATCTATGTATAGAGTCAATCACATCATTTCTATGGTGCATTTCGACAAACTGTTGAACACCAATGAATATTGAAATAAATAAGAAGCAACTAGAACAGATGGCAACCTTGATAGAGTTAACGGCGGTGATCTATAAATTGCCTGCTGCTTTGAAAGTGTTATATGATTAAGTAGCAAATTTAAGCGATCAATTTGTGAAATCATATGTAACTTTAAGCAGTGAGTTGATCACAGCTTAATCACTCAAAGGCTACTGAAGAGGAAAATGTAGCAATTTCCGAAACAGACTGTATAGTCAGCTTAGTGATCGACTCTATACAGAGTTGTTGTTGTTGTTGTTTTTGCATTTTTAAAAACTTACTTGATCTAAAGCTCGCAATTTAATTCATTTAATATGGTAGTTTTGTTTTATTTTGGTAAGTTTTTGATAAAATCTTGGTGGCCACTTACAAGTGGCAACCCTGAATAAGCAACATAATCACAATAAAAAAACATATTTGTTTTTTACTATTAGCCTGTCTTTTCATATTTCCATCTGCTTATCTGTATTTCACATTATCCGTCTGTCGGTCTATTTCCTTTTGACATTCCGTCCACTACGTATTTATTTAATTTCGCAATACAAATCCGAGCAAAAAAATATCCCATAATGCCTCGTAAGATTTCTGCAAAAAGTGCTTTAGCACTTTGTTTTCAGTGTGAGCTTTAAAGCACTCATTAATACATACTCAAGATGAGAAAGTATAGGTGTGGAAAGCTGCCCAACACTGTTTTAGAAGCTTATTATATAACTGTCTTGGTTCTTATATATCAAATAGACAGAAAAAAGTTAAGCTTAAAGGTAACTTTAATTCTTCATTGCACGTTAAATAAGGTGTACCACAAGGCTCGGTGCTAGGTCCTATTCTGTTTTTAAGCTTAATTAATTCACTTTTCTCTCAGAAGTTTAAAAGTAGTGCAAATGCGTTTGCTGATGACGTACGTTTGCCTGTACGTTAACGAGTAACTCACTATTAAACCTTGCTGTAGATTTAAATCATGATCTGGCAGTTTTTAGTCATTGGTTTAAAGTCCATCGATTGGTACTTATCAATAAAACAAGAATTATGTTTTTAGTGCTTTAGGTAAAGAAGTTGATTTTCCACAATTTTACTTTCATGATGGCAGTTGTAAAAAGTTCATGTCTAGTAAAAATATTTGTTCAATTAACATACTTATTCTGTGGCTTTTTGTTGATCTTTTTACCTCTTTGGATCAATATGTGGACAAAAGTTTTTGTGTTGAAATTTTTTCTGATTGGTCGTTATTTCTTTCAAATATTAGCGCAATGGATAGAGAAAATACTCTCCCTCATGAGCTTTCTTTTAATTTCTCAAATTTGTCGCGTAAGAAGGCTCCTCTGTGTGGTAAGTAAAAAGGTTTTGATAAATAATGAATTTATTGTAAAATAAAGTACAATATATCCACATATCTGCACATTTAAAAAATATTATTTCCAAAAAAAATTTTTTAACGCAAAATGCAAATATGTAGCGTAGAAGGCTCCTATGTCTGGAAAGTAAAAAAGTGTTATTAAATTAAGAATTTATTGAATAAAGTCGATATATGAGCACGTTTAAAAACTTTTTCTTCAAAAAAAAAATTTAATTTTTTTTTTTTTTGCAGAAATGTCTTAACTTGGCCCTATTTAGCAAGAATAATACCTTAAAAAATATTTTGTTTATTGCATTTCTTGGTGCGGAATTGAAGAGATTAATAGTGTTTTAGTATTCAACTGTTAATTACTTTAAATAGATCGAATAACGTAAACTGAAATACTAAAATACTGATTTTGCTTTTAATTTTTGAATAAAAAAATTTAAAATCAATGTTTACAAGGTATTTTGTGCTCCAAAATATATTGGGCAATTTTGCTTTTTCTCTTTGCCTTAATAAATAAAAATCAAAACATACCAGTTATTTTGTGACCAAAAAAATATCGGGCTAACTTAATTTTTTATTTTTGCTTTAAAAATAAAAATCAAAACAAACCAGTTATTTTGTGACCAAAAAAATATCGGGCAAGCTTTGCTTTTTATTTTTGATTTAAGAAATAAAAATCAAAACTTACCAGTTATTTTGTGACCAAAAAAATATCGAGCGAATTTAGATTTTTATTTTTTCCTTAAAAAAATAAAAAGCAGATATAACTATAATTTTTTGCTCAAAATTGTAAAAATCAACATCTTAAAAATCAATATGAGATCAAGTTCTACAATGTGAGAGCATTTTAATGCTACCTTCAAAACGGCGGTGCGACAATTTTTCATAATGCTTTTTTGGTTTACAGTGCACCCTAAACAAGAGCGCGTTGCGCTGCGTACCCAAGCGCCACGCAACTTTATTTTACGCTTAACCTAAGCAAGTGCGCTGCGGAAAGAACTGCTGCTCTCGAACCAGCTCAGTCTGATGGTTTAAAAATCTTAAAAACTTTTAGTATTGTGTAAAAATCTATTAATATTGCAAATACTTTCATTTGCAATTGAGATTAATTAATTAATAGCAGCTGATTGCTCTTTGTTCTAATACTTTGGTTTTATGCAGCCAACTTCACATTCGAACGCACTGTCAAAATTGGAAATTCGATTCATGTTGCGGTAGTCCGGTGCGTGTTTCGGTAGGCTTCATACAAAATGTATGTGCATGAGCCGATTTTGACAGTTAAACCACGCACGCGCACTTGTTTAGGGAGGACTGTTAAATATCTAAAAATAATTATTACGTACAGTCTCTGATTTCAAGAGGTATGGCCAGTAGTATTTGTTGCAATGTTTCATTTTGAAAACACGGCTGTCATCACACAACCACTCGATAGATAGTTCACAAACACTTCATATTGTTTAGAACAACATTAAACCAACACGACTTATATATTTACCTTGAATTTGTGTTGAGTGTTTGGCATAAAACACGATAAATTCAATCGATCAAAAAAGCTTTTGGAAAATAATTTTTACCACTGTTTCTAAAACTGTAGCACAAATATGATATTTGAAAACTTTTTTCATAAAAATCGGCCTAGTACTTTTGGAGTAATATGGTAACATTTAATTTACACTTCAATTTTATATAATAGTATAGATCAACATAGAGAGATAAAGATATACATTATAAACTTAAGCTTAGTGTAATAATAAAAACACACTACGAATTTTTGTCTTAATCAATTAGTAACCAATGAAGTAATGCTGTAGCAATAGGTCTGAAATTTGGACGATATTTGTAGATTGTATAGACTGGAAAAAAAAAGAAAAATCACAACAAATTTGAACCCACGACATCTAGTTTGTAAGTTCACTAGTCTAGCCACTGGACCATTCCACTATACGTTACAAAAGCGATAAATAAACATATGAACTGAATCGCCTAAGATTGAGTCGCAGCATTGCGCCTAAAAAAGCTAAAATAGAAGCTGTAATATATCTTTTGGTTTAAGTTTTAGTACAGTCCAGTACAGTTTTCATTATGAGTTAGTATTTGCAAAGTTAAAATTTCGTTTAAGTTTCTTTAAAGTAAAAAATTCAGTAATATTTTAGCTGAACTCAAATTTCGTCCAAGATTTTTAGCCGTGAAAAAAAGAATGTCTACTGACTTTCAGCACTCACTTATATGAAGCTGTTCGATGTTTCAAGTTACAAAAAAAAGGACGTCATAAAAGATGACAATATAAAGTTTTTGGCACTCTAGATGCATATCATCATTTACAGTACACCCAATAGTATCTAAAAATATTTTGTTCATAATTTTGCAGACTTCTTCTGCAAAATGTTCCTGCTCTTAATCTGATGCCATGACATTTTCTTATGATCCATGTTCTTCTAGCAAAAATATCATCATTATTGGTCGGGTGGTGAACTGCTGCTGTTGGTGCACTTCTTCAACTTATCAAGTGAACTCTCTACAAAAAACACTCGACAATTTTGTTTTTCATCTTAATTTTTGTTCATTTCAATGACTTCTTCTTCAAAAACTTGTGCAAAATTATTGTGCAAACTTTCATACAATTGAAAAACTCTGGCCATTTATTTAACTTTCAAGTGCTAAGAAAACTTGTGAAAAACTGATGAAAATGGGTTCGTATGTAACGAACTGTAGAAGATGGTGTAAAATAGTGTGAATGTAGATGTACTGGACTCGACGCGATAAGGAAGTCATGATATACAAGCATGTAAACTGCTCCAAAAAGTTGCAAATTCTTTAGAAAATGACAAAAAAAAACAACCCCACAAAAAAAAAATAGTGCTACTAGCTACTCAATTATACTTGGCAGCATTGACTTTTTACAGTTTAGCCTGCAATGCTTATTATATAGAAAAAGTAAAATAAACTTTCACATGAGCTTCAAAAGTTTTGTTTTTGTTGCCATCTTTCATAAAATGTTTTTCTGCACTTATGTTGACTTTTTTCAGCTTGTTTGCTTTTGGTAACGCTACCTCAACGCCTGCCTCGTTCACCGATATGCTGTTCGGTATATTTCTTGGAGTTTTTTTTTTATTTTTTTTAAACTTGGGAAACTTGAAAATTGAATTTGTGGGATTCACCTTTTCACAAATGCATTTCTTAGATATATTATTAATAATTTATGTTTTAAGTTTGTGGAATTGCGCAAAATTGCACAGGTTTGCTGCATATTGAGTGGGTGTGTAAGAGTAGTTGAGAGTGCGTGTTTAGTTTTCATTTCCTTCTACTTACACTAATACTGTCTGTGCTCAAGTGTATGTATGTGTGTGTTTGTATATACCCAGTTGGAAAAGGAGCCCTGCTGTGTGTATGCCGGCAACATGCCTCGGAAGGACAGGAGACATGCTTGCCTCTATACCCACTTACATCTTTGTTGTATAAGCATGTCCTAGGCCGGCATGTCTGCCAACTAAACTGCCGTAGCAGCAATCCAGCATGCATCTTATGGTATGAATGCACAAGGCATACATGTTCGCCAAATAAACTGCCCTAGCAGCAATGCTGCATGCATATTTGGGAATTAATACTGCATTCATACCACGAGATGCATGCAGCATTGCTGCTACGGCAGTTCATTTGACAGACATGCCATCCTAGGACATACCTATAGAAAAAAGATAAAAGGGGTATGGAGGCGAGCACGCCTGCTGAATTTCCAAGTAATGTTGCCGGAAATTGAAAAATTACCCTTATCCGAAGACTTGAACCTCGGCCGCGTGAGTTTGAGGCAGACCTGTTATGTATTTAAATACATCGTATTTAAAATACTATTTAAATACTTTTTAAATACTGGTCCAAGTAATTGCAAAATAAACGAAATACTTCAGTAAATACTTAGTCAACATTGAATGTAACGTACCTTTTTGTTTTTATATGCCAGTAATATTATTTATTAAAACGCATTTTGTAATGCTTAGAATCAAATACAATTCTATTTATATTTATTAACTTAATTAACAATAAGCTATCTTTACTGATCTCACGCTTTTCTACTGTAGCTGCTTGCATTACCTTTTATTTGTTATACTACTCAGCTTAGCTTTGGTATTTATAAACTTTTATACGATAAAGTATATGAGTTAAAGCCTTAGCTATAGCTTTAAATAATGAGACTATGTCCCTTGCATGTTAGCGAAAAAAGTACTATATAAGTACTTTTTATAACTTTGACGATACTGGTAACATATTTATTATTACTTTTGGCCATCCATTAACATTTTTTTTATATAGAGGTCAGTTATGAACAAACATTTGGTGTTCGACTCCAGAAGACAAAGCCTCCCCGATTTCTCTTTTGAGAAATTAGTTCTGTTGAAGGCCAATCACAACATATTAAAAAATTTAAAGCTATTTAAATTAATTATATATAATTATTTTTGTGTTTTTTTTCGGTATACTTATATTTATTGATAGTACTTATGCGTTTTTTCTTTCTTTCTTATTTTGGTTTTTTTTTTCGCTAACATGCATATAGAAATAAAAATGTACATTACATTCAATGTTGACTAAGTATTTACTGAAGTATTAGAAAGTATTTACTAAATACTTTTAAATAGTATTTGCAAGTATTTGAAAATTCAGCTCTACAAATAATCAAGTATTGGTATTTTTATTTACTTTTTCAAATTTGTGTGTTTTTTTTTTCAAATACCAATACGTAGTATTTGTATTTGGTATTTACTTTTCAATTACTTAGGTATTTCTATTTGGATTTGTATTTGTATTTGAAAATCACAGGTCTGGTTTGAGGCATATGCTTATCCATTCTACCATTGCAGCTGTTAACTAATCGTCGCTTAATTTGCTTCGTTACGAATAAACGTACGAGCAGAGAGTAAGAAAATTAACTCGTTCACTTTGTTATTATAAGCAATTAATGCAAAATACAGAACGAAATCACAAAAAAACAGGACAAACTAAAAAAAGAACCAAAACAAAACTAAAAGCCATTAAAAAAAAAATTATGTCTCTGATTTGGGATTTGAACCCACTACTCAAGATTCCAAAATACATGAATAAAGCTTAAGCCCTAGCCAACGAAGCCATTCGCACTGTTGTAATTTTGTTGAAATAATATACATAACAACATTGTTGCTATCAAAAGTGCTTTGCTTTTCAGCTGGGTAGTTTTTGCATAGTATTTTGCATAGTCAGCTGCACAGTTGAATCGTATACGTACAACGATAAGTTTTCTCATTTTTTGAAATTATTTTAATATTTTATGGCATATTCGAAGAATTCATATATCAAACCTCTTAGCAAAAACAACATGCATGAATAGGAAAAACCGTAAGAAGAAAGTTTATAATAAAACTTAAGATGTGGCAAAACTTATAAATGCGAAAATATTAGCAAAGTTGGCAGCATTTGTCGGTCGGTCGGTTGGTCGGTTAATTAAAGTTCTTTCCAAGACATTGGAATGTTATTAAAAAAGTTTGGTACACGAAAACGTACAAATGTTGCACAAGAAAACTTGAAATTGTCTTTGATGATGATAACTCTGAATTTATAAACTTAACTTTTTTATGCTTTTATACTTTTCTAAGCTGCTGGCTCTAAACTTTAAAGTGATTCTAAGCTTGAGTATATTTTGATTAACCGTTTCAATTGATCGAAAAAGTTTCAAACCTGATTAATTTTAATAAAGAAACAGTACAAAATGTACATAATTATTAAATTCACCAAAAATTAGCATGCAAATTTGCATTAACATAAACATACACAAAAACATAAACATAAAAATAAAAATAAACATAAACATAAACACAAACATAAACATAAACATAAACATAAACATAAACATAAACATAAACATAAACATAAACATAAACATAAACATAAACATAAACATAAACATAAACATAAACATAAACATAAACATAAACATAAACATAAACATAAACATAAACATAAACATAAACATAAACATAAACATAAACATAAACATAAACATAAACATAAACATAAACATAAACATAAACATAAACATAAACATAAACATAAACATAAACATAAACATAAACATAAACATAAACATAAACATAAACATAAACATAAACATAAACATAAACATAAACATAAACATAAACATAAACATAAACATAAACATAAACATAAACATAAACATAAACATAAACATAAACATAAACATAAACATAAACATAAACATAAACATAAACATAAACATAAACATAAACATAAACATAAACTTAAACATAAACATAAACATAAACATAAACATAAACATAAACATAAACATAAACATAAACATAAACATAAACATAAACATAAACATAAACATAAACATAAACATAAACATAAACATAAACATAAACATAAACATAAACATAAACATAAACATAAACATAAACATAAACATAAACATAAACATAAACATAAACATAAACATAAACATAAACATAAACATAAACATAAACATAAACATAAACATAAACATAAACATAAACATAAACATAAACATAAACATAAACATAAACATAAACATAAACATAAACATAAACATAAACATAAACATAAACATAAACATAAACATAAACATAAACATAAACATAAACATAAACATAAACATAAACATAAACATAAACATAAACATAAACATAAACATAAACATAAACATAAACATAAACATAAACATAAACATAAACATAAACATAAACATAAACATAAACATAAACATAAACATAAACATAAACATAAACATAAACATAAACATAAACATAAACATAAACATAAACATAAACATAAACATAAACATAAACATAAACATAAACATAAACATAAACATAAACATAAACATAAACATAAACATAAACATAAACATAAACATAAACATAAACATAAACATAAACATAAACATAAACATAAACATAAACATAAACATAAACATAAACATAAACATAAACATAAACATAAACATAAACATAAACATAAACATAAACATAAACATAAACATAAACATAAACATAAACATAAACATAAACATAAACATAAACATAAACATAAACATAAACATAAACATAAACATAAACATAAACATAAACATAAACATAAACATAAACATAAACATAAACATAAACATAAACATAAACATAAACATAAACATAAACATAAACATAAACATAAACATAAACATAAACATAAACATAAACATAAACATAAACATAAACATAAACATAAACATAAACATAAACATAAACATAAACATAAACATAAACATAAACATAAACATAAACATAAACATAAACATAAACATAAACATAAACATAAACATAAACATAAACATAAACATAAACATAAACATAAACATAAACATAAACATAAACATAAACATAAACATAAACATAAACATAAACTTAAAACCTACCTTAGTGAACGATGTTTTTCTCTGAATGTGTTGGTACTCTAAGGGCCAACTTTTAAGTGCAAGCTTTAACTCTAGTCAAATTAAACTTAGGTTAACTCACCAAAATTGGACTTTTGAGCTCCGTTAAATTAGACATTTAGCATTCTTTGAAGTTAAATTGACTTATATTATCATATAACGTGTTTCTTTCTTGCCTAAACCGAGTTTAAACGTCCAATTTTGGTGAGTTAACCTCAGTTTAATTTGATTGTAGTTTAAGCTTGCACTGAAAAATTGGCCCTAAACGTCAGAAATTTGATTTAATTTAATCACATTTAATAAATAAATAATTTAATTGCAAAAGTTTCTCACTTAAATTTGCTGCGTTCTTTTTGTGCTTATTAATTTAACAGCGTCAGTAACAGCATCTGACAATTAACTCAACAGTTGTGTCCATGTTTATAATTTTTCGCTCGATTAAATGGCGTCCTCTGCCTGATCAGTTTTAGTGAGCGCTCTACGATTGTCTGCAGTTGTCTGCGTTGAATGCGCTCATTAAAAACATCGCTTCATCTTACATGTGTAACACGTAGACACAAACAACTACAATTTATATAATATCAAAAACACGCAACCACCTCACTCACACACCTGCGCAGATATAACGACAAAATGTAGCCTCAGTGTGGCAAACTTTTTTTTATTTAATCCTTTTTTATTTTAATTTGTACCTATTTGCACATCAAAATCAAATCCGCATCCTTCGTTTTGCACAACTTATGGCAATACGTAAACATTAAAAAAAACACACACAAAACACACACACTTCATGCTTCTTCAACATGGATATAAACTAACTTTTGTATTTATCTAAATAGACATCAACCACAAATACATGTGAACAACGACACCAATTCACGTGTACCTGCTTATTTCAACCTTTCTGTGGGTTAATGTGTATGTAAAACCAAAAGTGGTAGTGTTGAAGCGAGATAGAATGAGTCTCATTTACGAATGCCATAAGCAATTTCCTGTTCAAATAAGCAAAAGTAAATCGTAATCATTAAAAATAGAAAATAAGGAAGAAAAGAAAAACTTTTCATCGAGAAAAACGTATTCATTTCAACTGACATGCATATGAAAGGGTTAAATTATGCAAGTATGCATGATTGAGTGATGGTTAAAGGGTGGTAGGGCGGGTAAGAGAGTGTGACAGTGAAAAAGATAGAATGAGTAGGTTTGCAATCATGTGTGTAGGTATTTAATGGTTCTTGCTGCAAGTTAATCTTGCATTTAATTTGAATTTCATGAGGCACTCAACTCGACGTGCTGTCTAGCAATTGATGCATTAATATATACATATGTGTATGAAAACTTTTATACACTTTTTAATGAACACAGATTAATTATCGTTTATGAGATTTAAGAGGGTAAGCATATGGGGAATTAAGCGTCCAACTTTTACTTAAAACCGTTTGGGTTGGCTCTTGCGTTGTATTTTAAAATGGCTTTTATATAACCGAGCTTAATTTGATACAAAGCAAAAAACTCCAACTTCAAGTTTCATAATAACATGATACGATGTCTCTTAATTTAGAAATAAAGTTATAAACCAACATTAATTAGCTAGCAACTCACATCATCAACTGAGAATAACTTCAACTTATCTCTGCTTACCTAAAATAACCTTATGCAGCCATATATGTTGTTATAATTTAAAACATTTTGTTTGCATTTTTTAGATATTAAATGATTCTTTAGTGTCAGTTAATGGTACCAAAACTAATTCTTTACAATTTCAATAACTGTCATCGATCCAATATAATAGATAATAGACACTATGATTGTGAAAGTAGAGGCTATTAAGATTTGCGATTTACACTACGTATCAGAATAAGAAAACTTGGAATGAGTTAGTTTCATTTATTCGGCAAAATATCTCTATTAAGTTTATTTAGAAAATGCTGGGAAAATATGTACGCATGATATTTTGATACCAAAATCGTCTTGAAGACTTTATGTTAACCTTTACATATATGTAGTAGGCCGGGTAAAAAAAAGTGTTTGATAATCGGAAAATAAAAATATTCCCTGGTTCATTGTAGTACCCTCCACGAAACGATTGCGCGATGTGTAAACCCTTAGGCTTCCTGGAATTTTTTGAGATGCATCAAAAAAAGTCACAAAACCCGATGATAGTTATCAATTTTTGGAGATTTATTTTTGGTATTTTTAGTTTTTGATAATTCTGAGAAACAAACAACTTGTCTTTACAAAAGGTTGTATTTTGCCCAAAAAGATACTTATTCAAAAAAGTTCAGGAAGCCTAATGGTAAACAAAAGCCCCGTTTCTAGAATCCAAAGTCTGGGCACGCACAAGCATCAAGATTTCTTTCTTATCTATATACAATCAAAAAATTTACAAAAAGAAATGTAGATGTATTAAAATCATAATTTTCCATTGATTTTACTTGTTTTTGTTAAAGTTTAACCTTTAACTTTGCAGGTTACTTTTTGTGACACAGTCTGTGACGTGGTGGTAATTTTGACCCCATTTTAATTATACTAAAAAATTCTAATAAAAAGAGAATTTTTAAAATTGTTTTTAGTTTAAAAACGGGTTTTAATACTTTTTGAAAAATACAAATTGAATTGAAAACAACAAATTTAGATTTATTTTGTTTTTTAATTTTACAAAATTGGCACATTGTTTAATTTGCCTTCTTTTAAAAACGACAAAAATATGTAAAGAGGTGGTATAATTTACCACCACCTCCACAGTTAAAGGTTAGTATGGCTTTATTGTTTTTTATATTCTAAACAAAATATAATTTTTGTTTAATTATATTTGAGCTAAATGCCAAATAAGTACATGAAGCAACAGGTTGCAACAACAATAAGTTCTTTGCAGAACAAACCACCATGCAGACTAGACAGACTGTTTCGTTGATAGCTACATCAACTTCGCAGTAGCCTTCTGTACCTTCAGCAGTCCATCCACTTTGATAAGCTTATACGAACACCTGTTCAATCAAAACAGAATTATTGTGATGTATGCCGTCTTACAAAGCAATGTTTTTCTACTAGTACTTTGCAAGAAGCAAAGGTTCGAACCTTTGTTTTGTGATGCATAAAGTAGGACGAGCATGATGAGTGATTTATAGAGCGCGATTTGCGTTCGTCGAGAGAGGGCTCTTCTTCTCAATTACCTACAGGATCTGCTGGATCCCAGATAGACGAAGTCCTTCACAGACTCGAAGGAGGATTGTCAACGGCTACGTCAGTTCTAAGACGCTAGGACTGTTTGGTTTTTGACACCAAGTAGTTCGTCATTACTGCATTCACTGCAAGACTAATTCGACTTAACTCTCTTTCTAATATGGCACTGACTTCGCGCGTAATATCGCCAATGATATCGATGTCATCAGCATACGCAAGCAGCATTATAGCCGATACACATTGACTGCGACTAGCGACGAACGCCAATTGTCAAAAAATAGAACGCATGTTTTCTTATGAATATGTATTTTTTGAAGACAGCACGACAAAGAGAGAACACGACCACAATTGTTGCTGCCGCAAACTTCAATCTATTTCTAATTTGATAGACGACAAGAGCGAACATAGCAGAGTTTGTTTATGTTTTGTATGAAATACTGATTGTCGCTGTTGCGTTCATTATAATCAAGTCGTCGAGAATACTGCAACATTTCTCTCTGACTTCAAGTTTTCGTTTTGTCGGTGGACGACTATTGAGTCAATGTGTATCGGCTATTAGTCTACGGACAGAGTAAACAGTAATGCGAGCAGGCAGGCAGACGCAGGTTACTGCTCTGCAAAAAAGCCGTGCAGAGTGAATGCGAGCAGATCAGATCAGTGCGAGAATAAGTTTGTTATTTATTTTTTGCGTACATCTTTTCAATTTTTCATGCTCCGCTTATGGCAAAACAAACACAAATAAATGCAAGCAATAACATACCAACAACAACATAAATCTCTATCGACGTCAACCAAAAACCAACCCTCACACTCACATAATCATGTGCGCAGATGATTATGACAACAGATGACTTAACAGTGATCAAATCCTGAAAAAAATATTATAGCTTCACACCGGTTTACTTTCTACTCACTTTTACTCACCATAAAGATTAAATTCATGATTCAGTTCTTAGTCTTAGTATGTTGTGAGTAACATAACTTTTTAAAGTGAAACTGCTGTATGAAATTTAAATTTCCCCTTATTTCCCCAAAACAAATTTTCAAAAACTTATTTAAAAATGCAGAGCATACCTTTATTAACCCTCATAGCCACATTATGTGTTTAATTGACCTAGTTGTCCTGGTAAAAAAGGAAAAAAGAAGCACCGATAACGCTAATAAAGTTTTTGGATCTGATTTTATTTTCTCACTTGATTAATGAAGCAACAAAAATGAGAAGAATGCTATCACAAATATGCTAGGGATTTCTTACTTTTTTGACACTTTCACAGCTACTCTATTTATGTCAATCACAGCGAGATACACTGTAGGTCGATATAATCTTTCAAACTCAAATTAAAGCTTTAAGTAGTCAAATCAGAGCTTTAGGTAATGTATTTAACATTCTTAAAACCAATTAAAGTCACGGTTTGCTGTTTTAGATACATCTCTTGGCGCTCTGGTGAGATGCGACCCTTAATGTTGTATTGTATGACTTTAAAATTATTTTTTTTTAAGACAAAAGAGCCAAACTGTATTCAAAAAGTTTAATAAAAATAACGAAAAATTATGCAAATGTATTTCACATACCCTCTGATTCACTCACCCAGTCATTCATAGTCAAAGTGTTGATTTTGTGCATATTTGCATTATGAATGTTGTCAGCAGCGAAAAATTAGTGGAACTTTTTAATAAATTTCAAAACTTGCTGGCAACTGTAGATTGCAATTTTACACCATTTAGCATAATAAAGCAAATATTGTATATTTTTGCGTAATAATGAAGTTAGTTTTCAGTCAGAATGGAAACTTTTTTATACCCTCTCTCCACATCTTGATACTAACATAAAAGTGTGTAAATCAGGATACTCACATATGCGGATGTTCATATATTTTAATAAATATGTGTTTGTATATGTTTGTGTTTATATCTACACACACACACACATTCGCCAATATCTTCTCATTATTTACAGCAAATTTTGTTTTACATCCGTTTCCTGTAAGTTATTTAAAACTTTTGCAGCTACGTTGGGAAAATAAACTCAAACGCCATGAATAAATGCGTTGTATAGATATAGTAGATAGATACTTGTGTGTGTGTCCTTTGTGTAAAATTTGGCAAACATAATTGTTGGTGAGAATAAAACAAACCAAAAAAAAAGAAAATAACGCTGCATCTTTTTCTATTGTGCAATATTTTTACTCTATTATTTTGCAATTTACGCACCAGCCACTATTTTTAAACATATAGAGGAGGTGAAGGATATCGAACAGAAACAGATAGACGACAAATACATGCACTCAAAAACAAACAGATAAACAAATAAAATCATAATAATCCTTGAGAGAATAAAAATAATAATAATAATAATCCTAGCAACGAGAATGTGTTGCTCTACAAAAGGCTTTCATTGGACATAAGCATGAGTGCGCTGGTATGTGCTCTGGTATTTGTTTGTTTGCTTGCTGTTGTCTGGGTATGGTTCTCAGAGGCGTAGCTAGAAAGTTTGAAGACCCTTTTTTAAAATGAAATTTATTTATATATTGACTTTATTGTTTATTTTATAATTCTAAAAAAAAATTGTTTTAGAATTAAATTTGAGCTTAATGCCACATAATTTCTTGAAGCAATAGGTTGCAACAACAACAAGTTTTTTGCAGAACAAACTACCAAGCAGACTAGACAGACTGTTGTGTTGATCGCTATATCAACTCTTCAGTAGTCTTCTGAGACTTCTGCAGTCCATCCACTTTAATAAGCCTTTACTAACTTTTTGTTAAAACAGAATTAAAACAGAATTATTTGTGCTGTAAGCCGCTTTTCAAAGCAATTTTTTTCTGCTATTTTGCCAAAAGCAAGAGTTCGAGAAAGCTGCCATCGAATGTTATAAGACGGAAGATCATCGCGCCATTGCATGTTTTAAAGCTCATACCTCATTGTATTACTTTGGATTCTTTCAATGCGATTTGAATGTTCGACATAAAAAGGTTTCCAAATAATCGAACAAAATTCAATAATACTACGAACCAGTGACTCATAAAGAGCTTGAATAGTAAGCGAATCCCTGAAAATTTTGGTATTCCATAATGGAAATGGATTTTGCGACAATGAAGTCCTAGTGAGAATTAAAACTAAAGTTAGAGTTGAATATTACACACAAATCCTTCATCTCATGTCTACGTGTCAAATTTTTATTATTTATTGAATAATCATTGCACTCAAAAAATTTATTAGTAAAATTTTTACGAATAATATTAGTACACAAAATATTCGTACATTCTACAAATATTCGTACAATATACTAATATAAATATTCGTAAAATTTTTCTAATACCTGATGTAGTATTTACGAATATATTTGTTTTATATACTAATGATATTCGTGAACAAAAATAAATCAATTCGTATTAGTACATTGTACGAATGATTGTGTACATATAAATAATAATATTCGTAAATTTCTCGTACGAATAACTTCGCAATTTCTTTCGTTACATTCGTAGTATTTACTAATGCTTTTGTACTATTTACAAATTAAAAATAATATTAGTAGAAGTAGAAATTAGTAAAAATAATATTCATTCGTAGGCTGGCATTACGAATTATTAGTGGAATGTACGATTTATTAACAGAGTCTAAAAAATTGAAAACCGAAATCGTTCAGCCTTGTTTGTCGAACATATATAGAACATAAGGAACTGTATGATTGTAAAGTGAGTGTAGCCTACTGGTAGTATGCGTGGCACGTAAACTAAAGAGCCGAGGTTCAAACCCCAGCTCAGACAGATTTTTTTTTTTTAGAATACGATTAAAATATTCGTAATATTTACTAATATACGTCGATTTTACGAATCCTATTCGTGGCAGAAAACTACGAATAAAATTCGTAGAATAGACGCAGTTATTAGTAATATTTACACACAAATATTTTTTAGTGTACAGATTGGGTTTATGTTTTTGGAGTAGGTAACCAAACAACATTTATTTCTAACTATTTCAATTAAAGTTATTGCTAGTGCACAAATTATGGAAACCTATTAGACCACTTTGAAGTTTATGACAATCGGAGTATTGCGACTTTTTATGAAAAAGCTGAACGCCATTTGCAAACACTAATAATTTGGAAAACTCGAAAATTAAGAACAGTAAAGAGCCACAGTGGGTACCTTGCGGGATGCCCGAAAAAGCAGGAGTTCTATAGGAGTTTCTGATGATATTTCACCAATCTCAACAAAAAGTTTCCTATTCTTTAAGAAGCTACTGAAATATGTATAAATGACAAGTGATCAGATTGTAAATTTGTTTTTTTAAACGCCTTATTTTTAAGATTTTTACAATGTGTTAAACGAGAGCTAAATCATGGTGGCTCTTCACTCAAATTATTTATTTTTTATTTTTGTAGGGACAAACTGACTAAAAGCGTTTGAAAACAGAAACAATTGCATGCGTTATAAGGGTTTAATAAAGATTTTAGTACAGACCAATCTAGTTTTTCTAAAACCTTATTAATTTCAATAAAATTTCCTTTCGCAAAAAAAAGATCATTAGCATATTAATCATATTCATAAAATTCAAAACTAATTGTTAGTGCCTTATGATGCATGGTCATTATGAGGGGGAACAGGGGGCCGTTTCCCCTCCCCCTAAACTTAAGTGAAATAATTTTCTTAATGTTAAAGTTAGAAATTCAAAACAGTTTTTCTTATAATTCAAATAGAATAAAAATTTTTAATACTTATTAAATCTTAATTTATTTTTTATATCAAACTTAGGTCTGACACATTTATTATTAAGTAAAAAATTTTAAAAAATTCTGATATACAATTCGTTAGTCGATTTTTCACCAACACTAACGTTCGTTGTCATAACCCTCCAGGAAAATCGGAAGGCTTCCATCTAAAAGTGATAAAGAAACATTCCCCACCGTATCTTTTGAAAGCTTAAGGGTAGTTTTGTATTTTTATTGTTTCCAAACCGTATCTTTTGGAAGCTTAAGGGTAGTTTTGTATGTATATTGTTTCCAAACCGCTTCTTTAAGAATGCATTTGGAAACTTTTATTTATTGTCAAGCAATGACAATAGAAACATTAATATCATTGTTTTCTAGCCGCTTATCGTATAATTCGATAGTCTAGTGGTAGCGCGCTTGACTGTCGCTCAGGGTTCCCGAGTTCGAATCCTGGCCGGGCATTTTCGTACAAGGGAGAGGATTGTTTCCACATTAATTCTTAAAACAGGGAAGAGGACTGCTTGTAATTCGCTTTTTAAGACAGCGGAGAGGAATGTTTCCACATTCATTTTTAACACAGCTGAGAGGAATGTTTCCCTCTAATGACATGCTATGTAAAAAAAGCAATGGAGTGTGGAACAAAGGGGAATGCTTCCTAAATTCCATGGAATGTTTCCTGGTAACATCCGGGAATGCTCACATTTCCTGGAGGGAACTAACGAAACCAAATCAGCTGTTCGAAATGAAATTTCTGATTGGATTTATTTGTGCATTTTTTAATTTATATTTTTTTTGTGTTTATTTTCTAATCAATTTGCTCTACACTCAAGAAGAGAAAATTGAGTGGCAATGAGAGCAGAAGGGAAGAGAAATATTAGTTTGCTTGCACCCGCCTCCGAGCTCTTAATTGCAAAAGAATCTATCTACATCTGCTTCTGCTAGCACATGCAATAGTAACAGTTTCTGCGAAAACGACTTGAGTGAGCGGGTTGGCCGATGTGCTTTAATGAGTACATCTCAGAAATTGCAAATGCTCAAATGCCCTTGCGTTCTTCCTCAAATCTACGATTTTAAAAAGGACGCGATTGGGCCCAAACTTAAATTTTCTCACAATTGGTTTAAAACCTTAGCGCCACTGTGTCCTCTTTCACGTTCAAGTCGTTTTAGGATCAAAGGCTTTCACAAAATATAAAAATGTGCATGAGTATTGTAGAAGTCACAAGAATTGGTATTGGTCACAAGAAATTACTGGAACAAAATCGAAAGGTTTTGTCTTCCATTATTTCCGTTATAGTTTTCTTGTGAATCTCACGACTTGCCAGTTAGTGGAAAGTACTAATCCTCCAATCATCCAGTTTAGTAAATGCTGCTTCACGCAAAAATATAAATCAGCTCACAAATCATCCAGCAATGTTACCTTTCGAATATTGGAAGGTGTCGCTGTTCATACCATATCTCGACTCATTAAAATCATCCTTATAACGGCGTTTATATTCCTTTAAAGCGTGTATTATTAAAGCTGAATGATGATTTTTTAATCGCTTTGCTGAAGATTCGCGCCGATGAATACTTCGATTTCCGCTTTTGTTAAATCGCGTTTAATTCAATAATGTTTCTAATTTAATTTTATACTACAATAGTATACTAGTAATTTTATAATAGTATACTAGTATTTTGTAAATGCTATAGATCTATAGTACTATTTGGTGGAATATAAGATATAAAAACATGTATGGAATACTTATTATAAAAGCTTATGTGTACACAAAGTTTTTCGACAGGGACATCGTAGTAAAAACTTTAAAATAAATCAGCTGACGAAATTTCATCGTGGAGCCAAGACTCGGTCAGTGTAATAAAATAATACTCACGGAGAGACATAGCAAGATTGATTTCAGATCTCTTCGTACGAATTCCATATATTTATATATTAAGTAAGAACTTTATATATTAAGAGCGCTGAACTTGTGCTGCTACAGTTGCAGAATCATCCATGAACGGAGCGTTACTTTGCAGGCATAGGCGAAGTAGAAGAAATAGGAGAATCATTGATTAGAGCCGGTTTCCACACGGAAAGTTTTTGGCCAGCAAGTCTGCGACACTGGCAAGTTTTTCTTCTGTGCTGTTCTTTATTTGATGCTGTGCTGTTCCTTCCTTTGTATTTTCGAATTGCTGGCAAGAAAACTTGCCGTGTGGAAAAGGGGCATTATTGAAGAATGCGATTGAGTTTGTTGAAACAATGCAACGGAAGAAGAGTAAATTATTTTACTTTTGGTCGAAGAGCACGCTTTTGCTCTAGCTGAAGTGTTTGTTGTAGTGTATCGGTAGTCTGTACGGATTGTTGCGGGGGTCAAAAGAGAGCTCGCCTCTATTTGGAGAGAGAGAGAGAGAGAGAGAGAGAGAGAGAGAGAGAGAAAATGTTTTCACTTCTTCAAAGTTTTTTGGCTTATAACCAAAACGACTTAGTTTAACTGATAGAGGCCATAATCTTTTTGTCAATGACTTTATCGAACAGAGGTGATGGAACACCAAGCTTAAAATTGATGAACTTAAATCTAGAAATGTCGGCATCTCTTTTTTTAAACTTATAACAAGACAGCGATTCTATATTAATGTTAAGTTTATCCACAACATATTTTCGAATCACTTTAGATTGTTTGAATGTTAAATTTTGATAAACGTATGAATTTCATTGTATGCACTACCTCAAAAGCATCACATACTGTTTTGGTTCTTATGACGTCTTAGGTTTGCTTTTTGCACGTTTTTTTGGCTTTTTGCTTACAGTATGCCCATTCGTTTCCATTAGGAAAGTCTTCAATTCCATCATCGAGTTGCTCAAGAATGTTACCCGAATGTCACCCTGCAGGGCAGGAGAAGCAATTTGTGCCGATATCAGCGTTGCCACTTTGGTTGAATTCTACCAAATGTGGTAATTTTTTTTTCATTAAATTGGCTTTTGGTTATATGGTTGATTTTTTTTCAATTTGGTAAAATTTGGTAGGTACTTTTACTTTTGTAGACATTAAAAAAATGTTTCGAATTAAACTCTTAGAAATTAAATAAAAATAGAAATCATATTGTTTCGTTCACCCTGTTAAAATAACGAACATTTTGCAACCCTTACCAAGTAACATATTTTTAAATGCTTTCAAATTAAGTTCGACCGAAGAATTGCTTGCATTTTTCAAATCTTTGCCCCATGGTTCTGCAGCAGCAGAAAGAAAATTTCTGACTTGATATTGATAAAAACAAAACGCAGAAACAAGTTTGAGCATAGCACAATTAATAATATAATGCTGGGTCAAGAATTGGTCAAAAATAGTACTAATGTTTATTAAATTTGGTCAGCAAAAACCGATTTAAAATTTTTTTATTTTTATACGGAATTACATATGGGAATATCGAAACTAGCGTCACTGACGATTCTAAAAAATAAAAATAAATATTTAAAAAATTGAATGAAAAAGTTGCCAACTGTTGTCTGCGTTGAATGCGGCCAATGGCAATATGCGACCCCAAGGATTTAAAGATATAAGCAAAATTATGTGCTATCGTTACGTTACAAAAAACGGAAGTGATTTTTGACTTGGATTTTATTATTTGCAAATTGGGCAAAACTTTTTGTATACAAATTTCTTAAGATGTATTTGGAACTATATCAGAATATTTTCTAAGTGATCAAATTAAAAAATCTTGTCTGGTTTTTTTATTAGGCTTTTTGATCTGGCGTTACGTTACTTAAATTTTCACTGTAGGTTAATTGGGTAATTAAGTAATTCTGTAGTTAAGTAATCACGTAATTAAGTAATTAAAAAACGAATTCAATATATTGTCCTTTCCTTGCTCAACTATTTTTTCATGATCTCTAGCCAATGCCTTCCACTTTTACAAAACAATAAAGCTTACGAAACATTTACTTAACATTTACGAAAAATAAAAACTACATTTGTTAAACAGTGTAGACGATTGATCATCATGGTTAACAAATTTATGTAAAAACTGCTTTAATTAATAAAAATAAAATGTTTCTCTTATATAATATCATAAAATAATAAGTTTTTTATAAGTTTTAATTTTTTGGTCACAGTAGCCTTTTATGTGGAAATGCCAATATTTTTCTTTATTTCCCCTTAAAAGTTGTTATAACTTAATTACTGAGTCAAAGGAATTAAAGTACAGATTTTTTTATAGTATTATTTTTTTAAATTTTAAAATAAAATATATCTGTATTTATGATTGTTTAACAGAAATTTTAGCAATATTCCGTAAAGATAATTAAGGGGTTAGGGGCATTCAGAGATTGAAAAACAAATATTTTAAAAAATTTTTTGTCAGTAATGAAATTAATTTTATAAAACCAACAACAATAAATTTATTTCAAAAAATAGGGAATAATACATGTAGTTATGAGTTTATCTCAAAACTATGTTTTAAAAGTCGGTAACCACTGTAATCCAAAAAAAGCTTAATAGATTTAAATAAAATTTATGCAGCTGTTTGAAAGCATAAAAAGCTAGTGCCTAATCGAAAGACTGTTTTTTGTTATAAACACTTAACTATTGTATTATTCCTTGAAAATCCGGAAATAAATTATAAGAGGCCGCTATTTTGTTTATTTTCAAAGAAAAAACTGGTTCGATTAGGCACTAAATTAACTATTAAAATAATAATTTTGTTTATTTCAATGATTTTAGAAGTTAAATGGTCACCACAAAGCACCACTTACGAAGCAGCTATAAGGATAACTTTATACTAAAATTATATTATTTTTTTAAATTTGGGTCAAATTAAGTTAAAACAAATTCTGTTAATTTAATATTTTTTTTATAAAATAAATTATATTATTGACAAAAAAAAAATTATTTAAAATACTTGTTTTTTCATACCTCTAAGGGCCCTATCCCCTTACAGCTTTAATTTGCTTTGATAGTTTTTTTTTTCAATTTGGTAGATTTTTTAGATAAGATTAGTAGATAAAATTTTTATGAGTAGCAACCCTGGCCGATATTCCGTTCTATTCCGACCAGGGCTGCCAACTCATTTTATGGTTTTCCCCACAATAGTTCCCAAAATTCCCCGATTGTTCATCAAATTCCCCTCAAAAGAAAATTTTAATGAATTTACTTACAGATTTTTTTAATTGAACATTACAGTAAATAATTTAAGGATTTTATAAATTTTATGAAAACAATTAATTTTGATAAAAAAGAGCACACTATAAAATTAAAAAAATAACTTTAATAAAGGAAAATGTGTTTTCGAGTCGCAACTTCAAACTTTGAAGCAAACTTTGAATATGTCGATAACCCGATTCCAAAGTATGTTAAGGGCGGTTTTAGGCAAACAATTATTTGAAAATCTAATTTTCTTACGTTTGATTATTGTTTTACTATTTATAAAAATGTCAAAAAAATTTATAAATCAATCTCACTTATAATACAGAATCCCTAGCGCTTGAAACCCGCTGCGCCCGAGCACCTTTAACTAACCAGAGTAAATTTAAAAGCATTTTTCTCGAATCATACTTTTTCAAAGTAGGCCGCACTACTGCAAACAAACTAATCCACAGATTTTATTTTTTTATAATCTATTTGTATTGTAATTCTACACATCTATTACCAAAATAAGCGTATTTGTATTATAAAACCATATATGTTAAGCAAAATGTTTACTTATACTGATGATGTTAAATTAAAATGCAAATTAAATGTAATGAATGTTTAATAAAAAAATATGTATGTATACTTTTTTAGAAAACTTTTTCTAATATATGCCTTAATTTTAACCACTTTTTCCTAAAACCTGTCTTAAGTTAACTTCGCACATAAATGTTGTTATTGAAATGCAAATCGAAGTGTCAAAGCTTTTTTCAATTCCTTCCAAGGTTATAAACGAAAATGCATTAAAAATTAAACAAAAATACATTTAAAAAAAATTAATTTGGCAACAAAGATTTTTTTGCTAATTTTAATTAAATTTTTCTAATGCTGTTAGAAGAACATTGTATCAGAAAATTTAATATAAAATCAAATTCGCCGCAAATATTAGATAAAATGTTAAACTCCCCGCGTAAATCATTTAAAATTAGATGAATTATTAAATTCTCCGCATATTTCATCCCATTCACCGATTCCCGGATCGACATGAAATTCCCCACAAATCGGGGAATTCCCCACCAGTTGGCATGCCTGGTTAACATGTAATTACAATAATGTAATCAGCACACTCTTTTTGTCGGCTTTACGGTACGGTTTTTTTTTAGCTGTTGCAGTGGGTGTCGTTGACCTCTGGATCTACGAACGATGTTCAAGAGCTTGCAGTCAATATCATAAAATTTACTTTGCATCTCTTTTATTTGAGACAAGAGAAGGTCGAATCTATTTTGATTAATGTCTGATAACGCGAGACACGAATTACATTGCCACATTAAATATGGGCATTTTATTAAAATGTCAATAATCGTGTCTGAAAAACCAGCACATTAGGCATAAAACGAACGTCTAGTTTAATTAATTTTACATTCACTACAGCTTGGATTATTATGCATAGTTACGCGAGAAGAAACACCTCCATACGAAAGCACAGTCATAATCTAACTGAATCTTAATTACTATATAGCTTATTTATAATTCTAAATAAGTAACTTTTGGTGTTTGGTTCTGCAAAGAACTTGTTGTTGTTGCAATCTGTTGCTTCATGAACTTATTTAGCATTAAGCTCATATATAATTCTAAAAAACATATTTTTTAGAGTTATAAAAAAACAATATAGTAATAAAATTGATTGCCAAAACTTATATACGAGTATATGGTAGGCTTCACTTCGAAATAAATTTTAATAGTTCAAGTTGTTATAGTGTTCTTGTCTCTGAATCATTGTAACTAGAAACAAAAACAAAACTTTGAAATATTTTACTTAAAATAATGAGTAATGTTCATTTGAGGAGTCGTCCTAGTGAAATCGTTGACGATAAATGTATTTTGATGATAGTTCTTTAATTGTATTCTTTGTAAGTAATCGAAGTACCAAACATTTCATTAAAAATTTATAAAAGTAACGTATTCAAGGTATTATTGATAAAATGAATACGAGGGCTGACTTTTAAGTCGTGCGACCAATAAAGAAAAAACGGTGGCTAAGCAGTAAAAATTAATTTGTTGTTTTTCAGAGTATTTTACAAGATGATTTATTTATTTATTTGGTTGCTAAACCTTAACAGGTTTTTTAGCAAATTAAAATTCTAAAATAAGATATTAATTACAATAAAAAATATAAAATATAGAAAATTAGAAAAATAATATAATAAAAAAGCTTAGTCAAAAAGATAATATCAGACAGCAAAGCAGTGTGGCGTTTTCAAGACAAACAAGGTCAGGTTAGCAAAATTACAAAAATTGCATTATCAAGACAAACAAGGTCAAGTTAGCAACAATTTGGTATCCTGACATCGGCGGAGTCGTGTGACAAACAAGGTCTCATACTCAATAAAACACCACTCAAATAAGTGCATATATAATATATATATCGTTCTGTCTTCCTAAAGCCGGCAAAATCCTGGAGGTTACTCGGAAAACTAGATCAACTTAACCATACCAATTTCCTTAAAACAAAGAAAAGAGGTTGCGAACGCAGGCATCAAGACAAACTAGATCTTATCGGCCACTCATATATTACAAATTGATTTAACGTAGTGTTTCAAAAGGTAAAACCAAAACACCACGGTACTGCCGACCGTGTCACATTCAACATAGACAGCAATTGAAGGTCCACAGGTTTAGGTCCATTCAGATTATTTAGATGTACATACATCAGAATTTAACCATTTCAGGCCTAGGTCTATTTAGATAATTCTATTAATGTGTTTACAAACATCACCTGGTGCATAAGATATGTGTTTGAGAGAAACTTTGAAATTGGTCCCACTTTAACAAAAATCCACGTGAATTTAGAGCTATTATTGCTGGCAACAGATTTCCTACATTTAATATAGTTTCAAAATATTTCAGCCTAGAAATGCGTAAACTCAACTCTCACTCACTTCAAAGTACTCCTCCAATCGATGGTATATGCGCGCAGTGGACACACCGCCCTCGTCGAAACCAGTGGTACAACCAGGAGTGTCGCGACGCCACTGCAGCGAAAGACGCCTCCTACAAAGCCACCCTGCAGTCGTTTGTAACGCGCGCTGCTAAGGAGCGTTACAAAGAGAAGAGGAGACGCCGCTGACAAAATCCCTTCAAAGGAGATGATATCCTCAACTACAAATGACAGCGTCCAGGTCCCGCTGCCCGACTATGATGAGGTTCTGACAGCTATAGCTTGGCTTAAAAATAACAAAACCTCGTGATCTGATGGCTTACCTGCTGAGATTTTTAAGGAACGGAGGCGAAGCTCTATTTAAATGCATTCACGAGCTTCTATGCAGAATATTTTCGGAAGAATGCATTCCGAGCGATTGGAATCTCAGTGTGCTCTGCCCAATGCACAAGAAATGCGATCCCACTATTTGTGGCAATCACCTTGGGATAAATCTTCTTTATATCACATATAATATCCTGTCGAGCGTCTTATGTGGAAGATTAAATCCCATTGTAAACCAACTGATTTTAACTTAACAGTGTAGCTTCAGACCCGAAAAGTCTACCATCGATCAGATCTTCACGCTACGAAAAATCTTGAAGAAGATCCATGAAAAATAAATCTAAATCCACCATCTTTCTGTCGCCCACAAAGCCGTCTTCGACAGCCCAATTAGGAATCACCTATACTCAACCATGTCTGTGACCAAATAACGCGACTTTGCAGGACGACACTGAGAACCACCAGGAGTGCAGTTAAAATCGGGAAGGAATTTGTTCTCGAAAAAATCATATGACGTTAAAGCAAAGATTTTTATTTTAGGTCAAGCGTAACATCCGCTCCAATTGATTAAAATATCGCTGCTGGAGTGTTTTTAGGAGTCTCTGAGCGACAACACGCCAAAATAGCTACAAAGTAGAGAAAATATACATAATTATGGACTTTCTGAGCTACAACACGCTGAAATAGCATGAAAAGTAAACTGCGTTTGGTAGAATTGTCTGGAATGGAAGTTACCTTTGAAATAAATTTCAGACATTGCCGTTAAATTTTCATACTTATAAACACCTTAGTTATTTTAAAAATGGCAAACGAATTAGAACAACGAAAACATATTGCAAATTTTTTCCAAGTCAATCCACATTGGATTTTAAAAGAAATTGCTAGAAAGGTAGAAAGGCTAGAAAAGTAACCCAAAAACTGTTAAAAAAATTTTCAAAAAGTTAAAGAAGGAGCTGACCATCTCCTGCAAGAAAGATTCTGGGCAAAAAAGGTATTATTGGACAGGAAATGACATGTAAAGTCGTTGCCATATTCAAGAAGAACCCTAACATTTCGTTAAGAAAATTGGCGAGAAAAGAGAATTGCTCGGAGTTTTTTGTTCGCAAGGCAAAAAATGAAGCTGAACTTAAAACTTTTGAGATTCAAAAAGTTCAACTCAGGAATGCAAAAAAAGAACAGCAAGGCAAAACAACGAACAAAGTTACTGAAAGCAAATTTTTTTAAAATTCAACTGATGTAAATGGATGAAGAAGGGGACGTTTTAGCCGCTTTTTCACAACTACTTGGCTAGGAGTTTTATACTGCAGAATCACGGGGTTATGTCAAAAAAAATTTCAAGGCCAAGCAGCAGTCAAAATTTTCTCAAAAATATCTTTTGTGACAAGCTATTTGCGGTTGATGCGAAAAGAGCAAGTTTTTTTTAACAAAAAGAACAATAAATGTGGAAGTTTACATTAAAGAATGCTTGCAAAAAGGTTGTTGCCATTCTCGAGGCAACATGAAGTTTCAACGTTCTTTTGGCCAAATCTAGCCTCTTGCCATTACAGCAAAGCGGCCCTGGGTTGGTGCTCCCAAAATAATGTGATTGGTGCCTGGAGTGGCCAACCCACCAAATTCCCAAAACTTAGGGCAATCGAAAGGTACTGTACTTTGGTCAAAAAGGACATAAAGGCAACAAAGAAAGTTGCCAGCAACCTTAAAGACTTTTGCAGGAAGTGGTCTGCAAGAACCTAGAAGGCAAACGGTTTAAAATCAGTTTTATTTTGTTACTCGGACTATTGGTTTGGCAGACTTTGTAAATTGTATGGTGGACAATTTTTTTCGAACGCAGTACTAATTTTAGAAAAAAAATCAAATAGCGTGATTTTTTTACAAATGTTGTAAAATTTCACGCCCTTTCCTTACCGCCCCACCCTAACTACGCCCTCAATGGATTTTCAAAGCTATTTTTACTTCCGCACAAAACCAAGTTCGAGCGAAGTGAACACTTCAAGAAACAAGCAAACCATGAATGTGCGAATGCATGAAATAAAAGGCAGCAACATAGCCAGCTTGGCGCCTGCAGCTAAGTATTGGTTGATGCATACAAAAATCCAGTCAGCTTCAGTAAAGGATAATACCAACCACAACAGCAACAGCGCCATACAATGACACCAACATGTCTAATAGCTCAGTTCTTTCATGTAAGCTGCCACTGCTGCGCTGTGGTTTTCTTAGCATTTCCATTTCATTTGTTGCAAAAAAAAAAAACGCTTAACCCATGGCAATAAAATAAATAGACATGTTATTGTTTGCTCCTCAGTTCGGATTATCTTCTGGCAACATTTTAAAGACTGTTTTTGACTAAAGTGGCAGTTAGTAATAATATATTTTCAAATGTTAACAAATAAGATTATAAATTCAATATAAAACTACGAATTATCTACGACTGGGCCGAAGTTAAAATAACCCCACGGCCAAATTAGAGTATATATGTATAAAGTCTTAAGCAAATCGTTAACTATTTATTGGTGAAACTATTTTCGTCAGAGTTTTACTGAAAATAATAATTTTTGTGTTTAACAACAATAACAGTTATGAAAATAGTATTGTTATGAAAATAAGTTTTTATAAAAAGAAATTTTAATTAAAGCTATTCTAACAATAAACATAATTAAGTTAATTAATTTTTATGATCTATTGAATAATTACATGAATTAAGATTGTGAGCTTTAGATCAAGTGAGTTTTCAAGAAGGCAACAACAACAACAACAACTCCGTATAGAGTCAATCACTTAGCTGACTAGACAGTCTGTTTCGGAAATCGCTACATATTCCTCATCAGTAGTCTTTGAGTGATTAAGCTGTGATCAACTCACTGTTTAAACTAGCATATGAATGTACAGATCCTCTAATTCATTCTTATGAATTGTATGGCTGCCAATCATATGACACTTCAAAGCAGGAGGCCATTTTTAGATCACCGCCATCAACTCTATCAAGGGTTGCCATCTGTTCTAGTTGCTTCTTCATTTATTTCAATATTCATTGGTGTTCGATTGTTTGTCGAAATGCACCATAGAAATGAAACGAGTTTTTGCTTCCCCAGAAGCTAGTGTTCTAACTGAAAGGTGGCTACTTTCACAATCAAATGTTCAATTACACATGATTTTGACCGAAAAATCGATCAATTATTAGATTATTTAATTAATTTGACATTAAATAAACTTATTTGGCCGTGCTCTGCCATATTTAAGTTCGACAAACAATCGAACACCAATGAATATTGAAATAAATGAAGAAGCATCTAGAACAGATGGCAACCCTTGATAGAGTTGATGGCGGTGATCTAAAATGGCCTCCTGCTTTGAAGTGTCATATGATTAGCAGCCATACAATTCATAAGAATGAATTACAGGATCTGCCCATTCATATGCTAGTTTAAACAGTGAGTTGATCACAGCTTAATCACTCAAAGACTACTGATGAGGAATATGTAGCGATTTCCGAAACAGACTGTCTAGTCAGCTAAGTGATTGACTCTATACAGAGTTGTTGTTGTTGTTGTTGCCTTCTTGAAAACTCACTTGATCTAAAGCTCACAATCTTAATTCATGTAATAAACATAATTTTATTAGATTTCGAATAAAAAAAAATTTCCATTTCAAACATTTAAAAAATTTTGAACTCATTGCGGCTGTTTGCGCCTTAGGCATTTGCCTCGTAATTTTTGCGGAATCGAAAGAGATTTTACCGTTTTGGTAAACTCACCTTGTATAGGAGGTAGACGCGGTTTTTATTTGACTTTTCAAAATTTCTTACGTGCAAAATTTGAAGTCACTAGATTAATTTTTTGAGATTTTAAGAGACTTTACTGTTTTGGTAACCTCACTTTGTATGGGAGGTAGCCGTGGTTTTCATTCGTTTTTCCAAATTTCAAACCTAAAGTTTATATTAATTGTTAAATCACCTGTGCAAAATTTTAAGTTATTAGATTAAGTTTTGTGGAATTGAAAGAGATTTACCGTTTTGCGTAAGTCACTTTGTATTGGATGTGATAAGTGTGGTTTTCATCCGATTTTTAAAAATTTCGTACTCAAAGTTTATATTAAATATTAAAGACACTGTACAAAATTTGAAGTCATTAAATTAGTTTTTGTGGAATTTAAAGAGATTTTACGGTTTAGGGTAAGTCACTTTGTATGGGAGGTAGGCGTGGTTTTCATCCCATTTTTACAAATTTCATACACAAAGTTTATAATAAATATTAAAGATTCCGTACAAAATTTGAAGACATTATATTAATTTGTGGACTTTAAAGAGATTTTACCGTTTTGGTTAAGGAACTTTGTATGGGAGGTAGGACTGGTTTTCATCTGATTTGGCTCATTTTTGAACTTGACCTCCATCTTTAAATAAAAAGCTTATATATTGAATGTCGTTACGATAGCTGAAAAATTACGGCTGTTATCGAGACCACAGACGGACAGACGGACATGGCTAAATCGACTCAGGAGGTGGTGCTGATCACGAATATATATACTTTTCAATACCGGCCACGCCTCCTTATTGGCGTTACAAACGGAGGGACAAAGTTGATATACCCTTTTTACGTATTTTAAACGTGGGGTATAAATATAACATTTGTGCAGCATTTAATACACTATTAGAGTGTTCACAAGGTGCGCTATCATGTCATATTGACATATTGTCCTAAAACTTTATACCTAAGTAACTCGTGGCGCATAAATCCTTGGGCTTACAACGATTGAAAAAAATTTTAACGTCTGCAAAATGTTCGCGTTGACTCGGATTGAAAAACTTTTTACATTTTTCTAGTACATATAAAACTAAAATAATCTTTCTTTTTTTTTTGGCACATGTCTTTCAACGTATCTGCATTTCAATAGTTATTTTTTTATTATTTTAAAAACAAAGCTTGGTTAAGCTTTTTTTTTGTATGAATAAATGATTTTTGAATAGTCGCAGGAAATACCTATTCCGTATATTCCTATACCTATTTGATACAGATACCTATTCTGTATTTAATTGGTTTTGCTAATAAAAAATTTATATTAACAGAAGGTAAAATTAATAATATATTAGTTTTTTTGTAGGAATTTGTGATGATTTTAATAAACTTGACTTCGCTAATCATAGAATAATACAACGAATATCAAAACTTGAATGTAGATCCAACTCAAACATAAGTAACTCGTGGCATTTAAGTCCTTCGGTTCACAACGATTGGGAAAAATTTTGATGATAGGAAAATGTTCGCGTTGACTCGAATTCAAAACCTTTTTAATTTTTCCAGTATATGAAAAAAAACTAAAAACATATAATACTAAAATACTTGGCATGATTTCTTCTTTTTTTTTTTTTGCCAAAATGTCTTTCATTCTACCTACATTTTAGTAGTTTTTTTTTATTTAAGCAAAAAAGCTTGGGAAGGATTTTCTTTTCTTTGAAAAAATCTTCTGAAAACGTAAATTTTAGCCTAAGAGTCGGGTTAAAAATTTGAGGGTGCCATTTTTAAATCATTTTAAATGATTTAAACACACATTTAAAAATACACACACACACAATACAAACTATCATAAAAATCTCGGGTCCTTCAAGATAAATTATAATTATTTTGTTATAACTTGATTACATTTACTATGATTTTTTAAAGTTTTTAAATTCCCTTCTTTTTGTCATACAGCTTTATGCAAATTCACCCACTTTTGCGTTATGCGAAAAAAATAAGTTAAAAATATTTTAAAATTTGAATATGAAATTCGTATGGAAATTTAAATTTTGTATTGACAATACACAAAGAGAATACGATAAAAGTGCCAAAATAGGTTCTTATGTACAACTTTTTGGTATTAGTTTTGGTATACATACTGAGGTTGGGCTTATTAAATAGTTGTACAAACAATCATCATAAAGCTAGAGCAACACTCAATTTATGCTCAACAACGTATTTTTCAACATACCTTATAAATATTAACAAATTTTATTTTAAAAGAATTACATTCAAATAATATGAAATCAAGCAACAACACTAATGAATTGCAAAAACTCTACATAAATTTTTCAATTCTCAATAAGTCTTAAAATTGTGTTTTCCAAACAAAATAGTACAATGAAAATGTTTCACTCATTATTTTGCTCAATGAATGCTTTATTTCATGGTTTGTTAAGTTAATGCTATAAAAACTACACACGTTGTTCTCTTTTCACCCAACGCACAGCTGTTGTTGTAGTCACAAAGAAACACGCAACAACAACGAAACCAAAGCTGGAAGCTGTAACAGAATTAAAGGTACTATTACAGTGTGTAGCTATAAAAAAACACCTTTTTTATTTTTTTTTTAACCTAGTATTATTAATTTTAATGATTCAAATTTTTCACATAATGAAGAATTATTCATGAGGAAATAAAAAAAATTTTTGTTTTTGTCTTTATAATTTTTGTTAATTATCTATAGGGCGTTGAAGTTAGCGTGTATAAAAAATTCTTGCAATTGGCTTCTCGTCTCCAGCATTTATAAAGCGTCTGAAAGTAAAAAATCAAAGTGCATTCTTGAGTTAAGGGCACTCAACCTACGCAAATAAAAAAAAAATAATAAAAAAAAATGCTATGCGTTGAAAAATAAATGTATAAAAAACCCCCTTTTTTTGCCGAAACTTTCAGCTATACAAAAAAAACATAAAAGTTTATTGACTTTTGATAGGTCTAGTGCTGAACAGAGTCTATAAGGATCACAATGAATCAAGATTCATCGAAAACGATCAAGTAGAACTCCAGATATGTTAGAAGCCAATTCGAAAAACCTTGTTTCGAGAAAAACGCGATTAAAGATTCTTGAATATCACGCGGCATACGAATATAATATATGTTATAACTTTTTTCTATTTGATATTTTTTACTAAAATTTTGTATACGTATTTTTAAGACCTTAAAGAATCATATTCTTACGAAAAAAATGGATTTTTAATTTTGTATACACTGAAATAGTACCTAAAGTGAATCAACAGAAGAAGTGCTTGCAAGAAATTTATTTAATTTTTTATTAAAATTTCAATTTTACGACAAAAACATTAATCGTAGATGCATGTCACCTTAGACTATTTTGTTGGAATTGGAAAGAACTTTCATATATTCGTATATCGTTTTCAGATATATTTTACTGTTAAAGCTTAGTATGCTGTAGAAGCGAAAAGAAATCTTCCGTAAGAAATGCATTGCTTTTTTGACAGCGAAAATGTAGCGAAATTTTTATTTCGGTGGTTAGTACTCTCTTGAACCGAAAAATTTGTTCAATGCAGCCAAGTTCACAACCATGATTGGAGAGTTAATATATCAAAATTTCGCTATCTTTTATATGCCTGTACATGTAATTGGCGTGGAAATTTGAAATTCAACAATAATGTTCAACTAACACGTTATTGTAATTATGTGTTAGTGTTGAGTCTACACCAAAATTTCGTGTGTAGAATTAAGTGCCTAAAAATTTTCGTTCTAAAGCATACTAAGCTTAAGGCAGGAAATAGCAAAATGTGTCGAATTTTACCAAAAATTGAGATTTAAGCAAATTTCTCAGTCAATTACTTGTTCGCTGTCATATATATCTAAATTTTACGTATATATGAATTTTGAGTATACTTTAATCAATTCTGATTCGAATAGTGAAAATTTCACATAAATCCGTTCAGCGGTTTTTGAGTTTACCGGCAGCCACAAACATGCTAACTTTTTAAAAGTTTCATTTTTACATGAATTTTAATTGCGAGCTTTAGATCAAGTAAGTTTTTAAGAAGGCAGCAACAACAACAACAACTATGTATAGAGTCAATCACTTAGATGACTAGACAGTCTGTTGCAGAAATTGCTACATTTCCTCTTCAGTAGCCTTTGAGTGATTAACCCATTAATGCTCACTACCAGAACCCGTTGAGGTTAGCTTTTGCAATTTTCAGCAAAAGCTTGTATTACTGTTAGACGGAAAACTCTAAAGTTTTAAAAAAAAATCTAAATTATTTGGCTGTGGCGAAACGCATGATTATGGACGCATAAGGGGTCTGTAAGTAGAGAAATTAACAAAAAAAAAAATCTAAAAAATATTAGAAAAAAATGTAAAATGTAAAATTTTCATTTCGTAGCGTAGGCGTTCCACTTCAATGTAATGCACTTTTTCAATTATATTTTCTCTTTTCTTGTGGTTTATAAAACAAAATAACTCACCTGAATGCCATTGGAGCGAAAAACTACACAAAAAGGCTTTTAATGTGAATTTTATAAATTTTTTTGGAAAACCATACTTTTGGCCTTCTCTTACTGTTGGAAGCAAAAGCTTTACAGTGGCTGAGGATTTTTGAGAAATTTTTAAAAAATGCTTTTATCGCGTATGATATATCATACGTTGTCATTAACGGGTTAAGCTGTGATCAACTCACTGTTTTAATTTGCATATGCTTTCACACGTTTAGGAATTCAGTCTTTTGAATTATATAGAACAAATTGAACGTTCAAATTGGCTACTAAACATATGACATTTTTTAAAGCAGTAGGCTATTTATAGATCACTGCCATCAGCTCTACCAAGGTTGCCATCTGTTCTAGTTGCTTCTTTATTTATTTCAATATTCATTGGTATTCTACAGTTTGTCAAATTGCACCATAGAAATGAAACTAGTTTTTTTGCTTCGCTAGAAGCTAGTGTTCTAACTGAAAGGTGTGAAATCATATGCAAATTTTAACAGTGAGTTGATCACAGCTTAATCACTCAAAAACTACTGAAGAGGAAATGTAGCAAATTCCGAAACAGACTGTCTAGTCAGCTAAAAGATTGACTCTATACAGAGTTGTTGTTGTTGCCTTCTTAAAAACTTACTTGGTCTAAAGCTCGCAATTAAAATTCATGTAATAATTTAATAGGTCATAAAATTAATTAGTTTCATTTTTATATAATAGTACTATCCACAACCCCTTCTCCAACACCCATAAAATGTTATTAGTGACATGGCACGTGTAAATTGTGTTCGAATACCGAATTCCGAAGCAATGTGACCCATAATTCCAAAGCCATTCGATATCAAATGCTTCGGCTGTATAGTAAGTGCCACGACCTCGTGTTTAATGTTGAAACCTTCCTTGGCGTGTGTTTAATAACTGCCTAAAGTTTTATATTTTTGCAATTTGGTAATTTTTTGCAATTGCATACCTTTGTGGTAAGTAACACTCTTGGTTTAGATGTCTTTTATTATAAAAATTTCGTTTTCTATAGGAACATGCAAGTTGTTTAATATTTTAAAGAAATTGACACACACAAAAAGTTTTTAGTACTAATTATATTTTTTGGTGAAATATAAAAAAAATCAGTCAAAAATGAAAGTGCTGGATTTTAAAGTGAATAACTCGGTCATGTTACAAAGGATTGCATTAATTCGTTTTTTGTTTGAAATTTTGATTGATTGTCCGTCTAATCGTGTTTCAATTTTTTTCATTGTCATTTTCCTTCTAATTTTTATAATTTTCCGAAAAAAAAACTTAACGAATTTCTTTATTTCGCAAAAAACTTTGGTAAAAATATTTTTTGTTGAAAAGGTATTCAAAACCAAAAATGGCTTTTTTAATGTTCTTTCATATGGTACGCATAAATGTTGATTTAAAGTTTCCATCGTAAAAATTTAAAAACGTTTTATCCTATCGAAAAATCAAGCTATCATAAAAATGTAAGATTTTGTTTTGTTTAATTGTATTCATTTTGTAATTTTGTTTGCATAAAAAGTAATGGTGTAGTGAAAGAATCATGACAATTTCCCAATTCGTTTCTGAGTTATACTCCCAAATACCCCTCTAAACACTGCCACAGCAACAACATCACCATCTACCGGGTCAAACTATGAAACAAAACCATCTACAGACCAAGCCGCACACACACACCAAATTTCATCAATTTCGGTCCACCCGTTTAGGAGGAGTTCAGTGACAAAGCCATGTTCAGAAGAATTTTATATATAAAAAGATGATGATTTTTTTAAAAATTAATTTTCGTTAATAAATTTTTAATATAGAAATTAAAAATACAAAAAGTTCTCGGTCATCTAGAAAATTTAAAAAAAAGTTAAGGAATTTATGTATACAACATATTTAAAAACCATATAAAAAAAGCCAATATATTTTCCATGAACAATTATGTAATTAAATGTTTAAAATCTGCTCTACCTGTCTTGTGCCTGCCATACAGAGCGCTGTGTACAATGTAGATTTAGGTGGGTCACCAAAAAAAGCTTGCCGAGAGAGGACACTGACCAAGCTTTTATTGATCAATCGTGTTGTGCATGTTATTAAATGTTTGAACACAAATGATCGAGAACTGGACCTACGAGTTTAATGCTGACTTCGAACGTCTTATATTCTCAAGAAGTTTTACATGGCAGTTTTTACTCTCTGGGCTTACCATTGTCTGCAGAGAGATGACGAGCGAACAGAAAAATTAATTCAATAAAAAAACATTATGTCTGACTTGGGAATCGAACCCGAACTACCTCGATTCCTTAGCTTAGGGGCCACGCACTCAACCCACTAGGCTGCGGCCGGCAAAATGATGTTGTAGCCTACTCTAAATCAGAACATCTTTAACGGCATCTTAAGTTTTTGATTCCCAATCTCTGTTTGGGGCCCATCTTTATTTTATAATATCCAAAGCTTAGCTTAACTTGAACGGCCCAAGTATTACGTAAGCAGATTTTTGGCAATTATAAACCCCCTCCTTTCCCTCGTCAGCAAAAGTAAGCAAAGCTCCTACCCCCTCCCCTTACCATGCTTACGTAAGCATATGTTCATGCCTTTTTCAATGTGTTCTGGTATCTTTATTGATCCATGAGCAAAAGTTATAAGTTAAGAAATAAGAAATAGGCTTGTAATAGAGGCTTAAATGAAGGATCATTTCGTGATAGTAGTTACTCTCCATCTCCGTGTCAAAGTTATGCATACATTTTCAGCTGTTTTCCATATAGAGCAAAATTCGTGAAACTAGTCACCCAAAACAGAAAGTTGTAATTTTTATATATAAAATGGATATTATTAAAGTGTATATAAAAAAAATTGCAATTTTTATATGTACATAATATCCATTATGTACATATAAAAATTACAACTTCCTGTTGTAGGTGGCTAGTTTCACGAATTTTCACTCACAGTGTTCATTAACCTATTCTCAGCCGCTGTGCCAACTTGGGAACACTTTATTAAGGCTGTATAAAAAAACTGTCGACACTAGATAATTCATTCTTGCCTTATTTAGTAGTGGGAAGTGCTCTGATTATATAAAATATCGAACGATTTAATTACATATATTTTTGTTTAATATACGTATTTTTCACGGATCTTGTTTTTTTTTAATTAATCATTTATTCAAACACTTCCTATAAAGGGTGGTTAAATTTTAAGGGCCGATGTTTAATGTGAACCACACCTAAACGTTCAGTTTTTTTCTGCATTTCATTTGACATTTCTCAATTTCAGACTAATTCAATTTGAACCATGGAAAGATACACAATCGAGCAACGCATAAAAGTTATTCAGGCTTATTATAAAAATGGACGTTCAAATCAAAATGAATATCGTGCACTGACCGTGATTTTTTTGGTCAATTTAATCGTCCAAATGTGCGTACAATCGGAATAATCGTGTAAAAATTTGAGCAAACTGGGTCTGTAGGAGATGTGAAAACACCAGTGCATGCTCGTACAGCTCGTTCTGCAGAAAATATTGCTGCTGTTCGCGATAGTGTGGCTGAAGAGCCGTCCACCTCAAGTCGTCGTCGTGCCCAACAATTTCACCTCTCACGCTCGTCGTTGATGAACATTATGCATTTGCACGCTTTCAAGGTGCAACTGACTCAAGAGCTAAAGCCTCTTGACCATTTCAAGCGTCGTCAATGGTCAGAATGGTGGCAAGAAATGGCAACAGTGGATAATCAATTTTCGAAGAAAATCATCTTCAGTAATGAGGCACATTTTCACCTCAGTGGATTCGTTAGTAAGCAGAATTGCCGTACTTGGGCGAATGATAATCCAAGAGTGATTGTCAAAAAACCAATGCACCCACAAATAGTGACTTTTTAGTGCGGTTTATGGGATGGCGGCATCATCGGGCCGTATTTTTTCCAAAATGAGGCCGGTCAGGCAGTTACTGTGAATGGTGTTCGCTATCGTGAGATGATAACGAACTTTTTATGGCCCGAATTGGAAGATATGGATGTGGACTATATGTGGTTTCAACAGGACGGTGCCACTTGCCACACAGCTAATGAAATAATGGCTCTTTTGCGCGACAAATTCAATGGCCGTGTTATCTCACGTGGTAGCGATGTCAATTGGCCGTCAAGATCATGTGATTTGACACCGTTGGACTTCTTTCTTTGTGGTTATTTGAAAGCAAAGGTGTACGTCGATAAGCCAGCAACAATTCAAGAGCAAAGAATGAGATAATTCGGCACATTAACGGCATAGAACCACAATTATGCCTCAGCGTCATCAAAAATTTAGACCATCGGATGGAGGTGTGCCGCCGAGGTCGCGGTGGCTATTTGGGCGCAATTTTGTTCCATTCATAATTGAACCATACCAATATTATCATAATAAAAAGAAATGACAATAATTTCTTAAATAGTTTGAGTTTTATTCAAAATCGACATCGGCCCTTAAAATTTAACCACCCTTTACTATATTTTACAAATTGTGTTTTTTATTTTGCAATAAGTGGCATTTTTTTAAGCGTATGAGTCGTCGATAACACCGTTCATATTTCAAATTTTCGTCAAATCGTTTGACCACAAAAGTATTCACATTTTCAAATTTTTCATTAAATTTAAGTTTTGTTTCGAACACAAAATTTAATAAATCGCGATAACGGAAAAATTGCTAGTAGCACTTGTAATTAGGTCTGTTCGCATACTTTTCTTGTAAAAAAATTAAAAGCGGCAAGAATAATGAAATTGAGAGGGAACTAACTTAACTAACTAAAAAGACGAAATTCATTTTAAAAATGAGTATAAACTATTTTCCATAGTTCTGTAAATGTTCAATGACTGACTGTTTAAAAATCAGCAAAGTGATTCCTATTCTCAAAAGTGTGAAAGCTACTGCATTGAACAACTCGTCCAGTAGCACTTCCTTCCAAAACGATAAAGTTTTTGAGAAGTTGGTCTTTCAAAAACTTTCATCATATATCGATGATAATAGTTTCATTTATAAGTACCAGTAAGGTTTCAAAAAAGGTGTGGTACTGAGGAGGCAGTTGTAAATAATGTGAATTACATTTCCAATGGTTTGGATCAGGGCTTCAATGGAGTTGCAGGACCTAGTCCTCTAACAGGGAAAAATTGTACAAACACAATTTCGTCAAACCGGCACACCTTTATAAACACTTTATATACACAAGAACAAGTGTATTAATAAAGAAAAATTTTATAATTTTTTTTGGATATTTGGAATAATATTATTAACACCAACTTTTTTAAAGATAGGAACACGCTTCCCCAATACTGGACTAGTTAAAGACCAAAAACCTATATAGTGGTATATAAGAATTGTGATGTTTCGTTGAGCTATTGTTCATCAGTTTTTATTTTTATAAATTGACCCAAAGCCCAACAAAACACATCATTATTTTTTAAAATTTTATGTTTTATTTAATTTAAGTCTTTTAATGCAACAAAAAATTATTAAATAATATTAAAATTTAGCATATTATTTATTGAATTGGTAGAAAAACTTTTACAATAAAAATTTTTGTTGTTAGTTTATAGCTCAAAGTATTTCAAGTTATTTTTTAAGTTGATGTATGAAAAATTAAAGAGCGACCAGTAATAAGTTAATCCAGCTCATTAACATTTTTATCATTTATAATAACTTATTATTGCCTGTACCACAGAACACTATCTATGTTAGAAAAAAATCTTGTATTCTTAAAATAATTTCAACATATTACTAATGTCAATTGTGCATCCTTATTTGAAGCTTATAAATTTAAATTATTTAAATATTATCCATCATTTCGTAAAGAAAAACTTTTAAGTAAACTTTTTAATTACACGAAGCACTTTGACTCAGTTCAAAAAACCACAAAAGCCTCATCAAATGCAACTTAGCCAAGTTAGTTAAACTTTATACTTTTAGTTAATTTTTTTTTTCTTTTTGTTTTTCTCTTTATAAACTTACCATTGTTGGCATCAGTGGATGAACAATGTTTTACACGTGCTCTGGGTTGTAACAAAAACTGTTGCTCCAGCTGACCACTCAGCAAGTGTTCTAGCTCCGAAACACCTCCATCTCCTGAGACATCTTCGGCAGACTGTTTGAGTATATTTTCATTTGATTGCTTTACAGATGAGAGACCGAACTGCTGGTCCCTGTTATCCTCCATAGACGGCGGTTCTTTTTCGTTTTCTTTGTGGGCTGCGGTAAGTTTAAGGAAATTAAAATTTATAAGAATAACAAAAAAAGCGAACGTTGTAACGTAAACAACTGAGTACTTATCTAAAATGAGTTCATACTATTACAATACATAAAAAGTGCTAAGCTAGTTTTGGTATTAAAAAGTTTTATTATAAGTTTTTGAACACAAATAATTAGCAAAATATTAGAAAAGTAAGGGTATTCACGATTGTTATGTCCTTATGTCATGTATTTGTGATCAATTTCATATCTGTTGTAAATTTTATTTATTCACATAAACAATGTACAACCGTTTTTAAATACTAGGATTCTTTGATTGATTCCTATTCTTTTTTGATGAAATATAATTCTGCAGTCCGATAATGATAATAGTATTTGCAATCTTTTCGCAGACTTTTTCGAGACGACTTATTCATCATCGTCCTAAGATTATTTAAGTTATCCCTTCAATGTTCAATCTGGGGATATTTGTTTCCAAATAATTTATACAAACACAGTCTTATCATGTTTTAAAAATATTAAAACACCATATTAAAGTGGTCCTGATAACATACATTCATGTAAATTTATATACTGCTGTGAAGACTTAGTAACTTCAATCTATTTACTTCTTAATTAAAATCCTGCTATTTTTCTGCAGCCTTGAAACATTCGTTTATTATTTCGTTGCATAAATCCGGAAAAAGGCCTTTAATTGATAACTACCGTGGCATCGAAAAATTAAGCGCTTTGCCTAAACTTTTAGAGGCAGTTGTTACATCACAACCTTTTGTCGCCTTTCCAACATGGAGTTCTTTCTGAAAAATCCACTGTTATTAGCCTACTCGAATTTACATCAAAAACTATAGAAAATTTTGGAAAAAACATGCAGACTGATGTTATTCACATGGATTTTAGCAAAGCTTTTGACGTTGTAAATCACAAACTATTGATCTTAAAATTACATCTTGTTGGATTTCCTATACCGTTGGTAAAATGGATTGAATCTTATTTAAGCAATAGAACACAATCTGTACTTTTTTAACTCAAGAAATCACACGAGTCTCCTGTTACTTCCAGAGTACCTCAAGGAAGTCATCTTAAGCCCCTTCTGTTTCTACTTTATATAAACGATTTGCTATCTGTCATAATGTACTCTAGCATCTTAATGTTTGCTGACGACGTCAAACTCCTCCTTTCTTTTAAAAATGTTATAGACGCTGTATTTTTGCAAGCCGACAACTCTTCGTCCTAGAATGAGTTACTCCACATGAACTATTGTAAAACTAATTATTTGCAAAGTGAACCACTTAGAAGCGCTTGCGGCGATTTTAATATTGTATCTGATGTTATATCCTTAAGTGAATCCATGGGCTCAATCAAACATTGACCGGGACAACTTTGCACATTTTTTTATTTTATTCCACCCAAAAACAAATACGCAATTTTAACATAATACATTGCCGTTTATTAAAAAAATATAAATCGAATAATTCACATTTTCCTTTTGCTTTTTAATGCAGTTATAAAATTCCGTGCACGTCATAGAATAAATAAATTTGCATTGCATAAGGCTTTCCTTCCTTTCTCCATTGCGAGGAGACCAGTGAAAATACTCGCATAACATTTCCTTTGTGTCCTGGAAAAGCACACAAAAATTGTAATATTTTCAACAAGTTTATATTCGTTTTTTTAATTTAGTATTTAAAAAAGTACTTCCATTTTTCATTCATTAACACGCATTTGTAAAAATTTTTTTCAGTTTTCACAGATACTCTTTTAATTTTTCCTTTAATGTTTTTAAACGGGTCATTTTTTACTGTGCACTGGCACAAGGACACCGATCTCAAAAACGTGACATGTCCGGGAAACCGGGACGTATTTTAGCCCTATCGTAGAGGTCAGTTTGAAAAAAATAAATTTTTAGAAAACGCTTTTTGATATTTGATGTTTTTTTCAAAAAATAATCTACTTTTTCAGTAGAGTTTTATGAGAACCTTCCCTTAAATACATTAACAGTGTATGTATAACAATTTTTTTAGATAGTATGCAGACGAATATGAGATACATCACTGGATTCCACATACCCCATTCACAATTTCATGCTATTCCTCAAGACAAAATTATTCAATTCAAGTCTGTTGATTCTATTTTAAATTTAAAAATTACTAATCTTGGTATTTTTTTAAAGGAAACAGTCCCAATGTGAACAAGGACATTCAGGGGTGGGAATCAGAGAAATGGAAAACTCACTTTTTCCTTGATTCAATCATTCACTGAAATTCTTACTCAAATTAACACAATTTAGCTTTGAAAAATATCAGCATAATGCTGGCGAACGAGTCTTTCGTATCGCTTTGCAGAAGCGAAAACTTCAAACGTTTTCAAAATTTTGATGACGCTCCAGACCTGAATCATTCTGTCAAAGAGAGGAAAAGAGAACAAAAAGAAATGATGAACTTTAGCATTTGTTTCTCGAGAGAAACCAGCCAATCACATGTTTGAGCCATAGAATAAAGAGATAAGGAAGCGGTGTTTAGCTCACACACAGTGTCTGTGTGAGGAAGTACATCTCTGATTTTGAGCAAGCATTTTTTGACACATCGTAAATCGAAAACGTAAACACCGCCAACCATTTGCCAACTACTGAAAATTAAATAAAGAAATTTGTATTAAAAAGTGATGGTCATCGCTCTAAACTATTGATTTAAAGTCTTCAAATAAAATAGAAAACATTTAAAATGCGTTATATGGTGAAAAATTGTGAAAGTCAGCAGTATTTGCACAATAAGCTGATTTCATTTCACAGGTAAGTGTATTAGTGAAACATTAGTGAAATATTGTTATTTATATAAAAGTGATTGGTGATAAGGGAATTTCAATAAGAAATTAATATATTTCTTATCAGAAATACAAGAAAATTGTGTATATTTAGCCAATATATTTCGCGCCATTTCCCGATTGAGCTTATGTCAAACCTTAAATACCATGTCAAGGCCGCATTCAATTTCTAAGGGTGACATATATTTTCAAAGCGCCCTTTTTATTACTTTACAAATATCGGCATAAGTGCAGTTTACGGCCCACGCGGAAATATTATTTTTTAATTTTTGTTAAACGTATTTGGGCCTCCTGAGTGCAAATAAGTTAAAATAAAATGTCGGTCTCTAATGGCTTAGGAGATAAAATTCGCGAAAGTTTCAAAATTCACTGCAAAATACGAGATCGCAGAAAATAAAAAAATTATAATACATATGAAACCCAATTTTCTCATAGACCTCAAGAGTGGTGTGAAAATACAAAAAAAAAATTAAAAAAGATGCATTTAAGAATAACAGTTTACACCTTTCTTTACAATAAACCAAAATGCGGCCCTGTTTGAATATGTGAACTGACACCAATAAAAAAAATACTTCGTTTCTGTTCAACTACAGCGCTTCCTTATATCTTACTTCTATGGTTTGAGCGCATAGTAGTACTAGACAAGGTAGTGTTAGGGCTGAATGTGTTCTCTTTCTTAGTGACCATAACAGTCAAACTCAGCCATTTTGGTATTTTTGCCAATGTTTGCTTTAATATTGCATTCTCATTGGCCGCATTCAGCGCAGACAACAGTTGGCAACTGTTGTGTTAAAATTCGCTGAATGGTACAAATTTGGTAGCGCTAACTAAAACTGATAAAGTAGCGAACGCCTTTTAATCGACCGAACATATTATATGCTACATGAACACAACAGTTTGCTTAACTGTCAGATGCTGTTACTGACGCTGTTAAATTAATAAACGCAGAAAGAACGCAGCAAATTGAAGTGAGAAACCTTTGCAATTGAATTAAATTTATATAATAATTAAATTTAATCTAACTTCTGACGAGTAGAGCGGCAACACATTCAGAGAAAAACATCGTGAACTAAGGTAGCGCTACCATAACAGTTCACAACAGTTGTCTGCGCTGAATGCGGCCATTGGTTGCAGATTTTGTTTGAAATGTCAACTTCGTTTTGACAGTTTCGATCACCAGCTCTCCGCCCAAACACTACCTTGTATAATTTTGCCATGTTTGAGCGAACGAATATTGGCGTTGAACATTATACAAAAATTTATCCGGTAGCCTTGACAACAACCTATTTTCTCACGAGCTGCAACAAACGAATGTATAACAAGAGAAAACAGAACAAGCGTTCAATAATTTTTTTCTTTTTCAATACTTTTCTTAATGCACCACTGCCTCCGCTGACATCGAATCAGGGAGTTTTACTTTCTATCAACAAATAAAAAGATTAATTATGGAATTTATTAATTTGCATACATTAACATTTTAAATTAATGTAATATTGTTTTCTGAGACTTTCGGTACTAATTTTGTTATCATGATTTGCCGGTTGACACACGCTTGTGCACGAAAAATAATTATATATATTTCAAAGAGGGGTAAAAATCGTTCTCCTTCATGCCCGAAATATTTTCAAATTTAATTTTTTTTTCATGTAATTTCAAAAAATTTTTTCTCAACAAATGCTCTTAGTAATTGAGTAAATTAAATAATGTGATGTCTCCTTTAGCCTTAAATAAAATCGTATTAATTACTATTTAGGCCCAAATTATTCCTCTTTTTAAATTAGAATACAAAAATTTCCCAATATTTATTTTTTAAAAATAAACAAAAGCAGCAAGATTTTCGGACCATTTTTTCCAGTTTTGGAGGCTTATAACTCACAAACCAATTGCGAGCGGCCTGAAATTTATCGGATTTGGCTTTAGGAGGTAAATATCTATATAATCCGTAAAAATTGAGAATAATAGTTGTCGCTTTTCTTGAAATGTTCCCCACATGGACATTAACTGACTTATTTTTTTTCAACATGCATTAGTTCTAGCAGCATGCAAGTTACTAAAATCGAGTTTGAAAACATACCTATTGTATGAATTATTTAAAATATTTATTTTTTGACGCTTGTTTAAAAAAGTAAATTTGAAGAAGTATAAAATAAATGTTTCAAATCGAGTTTCCTATTTAAATTTTAGTTATTAAAAATCTTTGTGACCGTAAGAAATTCTAATGCAAAAGCGTTTTCTTAACAAGAATTTGCCATCAGATTATTCTAAAAATAAGTGCTTGATCTAAAATTAGCCTCCTTTATTCAGAATTTCTTAATCTTTTTTCGCTTTTGAAGCTTTGCCCTCGCCTAGATCGCTGCAATTTTCCCAAATTGAAATGCTGCAAGATTGTTAGCAATTTTATTAAGTTCACGAAAAATTAAAAAATTATCCCAATTTAATCATCTTTATGACAGAAAAACGATTTCTTAAGCCGACTTTTGGGAAATAGCATTTAGTTTTTTAAATATATTATACTTTGTTTTTTTCTTGTGTTTACTTACTTTAAAACATAAATTTGCTTATCGTTTAAGTTCATATGCGATATTGGCTTAAATGCCTCTTACCATCTGTTGCTCCGAAGAATCATCTTCGACTAAGAGGGATCATTCCAAAAGGGATCATTCCATATCATTCCTAAATTTATCGTACTAATAACTTAGTAATTTCTTCCATTACATTCGTAGTATTTACTAACAGCTTCGTAGTATTAAGTATTACTTGAGTTTAAAAAAATTTACAACCGAAATCTTTCACCTGGTTTGTTGAACAATTACCGAATATAAGGAAATGTATGATTTCAAGGTGGCCTTAGTCTACTGAAAGAGTACGTGGCCCGTAAATTAAAACCGTGGTTCAAACCCCAGCTCAGATAGAATGTTTTGTTTTTCGTTATTTATTAATGTAGAAAATGTATTCGTACAATATAGATTTGTTACACACAAAATTTTTTTGAGAGTAAGAAGACATATTGAAAAGTTCCTGTGAAACAAGGGTAAATGAAATGGTATCGTTACTTATTGCTGCAACGGTTGCAACATACTGTTTAAAATTAATGGCTTAGCTCAGCTTTATTTATAAATATATCTTAAAAAATTATTTTGAGCTCTCTTCAAAATATATTAACATATACACACATGGTCTAAATAAAAGGTACATGTCTCATCTACTTCTTTAATACATTTTTTTTTATTCTGTGAAACACTCTGTTATAAATTCTTTATACTCACCACTTTAAAATTGATCTGGCAACACTCAAAACATAAAAGTAACGGTGTGATTATTCGAGAACAAGTAAACACACAGAATTAGCTTGAAAGTGAGTATTTGTGCTTGGACAAAATAATAGGTACAGTTCAACTATTTTGGGGTTTTTTTCCTTTTAAAGTGATTTTGGAAAGTTATCTCATTACAGGTAAGTTGCTAGGATGTAGAAGCAATATTTTTGCAACATAATGTTTTTATTTGATGGGCCGAAATATGCATTGTACTGAAGAGGAACGGCGATTGGTATTCCAGCTTAGAGTCCAAGGTTTTATCCTAAAAATGATTGCCAAATCATTGGAAAGGTCGTTTAATTTTGTTGGAAATGCTCTCAAATCAAAATTTACGACGGGAACCCGTAGAAGACCAAAGAAAATATCTCAAACAACAGATAATCACATTGTCTGTCTTTCCAAAAAGGACCCATTCTCGGCATCAAGAGTGATTGCGGCGAAGATTGATATCGGCAACGTGGTACCCTCTAGAACTGTTCGTAGGAGACTAAAACGAGCTAATCTTCCAGGAAGACTCGCCATAAAAAGACTCGAAAAAAAAATTTGGCTATGAGTTTACAATTTGCAAAAACTCACTTAACTTGGTCAGGACATAAAGGCTCTAAAAAGTGGCATAATATTTTGTGGAGCGGCGAAACGGAATTAAACTTATTTTCTTATGATATGGGAAGGAATGTTCGTCGCCCCAAGGGCAAGGAACTTCAAGTTCGCTTGACAAAAAAAACCGTTAAGCATGGAGGGGATGATATAATGGTTTGGGGCTGCTTTTCTTGGTATGGGGTGGGTCCAATACACTGAATAAATGATACCATGGATAGATTCATGTATAAAGAAATTTTGGACACCATCATGTTACCCTATGCTTCTTATTTGGACGTTCCAGCAGGATAACTATCCGAAACACACCTCCAGACTCATAAAGGATTGGTTTGATGGCGAAATTGTCAACTTGCTAAGCTAGCCAAGTCAATCACCGGACCTTAGTCCGATAGAAAATCTTTGGGGCGAATTAAAAACACGAACAGCCAAATACACCTTCTCAAATAAGGAGAAATTATGGGAGTTTGTACAAAAAACCTGGTATGAGATCCCAACCGAAACCTGCCACAAGTTGATCTCCAGTATGCCGAAAAGGGTCTCTAAAGTAATCCAAAATAATGGTGGATACACTAGATATAGCCCAACTTAAGGTTTTTATATGTTATATTATCAAAAATTTTGCAAATATCCATAATTTCCTTATATAGTAATAATGTATGGATAACACATCCATAATTTCCTTTACAGATCTTTTTTGTACCTTATTTTTTGACCAGCTGATTTTCGTTAATTTTAAAGAAATGTATACAAAACATATTTCTCTGCCTTTTTTCTAAGTTTAACTTACTTTTAATTTAATGCAATGTTAACGTATAACATCCGTTTGGTTTTCTTTTCTTTAAATTGAATAAATAAATATTTTTTGACCAATAAGAATAAAGCTCATGCGTGTACCTATTATTTTGACCATATGTATATGTATAATGAAAATATCGTCATATAAAATCAAAAAAGCTGTAAGTTACAATAAACTCAAAGTCGACTTTTTTATTGATTAATGATGCACCTTATCAAAATACATTCTCCTGCTAAATTTTACACTCCTACCACTAAAAACGACGTTTTTATTTAAAAAAATTCTAAAATCCCTAAGTTTAGCGCAACTTAAAATTACAATTGCAATTGAGAAAGTCTTTTGACTCTCCCATAAAGTTGTTTAATTGTAGCTTACGGCTTTTTTATTTAATATGTAGATTACACCTGTCCACGAAATGTATGAGATTTTTCAAAACTCACATTTTTTAATGAGCACTTACAGTTTAAGAATCTCTCAATGATTGAAATAAGAACTGTGAAAAAAGATTTTGAAAAACTTTTGCCAAAAAGTTGCTCAACGCGGTTGAAGTCAGGATTTTGGCAATTTTCGAAAATTTTAAAGGTATACGTAGAAACAAAATTTTAAATAATTTATAAGTAAATATAAGAAATATCTAAAAGCGCAATCTTTGAGCTAAATGGTCAAGCAAATAAGAAAAAATTCAAAAAGTGAAAATTATTGAGCCGTTTACTTTCTGTAGCCTCTAGAAATCAAAAAATTCAGAAAATTTTCGCAATTTGTTTTCTTCAGTTCATTATATTTTTTCGAAAAAAATTTTTATATACGTTTGCATATTTTTTATATATTCTTGGAACAATAAGGTATAAAAAAAATGTAGGTTAAGAATTTTTGGATGTGTCATTAGTCACTAAACAATTAATTTCTTTATGAAAGTTCTGACTTAATGATTCGTTGTGTCTTTGTTTGTTGTAATGGTGTATGCAAAGTACTGGTTCTTATCCAGTATTCCAACTTCAGCTCCATATAACGATCTTCAGTTGATCTTTAGTATTGACAGGTTAGTTAAATCTTCGTTCAAATAAGATATGATTAATTATAATAATTGAATTAAACATAAAAAGTTCATACGTTTTTTTTACAAATTTACAGATACAAGAGTATTCACAAAAGTGCTGCTGATATAGCGTTGAAAAAATTGAAGCAACCATCTTTGGTACCTATGTGAAGAATTAGTTGGTTTAGCTTTTTATGACGTATCATTAAGCTACGAAACCCGAAATAATATGGTGCACGCCATCAGAAACAATCCTGGCAATACCACTAGGGCCAAAAAAGCACCAGCTTTTATTATCAACAACATATCAGATCTAAAGTTGGAGCATTTTGTAACAAAGAACACACTTTTTTTTTTTTGAGAAGCTGCAGCTATCAGTTGAATTTATGGACGATGCAGTAGACAATTAGGAAAACAACAAATCTTATATAAATGGGCTTTACATTGTTAAAAATTTACAAATAGTGAACGACGTTGCAGAGAGAGGAGTAGCCTTAATAACATCAGACAACTCAAGTGCAACGAAGGAAAAAACAATATTTGCTTCAAGTCATAGCTGATCATAGAAAAAATCTGCCACATATAACTAAAACTAAACTATTTAAGTCAGACCTTTCATAAAGAAATTAATTGTTTAGTGACTAATGACACATCCAAAAATTCTTAACCTACATTTTTTTTTATACCTTATTGTTCCAAAAATATATAAAAAATATGCAAACGTATATAAAAATTTTTTTCGAAAAAATATAATGAATTGAAGAAAAAAAATTGCGAAAATTTTCTGAATTTTTTGATTTCTAGAGGCTACAGAAAGTAAACGGCTCAATAATTTTCACTTTTTGAATTTTTTCTTATTTGCTTGACCATTTAGCTCAAAGATTGCGCTTTTAGATATTTCTTATATTTACTTATAAATTATTTAAAATTTTGTTTCTACGTATACCTTTAAAATTTTCGAAAATTGCCAAAATCCTGACTTCAACCGCGTTGAGCAACTTTTTGGCAAAAGTTTTTCAAAATCTTTTTTCACAGTTCTTATTTCAATCATTGAGAGATTCTAAAACTGTAAGTGCTCATTAAAAAATGTGAACTTTGGAAATCTGGACAGGTCTAATGTAGATATTTAAAAAATTGTTTTAAAAAGTTGATCGGCTGATCGAATTCACATGTTTGAGTGTTGGCATTAAAAAGTATACGGAATTACAGTTATATGTTGAACTGCAGAAGTGTTACGTAGATAAGGAATCAAAGAAATATTAAATATCAAAAATACAATAATTTACAACGGCTCACTGAGTATAGAATTAATGTTGAGATTTATTAATATTACACAAATACACTACATCGTGAATACCAGAAACGTTAAGAAACAGTTGCATTAGCGGGGTTCACATGATCCTACATGTTGTCACGCCTGGCGTGATGGCTTTGAATTTAAAATATTTCAAATTCAAGATAACATGTCAGTCGGCTGAATCGAACGGTCAAATACGAGACTTGTTCTACATGTTGTCACGCCTGGAACTCCTAAGTAAACATAAAAAACCGTGTATTTTTTGCCAAAAACACTTTTTATGCTTTATTTTTTGCATTTCTATTTTTGTACACTTAACTTTTTATGTTATTTTATCTTCGCTTTTAGTTTTTAAGTGGCGATGCTTGGCGTGTTCGTCCAACACGTGTTCACATTGGTAGGATGGCTGCTCATCAAACCTTGAATTTGAAAAATTTCAAATTCAAGCAAACATGTTGTCGAACGGTCAAATACGAGGCTTGTCCTACCAGGCGTGACAACATGTACTATCAAATCAGTCTATTTGTTTAGTCATTTAGCGATAAACAGTCACTCCAAATTCAATCAGAGCAAAATATTTAAATCTGATAGGTCGAAAAAACATGTACTTAAAACAATAAATCTATAAGCTTACTCACCATTACGCTCAGTGGAAAAACGGTTACTCATTCTTTTTTCACTAACCCGAGTCAATGTCGAGAGCCAAGAGAAATGCGTCAAAAACAGCTAAAATCACTATGAGTTAAGAGAGAATGAATATTAAAAATTACCTCAAAATCACTCAAAACAAACGAAACAAATGCATGTACATAAAACTGACTAGCTGAACAGCTGATTGACTGTATTACCGACTGTTAAGTATATGAGAAGATGACCGACCGATTGCCCGACGCACGAATTTAATCACAAAACTTGAGTTGTTTTTAAACACGCCACAGCTTATGATTGCATAGCTCATTACGGTTGAACACGCTATTCGTAGTAAAATTGTTAAGAATTTGTTGGATGCGCACGTGTAGTTAAAAAGATACACACACTGCCACTTTGCACAACGCACTGGGTACACACAAAAATATCGAAAAGTTCCACAAACAGCTTTTTGGCAAATGTTTGCCTCTAAAATGCGAAATATGTACTTATTAATTCAACTTAAATCAAAGGAGAGTCTTGACGAAGACTTCCTGAGTTCCGCTGGTACGGCGTTCACAATTTTGTGTTGTTTGCTACGCTAACAATTCGATTAAAACTAATTAAGAAATATACAAAATGTTTATACTTTCATAAATTTCGTTTGCACTCGCACAATATTTATCGCAAACATCGGAACGATTGATAAAATTCAACTCACTTGTAGATGTTGATGTTGCTGCTGTTTGTATTTGCTCAAAAGAGTGGAAGTGAGTGCAAAGCAACCAACGCTGACGTCACAAAATGTCTTTGATTATAGTATGTGAGCAACATAGAGGTGGGTAATAGGGCAATTTGTGGTGTGCTGACTCACTAGCACATGTGCACTCTTGAGTGTCAGCACACTGTGCTAGCACAATTGTGCCACAATAGAAAAAAGCACTTATATGGCCAATTTTTCAGTGCGAGTTTAAACTCTAGTCAAATTAAACTGAGCTTAACTCACCAAAATTGGGCGTTTACATTCGGTTTATGCAAAAAAGAAACAGAGTATGATAATTTAAGTCAATTTAACTTTAACGAATGCTAAAATATCTAGTTAAATCTAGTTAAATCTAGTTTAAACGTCCAATTTTGGTGAGTTAAGCACGGTTTAATTTGACTAGAGTTAAAACTCGCTCTGAAAAATTGGCCCTTGTAGTGTCGATAACATGTATAGGTCTAAAACACACTTCTCCATTGATTTGTTTACAATATTCATAAATTGCATATTGTCAATTAATGCAAGTGAACCAAAGTAAAACAAAAACCAACTTAACTAAGCAAAAACTCAACAAAATGTAAGTAATGAAGTGCACAGTAGCGATAACCGATGAGTGTTAGTGAAGAAGCTTAGCACAGCTCTCTGCTATACATCCCTCGGGTAATTCGGTAGTTGGGATCATTTTTTAAAACCTTTGTATTTAAAACCATAGCACAATTTAAATGAGAAACTCGAAAGTTTATATAAAAGTTTAAATGTTTAATGTTTAAATGTTTTAAATGTTTCAAATGTTTAATGTTTAATGTAAATAAAAGCAATTTTTTGGAGTCTTATTTTTAATTCAACAACATGTGTTGATTTCACAGAAATTCACACAGCAGCAATATTTATTTATTTTTATTTTTATTTATTTATTTATTAATTTATTTATATTAAAACTGAGGTGTAAAATAAGACTTAGACTTTTTTAGTACTACAAAAAGTGTATTATCAAGGTTGCACAAATAAGATATGAGTAAATAGTACAATTAAAACTAACATAAAAATAAAAACTTAAATGAAAATTAATACAAAATTTTCGAATAAGGACATGCTTATTTGAAATTCAAAGGTATTATGTTAGCTTAAACGACTATGACAAGAAAACATTGTAATTTATTTTTGATAATGGATTATTATGATTAGGTCTTATTATTTGTTATTATTACAAAGCCATAGCGATTACATTTTCACAACATTTTACAAAATTAGGATGATTCGAACTGATATGAAAGTACATAAATATAATTAAAAATAAGAGCAGTGACTCAGGTACCGCGGGATCGTCATACCCGACACTCCATAAGGGAATGCCCTGTGGCAATGAGAATTACATTTGAAATTAAATACCAGTTTAGATATTAATTTTGACACAAGATGTTAGACTTTAAAAGCTCTATAATATAAGATTAAGTACAAATTTAAAAAAAAAAATAAAAAAAAACCAAAATGAAAATTAAATTTAAAATTAAAATCAAAAATCAGTTTAAATATTAATAATAATTAAATAAGTTACACTTAAAAGGTATATAAAGGGTGTCCCAACAAGAACGCAATTTTTAAATTTGGCGCCATTCGAAGTGTCATTGTTTGACATTTGAACAATTGTTATTGTTTGCTAGTAGAAGGTACGAGGTTAGTAAAAATGGAGCGCTACATGAATGAACAACGCATTCTCATTGTGAAATTGTTTTACCAAAATGGTGAAAGTTTTGCGGCTACAGTTCGCAAATTGCGATCAATTTGGGGTCACAATAATGCTCCAAAAGAGTCAACTGTAAAAAGATTAATGGATAAATTTGCCGAAACTGGGTCTGTTGATGTTGATGATGGTGATGTAAAGAAAACAACGCGCCTTCGACCAGGTCGATCGACCGAAAATGTCGCAGCTGTACGTGATGATGTCGCTCAAACTCCATCCACCTCAATTCGACACCAAGCTCAGCAAATTGGTGTCTCCAAATCCACTATGCAGCGAATTTTGACGAAAGATTTGCATCTTCATGCATACAAAGTTCAATTGACTCAGGAACTGAAGCCAGCTGACCATGAAGGGAGTGCGTTAATTGGGTATTGGAGAGACAACATGAAAATGCTGATTTTGCCGCTAAAATCATCTATAGTGACGAGGCCCATTTCCATCTTGATGGCTTCGTCAATAGGCAGAATTGTCGCATTTGGGGTGAGGAAAATCCTCGAGTGATTCACGAGAAGCAAATGCATACTCAACGTGTCACTGTGTGGTGTGGTTTTTGGGCTGGAGGAATCATTGGATCTTTTTTTTATGAAAATGAGGCAGGTCAAGCGCAAACAGTCAATGGTGTTCGGTATCGTGAAATGATAACCAGTTTTTTCTTGCCTAGAACTGAAGAAATGAATGTGGAGACATGTGGTTCCAACAAGACGGCGCCACATGTCATACAGCCAGAGAAACAATTCAATTGCTGCATCAGTCATTTCCCGGTCGTGTTATTTCGCGTTTTGGAGATCAGAATTGGCCGCCTAGATCGTGCGATTTAACACCATTAGATTTTTTTTCTTTGGGGTTTTTTGAAGCCGATGGTTTACGCGAATAAGCAGACGACGACTCAAGCCTAAAAAGAGGAAATTGAACGCTGCTTTAATGAAATACCGCAGCATTTATGCAAAACGGTCATTTAAAATTTTATTAAAAGATCGCGTGTATGCCAGCAAAGCCGCGGCGGCCACCTGCACGATATATTGTTCCATACATAACCTCATTTTGTCTACTTTACGATATAATAAAGTTTGACGATTTTTTTTTATATATCTGTGTTTTATTTAAAATTTAAAAATTACGCTCTTGTTGGGACACCCTTTATTATAGGTACATATTTCTAAGCAACAATTTTCTAAAACTTATAAATATACAGGGTCCGCCATCTAACGTTTTTTTTTTCAACTAGTGCTTATTTCGTGAATGGTAACACTTAGCTCATGTCTGATTTGACAGATAATTAGTTTTATCCTTCCACTGAATGAATATGGTTGTGTTTACGTAGAACAACGCTGGGAAATATTGCGACATTACTTTGAAAATCATGGTTATGTGGCAGAATGTGTGCGAAAATTGCGTACGGATTTTGGAAGAAGAGAAGCACCGTCAGCTCCGTATGTTCGTTATCTTGTGAAAAAAGTGAAAGAAACTGGCATCCTCATCGATAAACCAAATCGTGAATAGCCAAAAGCAGTGCGTACACCCGAGAATATTGCTGGTGTGGCAGAAAGTGAGCGTGAAGCGCCATCAACATCAATTCACCGTCGTTCTCAACAATTGAACATTTCGGAGACATCATTGAGACGAATTTTGCATAAAGACCTTGGTATGACACCATACATGGTTCAGGAGTTGAAGCCAACTGACCACCCAATGCGTTTTCGCTTCGCTAAGTGGGCCTGCGATCGACTTACAGAAGATGCCGATTTTGCCAAAAAAATCATCTTTTCAGATTAAGCTCATTTTGATCTTGGCGGGTATGTAAACAAGCAAAATTGTCGCATTTGGGGCACAAAAAACCCGCACGCATACATTGAAAAGCCGCTGCACCCAAAACGAGGCACTGTTTGGTGCGGATTTTGGTCCAGAGGCATAATTGGGCCATTTTTCTTCGAAAATGAGCAAGGAGTAGCCGTTACAGTCAATGGCGATCGTTATCGGGCCATGTTGAACGAATTTTTGTTCACAAAAATTGAAGAGGAGGATATTGGCAACATTTCGACGGCGCTACGTGCCACACAGCCGAAGCTACACTCGATGTTTTGCGCCCTGTTTTTGAAGATCGCATTATCAGCCGCAGAGCTGATGTCGTTTGGCCACCTCGGAGCTGCGATTTGACACCGTTGGACTATTTTTTGTGGAGTGCCCTCAAAGATAAGTGTTACGCCGACAAGCCAGAGACAATTGACCCTTTAAAGGACAATATTCGTGAAGCCATTGGTGAAATAAAATTTGTGCTTAAAATGATAATGTGCTTAAAAATTGGACCGATCGTGTAGGTTACTGCATGGCCAGCCGAGGCAGCCAATTGAATGAAATTATTTTCCATTATTAACAAGAAGGATTGTACTTTCAAAAAAAAAAAAATTTGAGAAAATATCCAGTAGTTTTTTTTATAAAATTTAAAAAAAAAAGTTATTTGGCGAACCCTTTATTAACTTATAGTACTAACATTGTTACGCTAACTAAAGTAAAAGAACAGAAAAAGGTAAGATAATGAAATATAGAAATATAGGAGAGTATAGAATTATTGATTTAAAGTGCACCAGTATTTAAATATTTTATGCTTAAAGTTGGCCCGTGAAGTTATCTGCTTTAGAGAGTTAGGTAATGAGTTCCACAGTCGAATGGTGCTGATGAAGAAGAACCTGCTGCTGCTTAGATAGTTAAACCTGGTAACAATAAACCCAACTGACCGTTAGGACTGCAGAAAGTGAAGTTTTACAAACAGATATTCAGGCATTTGAGTATGCAAAAGCGAGTGCAAAAATATTATGTTCCGCATGTTTAAATAATTAAGTAAACCACACCCAAGAATTTCTTTACTTCTTATAGTAATATAATCATACCGATTGATTCCATAAACATACCTAGCTGCATTATTAAAAGTTACCAAAAGTTTATGCTGTGATTGGGAGTCAAGCTGTCTATATACCACATCAGTGTATTTAGTTTGCGGTAAAATTGATTGTACGACTTCTATGACGAGTTTCAGTAGGCGTAAAGTTCTGAGAAATTCGTAAATGGCGTAAAGTCCCATATATTTTACCTACTGTGGAATTAATATGATACGTACAAGTTAGTTTAGAGTTAATAATGAATCCAAGGTTCTTAGCCTTAGGGACAAAATTAAGCTGCTTGTCACCAATAAAAAGCGGAGGGATATCCACAAAGCAGTAATCACTCCTCGCAATAGGTAATACGTGAGTTTTTTTGGGGTTTATAAGGATCGAGTTAGCAACAGCCCAGTTATTTAATAACGACAGATCAAAGTTCAGTCTGTTAGATAAATCTTCTAAAAGCCCGATTGGTCGCGAGAGGTGCAGTTGCAAATCATCAGCATAAGCATGTACAGTAGAATACTTACAAATAGAAAAAACATCATTTATAAACGCAGAGAATAGGAGTGGACCTAAAATGGATCTTTGAGGCACTCCACTTACAAACGCTTTGAGAGATGAGCTGGTATTACCTATCTTCACCTGTTGCATTCTTCTATCAAGGTAACTTGATATCAGGCTAACCGCAGTAGAGCTAAACTTAAAAAATTTATCCTTTATCTTATCCTTTAACTTAAAAAAAATATCTTTGGTATATTTCGACTCGAGCAAACAACAACAATTCTTTGTATATTTGCTTCTTGCTATCGCAGCTCGATGCGCCGACGAAGTCAATTCATCGAATAGCCATGGTATGTAAATGAACGAGATTAGAGCATACTACCGTAAATATAAAAACGAAGGTGACAACTCATATAAAATAAGAAAGCTAGAGTTGGCAAAATAGAAACAAAGTTAAAATGCTAAAACTTCCTTGTTTTTTTAATAAAAAATAGTAAAAAATGCTTCTTTGAGGGGTTTGCATTCATATTAAACTAATTTGAAATTGATTAATGACCAACTGTATTGCAAATTAATTAAAAAAGCTATGAATGCCATATTCACTGGTTGATACCTGGGCTCTTCAGCCGGAACACGAAAATATGGTCCCTTTTCTTTATTAAGGTTCTTCTTATTAAAGTTTTTATTCGCAATGCAGCTAACTTTGACAGACATGGCATTATGAGAAAGAGAGCCAAAATGAAAGAGGCCAATATGAAAAGGTTGGATTGATCGCGAAGTAGGGACGACCATGGTGTAATAAAACAAGGTGAACGTGACGTCTAAATCTGTTGCTCAATCTGTCTAACTTGTGAATGAAAGAAAAAAATAGAAAAGATGATTTTGTATGGTTTGACAACTCAACTGTTGGATTTTTTAAAAGAGGTGGAAAATCGCGTTCACCTTGTCTTATTACCATGGGGCCGACAAGACTCGTGTAAAAATTCATCTCCATTCTCTCGTCAGTATGACTTCGCAGTAGGTACATTCTAGCATACACCGTTGATGCTGTACGCATACGTTTGATGCTTTATATGCATGCCAGCATAAATGCAATATTTATTTATTGTCATTTAGCAATACTCTATGCATACATTTTTATTTATACAATATGCATTCCCAAATACTAATTCTGTACAATATAATTAATACTGTATGCTTATGTAACACTTATGCCGTATTCATGCAATGTAACATTCCTTATAATTAATAATGTAAAAATGCGGAAGTACTAGTAATGTATGCATATATTTTTATTTTTTTTATTTTTTTTATTTTTTAAATTGTATTTCACAGTTATGTTAATATTTAATAGTTATATTTATAGTAGGAATCGTACTTCGGCACAGATATTTAGCATGCATATTTTCGTATGCATGATACTCTGCATTAGCTTCATGTTTACTGTACGCATACGAAATGGGTTTATTCAAAATTTATAGGAATTTAACCCAATTTCATTTGTGTTTTTAAATCTACGCATGATCGATACATTCTTACGTACAACGTACCTGGGCGAACGAGCTTAGCTCGGCTTCCCGCCAAAACATATGTACTTACAGCTTTTTTTTGTTGTATATCGATAAAACAATTAATTTCTTTCAAGCTACTGTAATAGAAATTCTTCGACCAACATTTTCACCTGCCAGTTTAAAAGTACGCATAGCGCCATAAAATGTGCGTAAATTTTATATTATGTAGAGCTTATAAGTCGAATTATGCATGCAATTAACCCATCATTAGATCATTAAAAACTTACAACAATTGTCTTTAACTACTCTTTTAGATTTTTCTATGCCTAGGAAATTATTTAAGAACTCTCTTCAAGTATATCTTAACTTAAGTTAAAATTTTAAAAAAATAACTTAAATAACTATAAAAAAACACATTCCAATGTTATAATAGTTCCAATATTTTTAAGTTGAAACATTAATTTAAAAAATATGTGTCACTTTTTCATAGTTAATTTGCAAAGTGTAAATTGTGCTTTTTCGTGCTTTGTCTTGCGTGTTCATGCAAGTACGAAAAATAAATTTCGTGTTCGTGCAAATAGTCATCGTGCCCGCACCATAAAAATGTTGCACGACCCCATCTCTACTTTATGCTTATATTAAGTTCTGTCTAATGTGATACTGTTATCATCTGACTGTAAAATAAAATAAATAAAAATGTGCGCTGCTAAGCATTGGGGTATTTTGATACGAGATTAAGATCAATTTTTCACCCCATTTATGACCCTATATTGAAAATTTCATCGATATGGCTTGAGCCATTTTCGAGGACTCTTTTACAAATAAAAACATAATTTAATATTGCTCGTAAATATAATAGTGTAAGATTTTGAAAAAATAAAGTCAAGTTTTTCGTTTGCCGAAAAGTAGACACTAACAATCTCGAGACTCGTTTTGTTTAAAAATTATACTTTTAGGCATTTTTGAGCAGATGATTGAAAAAGTAAACAGCTGGTAAAATTAGTACTTACAAAAATATGCTATTTATCAGTCAAACTGTTTTATCATATAGGCTAAGTGCCAATCGGAATCTTTTCACTAGTGGTAGAATAGAAAATTTCGAGTTGAGGAAAATTTATATTTTAAAATGGAATTCTCTGGAAGTTGACAAAAGTTATCAAACGAAAGTTATATCAAATCTTCAATATGTCAAAATATTTTTGAGAAATTCAAGTGATCCCAAAGTTATTCCAACTTCTCAAGTTAAAAAAGTGAATAAAACGGCCCTAAGTATGTTTTGATTTTTTTTGCCCTTTTATCTGCTCTCTTAAAATTTTCGCAATGTGGACATCATTTTTCGAATCGAAAAAGGTGGCAACGATTTCTCAGCTTTTACAACAGGTAACCAAAAATTTTTTAGTTCATCTAAATGATAATACTTGAAACTATAAGATTACGTATAATCAGCCAACTAAACCTCATACCTGTTTTTGGCGCCATTTTCAAAACAAAAAATTGAAAAATTACTTTTTTTTTTACATTTATGACGCTTTAAAAATTCGAGTTTTAGGTTTTAATAGATGATTGAAGGTAATAATCTTAGAGATTTTACAATAATAAATACAATGCAAAACAGTTTCAGCTCAAACGGACTTTTTCGTTAATATTTTGTACCGTTTTAAGAAATCCTGAAATTTTTAACCCACATATAGTATCATTTTTCAATCTTTCGATCTTTTTCAAGTGAAGAAGATCACTTAAAGAGTTTGCATATCGTTCCCTCTATCAAAGAAAATAAAATAAAAGTATTTCAACATTATCGAGTCAGCATTTAAAAATTCATTTTCGTTTTTGTTTTAAAAATTCAAAGTTTATAAGTGTTAAAAAATAAATAGGGCTTTCAATTTCTTTTACATTTTTTCTTTGAATTTTTTAAATTAATTAAAAAAATAGTAATTTAAATAAAAAATACAAACTTAATTTTTAAGTATAACATTTAAATATTAATTCTTCTTTTTTTAAGGTAGCCCATTACTGCGCAATATTATCTAATGCTTGGTTTTCACTGTGTTAGTTTTATGACGACGTAAAAATTAATTACCTCAAATATCACCCAAATAAAATTATTGTATTTTTTCTTCATAGCTTAATTCAATAAATTAGTTTTTTTTTAATTTTTTAACATTGTCAAAGATTAAAAAAGCCAACGTGTTTTAATTTTTATTTGATTGACAACGAAATTGACCATTGAATGACATAGTGAAAACCAAGCAAAAGTTAATGAGATCTATGTCCTTTTCCGACGAAATTATTAATAAGTCATTAAGACGTGAGTCACTATTTTTCAAAATAAGCCTTTTGAAAATATCTATAATATGAATCTAAAATCATTGCTCTATCTCAAACTTAACTGAAGTTATGATCGAATGAAAAACAGTCCTCAAGAAAAAAACCGACTTTTTTCAATTTTTGAGTACCCGTAACTCAGTAACCACTCGAAAAAAAATAAAAATTACGAATTTATTTTCTAAATTGTAGCCAACACTACGTGTTTACAAAGTTTACACCAAATTGGAGAGGGTCAGGTTGATTCAACGCGCTGGGTTTCAGCTAGTAATTGATCGGCGTTACTTCCTCAGTCGATTTAGCCGAGTCTGTTTGGCCGTATGACTGTCATCACGATTACGTTTTGAATCTTTCTTAATGAAATTCGATATTTTAGCTAAAAACAATTTATTTCGCAACTGTTCTGTTGTGAGAAAAATGTATGAAGGTTTCGTATGTTTTTTCACACTCCAGTTTGCTTGAACCTAATTCTATTCTCTTGTCTTTTCAGTCTGTTCTCGACACTTTAAATTTTTTTAAGATCAGCTTGAGTGTCCTGTTCAATCATATTTCTAGTCCAAATAAAACATGATTTTTAGATTATGTTACTAAACAAACCCCTTAAGAAAAAATAGTGCAAAATTGTTTTCATATTAAAAATATGGCTTTTAGAGTGAAAGAATGTTTAAATTGCATTCAATAGTATTCTGTGTTGAAATGAAAATGGTTGACATATTTTAAATGCACTGTTAGTTTGTTTGTTCACTTACAATTTTTAACCATTTCCAGAATTTCAGACTTCGGTCAAAGGATTCTTTTATATGAGAAAAACAAAAAAAAATATGTGTACATTAGGCCGGGTCGATTTGTGGGGAGGCAAAAAAATCGAACATTGCTCAGTGAAAATCGTATTCTAGGGATCAAAATAAGAAACTTTGCCCGAGGAACTATACCTCTAAAACGAATTCTAATGGCCAACTTTTCCGAAGGGTCTAATTTTGAAAAATCCCTCTTTGACCCATTTAGAGTGCCCCAATCGAGTCCAAATGTATGACCGACCCCCACTAACTTTGGAGGGCCGTTCCACCCCCTGGAAAGCGGAAATGTTTGTGTGGGGAACTTTGCATGGGGAACCCCCAGGGGGTTCCAGGGGGTGTGCCACTGGCATGGGTGGATCGGCCCTCCAAAGTAAGTGGGGGCCGGTCATACATTTGGACTCGATTGGGGCACTCTAAATGGGTCAAAGAAGGATTTTTCAAAATTTGACCCTACGGAAAAGGTGGGGCATTAGAATTCGTTTTAGAGGTTTAGTTCCTAGGGCAAAGTTTCTTATTTTTATCTCTAGAATACGATTTTCACTGAGCAATGGGCGATTTTTAAATCGACCCGCCCTAGTGTACATGTATTGGCGTTGTAAAAATTTACGTCCGCAACATTTTTAATATTGGTTTAAAATTTATACTTTTGACATAGTTGTTGTGTTCTCAGATGTAACCTTAATCAGGATTTTCCATGTGGGTGGGATGTTTTGATTGCAAAAATGCATTGGTAAGAAAATGATATTTAAAAGAAGGATGTGCGACTGTTTCATGCAAAATTGATTACATAACTATGTTTCTTAAATGTGTTGAACATCTTTTTATTTTAAAACATCAGAGTAAAAGTTGTCATATATCATTTTTTTGGGAAAGATGTAATTTTTTCTGGACTCTTCTGAATTTAAATGTTCTGTCAAATGATCTCCATTGAGAGTTCTTTTATTGTTTTGTGATATACGTTATTGTAAAAAATAATTAATTAAAGTCTATTTTTCATATCTTTTTAACCCATTAACTTTACGAGATGCAATTTCAGGTACTTTGTTGGGCTTTTTCCTAAATAGCTACTTGAAAAACATACCATTTTTAGTATGTAACTACTTTTGGGTGTACTTTTCGGTTTCCGGAATCAAAATTCCATTACTTACAAAACAACTGTAAAATTTTTTGCTCAGATTTCTTATTGTGTTGAAATTTTTGCCGTTACGAGAAAAGGCACCTTTAAATGTGGTAAAAAAATTCCTCCAATAAGCTTCAATTACATTTTAGAAAAATGTTGAGTTTTTTAGTATTTTGTCATCATAACACTTGCATAAACTGTTTTCTTAAAAATTTTCTCATACAGCCAATAAAGGTCTAAAAATCATGATTTTTATTTCCAGTCGAAAAATCTTGAACAATTTTTCAATAGACCCTTAAGAAAGTACAACATTCAGACTTTATTTTAAAAACGAGTGATCAAATTCCATGTGTAAAAGCGAAGATATGAGAGTAGATACGCTCGAAAGTGGGTTAAGATGGAGTATTGGTGTAGTTAGGTTGAGTTGAATTGGTTTTAATAAATTCCAAGAGTAAGAGAGAATACACAAAGCAAAGATTAATGTGTTTGTGCAAGATTTCAAGCCATTTTAATTATTTTTGTGGAATCAAAAAAGATTTTGCTGTTTTCAAAACCTATTTTGTATAGGAGGTATGCTTGCTTTTTATTATATTTCTCAACGTGATTTGTTTATAATTTGTTTTTCATTCAGCAGCCAAAACCAGCCCGGAAATATGGTACAAAACCACATGTTTTTGCTTACTTTACTTAGTTGACGCTACAACCGTATGTCGGTCTTGGCCTCATCTTAGAATTTGCGCCAGCCATTTCTGTCTTTCGCTTGCTGGTGCCAGTTGGAAACTCCAAGCTTCGTCAGGTTGTCCTCTACTTGGTCTTTTCAACGAAGATGCGGTCGCCCTCTTCTGCGTTGACCGCCGCTGGGTACCGAATCGAATGTTTTCTTCACTGGAGCATCGTCTTTCATGCGCTGAACATGACCTAGCCAGCGAAGCAGCTCGATTTTAATGCGCTTGACTATGTCGCTGTCAGCGTACAGCTCATACAGTTCATCATTCCACCGTATTCAGTACTCGCCATTGACGCAGATTGGTCCGTAGATCTTACGAAGAATCTTTCTCTCGAATGCTCCTAAAGTCTTTTCATCTGAACTGCTCAGCGTCCAGGCTTGTGATGCTTAAAGGAGGACGGGCATGATGAGCGATTTAAAGAGCGTGATTTCCGTTCGTCGAGAGAGGGCTCTGCTTCTCAATTGACTACTGAGCCCAAAGTAACAGCTGTTGGCAAGAGTTATTCATACCAAATTTTTTTAGTATTATTTAATTACCATTAATAAAAAATTTCTCAATTTTGATGAGTGAAGTCTCTCAAAATAAAAAGACATTTACAAATAGGAATAAAAAATTAGCAAACAAAAAATTCTTTATTACCATATTAAGAATTTTTATATTTACTGTTGCTACCAATAAAACTGCTTTAAATTATAGATCATACGAAATTGTTGTTCTAGTCCGAAATTTTATTTCAATGTTATTATTTGTTGCTATACAAAAAAAAAGAGATAAAATTAAAAAAGTGTATGTCAGAAGAACCAGAACCGAACGATAATTAAAGTTAAAAAAACCTTTTTATGCATTCATTTAAATTTAAATAAATATACCCTTATTATTCTTCCAGCCTACTGTATGTCCGCTAAAATCTGCCAAATTGTTAACAAATTTTATTTTCATTTTTTTTTTATTTTTTATTAATAATTTTGAAAACGTTTACATTTTTTAATTAATTTGTGTGCCACTCGTCAACTCCAACTCATGCCACCCTGTAAATATCCAATTTTACACTTGCTTCACGCCTAGCTAACGAGAAACAGCCGTGGACGCCATGTTGTTAAGTCAGCAAAATGTTGATTAAAAATTGAGAAAACAAAAGCGGCGAAAAATATACAATATAAATGTGTGTGAAAGCAAAAAACATGGCGACCAACAGTGTTGATTGAAAAATTTCGCCATGCATAAACAATATTTATGAGCGGCTAAAAGGTTTTCAGCCATGTTTTTGTTTTAATCGCCTTCTTGTTCTTTTTACTTATATATGCAACATTTTTTAAAAAACATCATTTTGAGGCACATCGTTTTGGTTGACTATGAAAATATTTTCTTGCATTATTAAATTGTGCAAGACTTACAACTTTTTTTTTTTTGTAATTATGCAAATTAATAAATAATTGAAAAATGACATGAGATTTATTTATAAATTCGTGCTATAGGCAATTTTCATTTTGCCATCTAATTATAAGTTATAAACAGAGTAGAAGCAGAGGCATTCATCAAATTAATTTTAAGCACTTTGCATGAACCAAATGATAATGATTAAATACATTTCTTGGCAAATCTACAGGAAACGGAAAAAACTAGTAGGAAAGTATTTTTTTAATATTTTATTATTATTATTATTATTATTATTATTATTATTATTATTATTATTATTATTATTATTATTTCACTGTCTTTGGCTTACAATATCCTTACAGACTGCTTAAAATTAAAACTTACAAACTAATGATATATATTTAACAAAAGAAAAAATTCTATATATTTTTAGAAACCCTAAATTATACACGAAAACAGTTATTAAGTAATTTCTTAAATGATTATTTCAAAAAAGAAAAGTCTAAATTATTTTCAATAGATATTTTATTGTACAAAGACAAAGCACTAGTAATTGGCTCATTAAGTGCATAAAGAGTTCTATGGATTTCTGAATGAAATAACGAGTAATGGCGTAATGTCCTTGCAGGAATATTAAAAGAAACAAATTGTAATAACTGGGCACAGTCAATATGACCTTATATAAGATCATTGATAAATGTCAATGATTGAATCTTTCTTCTTGTTTCAAGTGTTTTCAAACCCAAAAGCATAATTCGTGAGTCATAAGAAGGCAATGGCTCAACAAAATTTAATGAACGAATAGCAAACCGAGTAAACGATTTTTGAATTTTTTCCAATCGCGAGCAGTGAATTAAATAGAACGGACTCCAAATAAAGGAAGCATATTCTAACCTTGACCTCACAAAAGAATTATACAAACAAATTAGAGTAAAAGGATCAGAAAACTCTGTACTATTCCTACGCACAAAAGCAAGTAATGCATATGATTTTGGAACCAGATAATTTATATGCTCAACAAAAGTGAACTTGGAGTCAAATACCACACCTAGATCTTTAATGGAATAAACATTCAGTAAGGGAGTACCAGAGAGATAATACGAAGAAATGGACGTAATAATGAATTTTGAGTACGTCATAGAAAGACATTTATTAAAATTTAAAGGTAAAAAATTCATTAAAGACCAAGAAAGCAAATTATTAAGATCATTCTGTAACAGAACAACATCATTCAAATAAGAGATTTTACTAAATAACTTTAAATCGTCAGCATAAAGTTAAAATTTTGCTGAATGAAAACATTTACTGACATCATTAATAAATAAATTAAGAGCAAAGGGCCAAGAATGCTACCCTGCGGTACTCCAGAAGAGGAAGTAAATTGATACGATTTGACTCCATTTAATTCAACAAAACATACTCTATTTTCCAGATTAGACTGGATCCAATTCAAGAAAACAGAATGAAAACCTATTTTGGCAAGTTTAGCTATCAAAACATTATGAGGGACCTTGTGAAAGGCCTTAGAAAAATCCGCATAAATTACATCTACTTGATGTCCCAGCTCAAAAGAATTAATGCCAAATCTTGAGAAAACTGCTAAGTTAGTCACCGTTGACCGACCAGCAAAAAAGCCATGCTGTTCAAGGCATATGTGACGCTTAACTGCAAGGAATAACTTATTCTTAATAACAGTTTCAAAGAGTTTAGAAACATTTGAGAGCTTAGAAATAGGCCTATAGTTGGAAATATCATTTTTACTTTAAGAACCGGAGTTATAGAGCCCAATTTCCAACAGTCTATAAAAGTAACAGTACATAAAGACTTGTTAAAAAGTTTACACAAAGGCTTAGATAACGAAAAAGCACATTTATTTAGCTAAATAGATGCAACGCCATCATTATCTGCCTTAACCGAAACTTTCATTTTTAACATAACTTCACAAATCTCCTCTTCAGATAAGACAAGGTTTAAAAATGAATCCACATTATTTAAAATTGACTCATCAAAACTAGAGTTTACAATAACATAGTTGGACTTAAAGTAGTCAGCAAACAGATTTACCGTATCTTCAATTGTAAAAGAATGAATACCCAAGTAGTGTGTCGAGGTAGGAATGTAAGAACCATCTCGCTTCGATTGTATAAAATGCCAGAAAGACTTGGGATTAATTTTAATCTTATTTTCACACCGCAAAATATATTGCTTATATAGAAATTAATTTAAAAAATTAAATTCCCTCATATAATGAACGTACATTAAGTGATACTGAGATTCATTAGTAAGCTTATACAATTTTATGTTTTTATTGCGCAAGTTTTTCAATTTTTTTAGACCCTTTGTGTACCATGGTAACTTATACACATTAGGCGCAAATAATGCAGATAGTAAACAATTTGGCTTTAAACAACTCAAAACAATGTTCCAACTTTAAATTCAGAAACAACTCATTCCAGTTAGTATTAATAAAAATATGATTTAAAAGTAGTTATTAGGAGTCATGCATTGCAGAAATTCATAGAACTCACATTCTTAAACTAGAGGAACATGATGGATACTTGACGGGGAGACCGGGCATAAACATTCGTATAACTGAGTCTTAAAATTTTTTGAGACAAAAATAAGATCTAAAATCTTATTAAGAGAATTTACAAAGTAATTAATTTGACTTAAATCAATGCTAAATAAACTATCAATGAAGTTAATTTCAAAAGCATTATTGACATTAAAAGGGATCAGCACATTAGCATGAGGACTCCAAATGATTTTGTTAAGGTTGAAGTCACTCAAAAAACAAAGATGATTATCAGCATTCTTGAACGATGATTGCAATCTGACAATATTTTCAACGTGCGCAGCATATAAATCATATTAACTGTTTGGTGGAATGTATGAGGCACAAATATAAACATCACTCTTTGGATTATGTATCGAAATACAAAGTTCATCAAGTAGCGTGTCACTATTATCCAGATCACAAATAGATGAGCAGAGATTGCGCTTAGTTGCCATTAAATATATATATATTTAAAATTATATACCTTCATACTATATTCTAAGTTATGCTGGTTTTGAAAGTTTGATGATGTCTTTTCGTGTAGAGGATTTGCGTGGTTTTCATCCAATTTTGATATGGACGTTAAAGATATGGAAGATTATGTTAAATGTGTTGTTAATACACACATTTTTGTGGAATTTCTTAGGGGCATTCCATTCTGACTACTGGGACATTTGACTTCGTAGGTTATAAAATAGTGAAATATATTTGAAACAGAGAAAAAAAACTATTAATGTAAAATTTGACTTCAGAATTTGACCAACCATGAGTAATAACGATGTCATCATAGCTTATATAATAGTGAAATATATTTAAAACAGAGAAAAAAACTATAAATGTATTGCGTCCAAACAGTCAAACAGTTTCTATATTTTGTGTTACTGTTATTTGAATGAGTGTGACTACGGGGACGATAAAAAATTCCACATATCTAACTTTGAACACTCAAAGAAGAATTGTAGCCAAACCATTTAAATATTCAAGTCCGCTGCTTCTGTGTTGTACAACATATACTAAACGCTTCCATTTAAGAACCTGAACAGAATCAAAAATCGTTGCGGCCGACGATTTGTTGTTGTTGGAAAATGCATGCAAGATGTGGAAGAAACGATTTTTGATTCTGTTCAAGCTTTTAGTAAGGAACTAGTTTGTTTACCTTTTTAGAAAAATTAGAAAAAATTAAAAATTGTGACTACTGGGACATGTCTTTGTGACTTGTTGGGACAAGTAAAAAGTATGTGTTAATAAGTTATTTTAATCAGTTTTATTATTGTTAAAAACCCAATTTATGTAGTTATTTCTATATTTTTCTGTAAAACCTATAAAATAAATCAGAAGCTACGAAAAAAGATATATAAAGAAAAAGTTGACTTTTTCTCTAAAGACACATCCGTCTCCTATGTTGCGAAAAACTCTGCTTCATTGCCCGTAGTCGAACTTAAAAACAGTTTATTACTTCGTCTTCCATTTTTTCATTTTGAGATCTTTTTTAAATAAGATGCCTTGTGAGTAGCATGCCGTACCTTAATTGGCTTTTGCGCTTATACTTGGTCCAACCATATCTTAAGGTTCAACATTCAATTCCTGTTCTCTGTTTTTTGAGTCAAGTGGCATGATTAAAACATTGAACTCGTTGGTATTCAAAATAGTGGTGTCTCTCCAAGTATGGATTTTAACAGCCATTAAGACTCAAGTTAGACATAAAGACACTTTAACGTTTTTATTTTGGGTCAGAAAAGTAATTTCAGCTTTTCACAATGGCATTGAAATAAAATCAGGCTGTTCACCGAGAACTGTCTCGAAAGTATAATATGATTTACTGAACTATTAAAAAAAGTTTATATAGTACACCTTATGTTTATTAGTACTTCTAGGAAGTATTGAATTTATAAAGTATTGTTTCAAGTAAGGAAAACAACTTTTATATATTTTTGCGTGACTACTGGGACATTCGAATTGCATAGGTTCAAAGAAGAAATACATAAAAGCCAACACACATTTTCGCTACATAAATTTTTTATAAAAAAAAATTAGTTTTTCCAAGCTACTATAGAAGACGCGCGGCAGGTTTCTACAGTTGACAGAATGACTGAAAATAGTATTGCAAACATAATCAACATTTTACTTCCTAGCAACTCTATATGAAACAAAAGTTGAACTATATTCGGCCTTTGTAGTCTAGTGGAGAGTGCGCTAGACTCTCAACCCAAAGGTCCCTGGTTCGAATCCGGGCTCGGGCATGGTTCTTTTCACTTTCTTTGTTCTTTCTTTGTCCTACATTTAAGAATTATGGAAAACTAAAAATTCACAACTAAATTGTGGAAAATGTGAAGGAATGGAACAACTAAGGGCTTGAAATGCTTGCCGAGGTTAAGGCATAACACTAGCCTCGGTTAAAAAAGCAATTCAAATTGTCTTTCGCAGTTGTTTCCCCTAATCAATAATTCACATATAGTTTCCAATCAATTCCTCTACATAATCTATCCCTTTCCTTTCAGGTCAAAGACCAAACCTTGTTTGTATAAGGCGCATGCCTTGGTTCTTTGATCTTTTTTAAAAAAAAAAAAAAAAAATATAGAAAATAGATTTTTTGTGGAGTTTTTTCAAATATTTTTCGCAGATTAATAAAGTAATAGGACTTTAAAGCTTATTACCAAATTAAAAATTACTAATGGAAAACAAAAATTTGTCTCATTTTCTCGTTTTACGTGGAATGCCCTTTAAATACTTTAAAATAAATATTTTTTATACAATTTATTTTCCATTTTACATTTCAAATCTTTCATGTGGTTAATCTCAGTAGTTTTAAGCAAATATTACTTTTTAAGCAAAATTATTTCATTCTTAAGATTACTTTTTAAACCTACTGTAGTACCATTAAAGACCTAGTCTTACTGTAACCAATAAATCTAATAAAAACCTTAGTAAAGTATTTATATGTGCACAAATATTTTTTAATTTTTCTCCCTAGTTTATAACAACACAATTTTTTTAAGTTTGCCAAATTTTTTTTTAAAGGATGTAGTTTATTTGTTGAACAGAGAATTCTTCTCTTCCTCGTACTCGTAGTATAGTTAGTCGAAAATAGCGTGAAATCTTGTGCGATTGAAAATATATATATGTGCACAATTGCTGGTTTTGTATTTTAACTGCAATAATGTAGAAATTACGACATTTTTTTGATAACCTTAGTAAGAAAGCCCATAAACATAGCGGTAATACATTTTTGGAACAAAATATGAGCACATTTTAGAGTTATTTTATTTTTCAAATAAGAATTCCAAGTAGAACCACTTTATCTCAAGAAAATCGTTGAAATATAAATGGCTTAAATAAAGCCGGTATAAAAGAAGAAGCTGTAGCTGCTAGGACAAATCGTCATCGAAACACCATAAAAAATTTTTTAAAATACCCTGGCAACTATGCTATAATCAAGAATCCGTGATTGACCAATGGCACAAAAGACGAATCCGACGTCTTGCTGTGCAGAAAGGGATGAGTTGTGGGAAAATTGCTACGCATTTGGATCTAAGGGTTACTAAAAGCAGAATCCAACAAATTTGGGATGAAAATGCCAACGTCAGTTATGAATCGCCCTTCTCTCAACCCAGGGTTCTACCATGACACATTGCGGCCAGTCTAGCATATGCCAAAAAATACAAATTTTGTGAGAAAGAATTTGGGAATGTCATATTAAGTGATGAGAAAAGATTCAACCTTGACGGGCCCAACGGTTGCTCCCGGTTATTAATTTCGTGCAAATCGAATTCACAAACGTAAATTGAGTTATTAGATGATGTGTTTATTGAGTTCACATGCTATAAATATCGGGATAACTGGACTTTTCAGCATGAAAACGCACTAACAAATCCTTCCCGAGCCACAAATGATTTTCAATAAATCTGAAATATACCTGTACTGTAGTGACCTGCTGTTAGTCATGACTTGAATCCTATCGAAAACCTGTGGGGCATTCTTTCGGCCCAAGTTTATAAAAACGGGCATCAGTTCGAGTCGATGTAGCATCTGAAAACAGTTATTTAAGATGAATGGCAGAAAATTGACGGCTCCATCCTCAGATCGTTGATGTAATTCATGTCTTTCATGCTTAATCAAGAAAGACATATTCTTATATAAAATCTATATATATTAATATTTTAATCCATACCATAAAATCAATAAAAATATGTTTTGCACGTATAAATATTTTCTATGAACTTTTTTAATACATTACAATTATTTTAATAACAACAAGTTTTTTATATAAGATATATCTTGTTTTACATATACTTCCTTAATACTATTTCAATAAAAAAATTATATAAAAACAAATTAACTTATGTTTGCTTAGGATTGCATTTGAAGTGTTGCACATATAATTATTTTACTGAGGTATATAAACTTGAGTTATTGCCGAGATGCCAACGAAGGCCACTATGCGCTTGATTCATTTTATATAGTATACGGTAACACGGTAAGGGCTAGTGTCCGACCAAAACCGGAATTTTGGCCGAAACCGAATATTCGGCCATTTTATAATATTCGGCCGAAACCGAAACTGGTTATTAATATAAAAATTTAAGTTTTTACTGAGTTTAAAAATAATTTTTTTTTATTAAAAAGAAACAAAATTCATACCATAACAAAAAAATTTTAAATAAAAAAAGTATTATTTGAATATTAACGTTTAAAATAATTAATTTTAGTTTACTATAATAATAAACGAGATAAATTTTTATTTTATTTTTTATTACAAAAGCATTGCATACTTCATATCTTCAGTACACACTCAATGTACATTTTTATAGAACTACAAAACAAATTATTTTTGTTTTTTTAAAGGTTTAGTATTATAAAAATAGAAATATCTAGTTTTCTTTTCCTTTATTCCACACACACAGAATTCGTTCGGAAGTTTAATTATCATTTTTTGGCTTCAGTACCTATAAAACTTCAATATTAATTGCAATAGAGATGATAGAATCGAAAATGATAGTATCGAACGCATAAAATTAACTAAAATGTTTTGCGTTAACACGAGAAATCAAATTATGGACGAATTATTAATTCTTGTTTTGTACAATGCGTTGTAAATATTTTTAAATTTGAATTAAATGACTGATGCAAGAAGTTTTTACCCAAAGTTTCGGCTAGTTTCGGCTAGAGGCCGAATTGAGGCCATATTGATATTATCATTTTCGATTCGGCCATATTGAGGCCGACTACCCGAAACTGGCCGCAACCGAAACCGAATATTCGGTGGGACATTAGTAAGGATGGCATATTTGTGGGATTTATCTATTTGCACGATCTTAAAACAGTCTAAAGCCTTTGTATGGTCTATACAATAAGTTGCTATATATTGAACTCTTACTTATATTCAAAACATGTATTGATATATTTATAAAAGTTTTTATTTTAAAACTATGTCAAGCATTGTTTAACTCATTGTCAGTATTAACGTAATTACAAAAGCCAACTTGCATAATCTGATTGCAGTTTTTTACCCGATAAATAAACAAGGCAACAAGATTTCAATACAATCCTTTAAATCAATTCTTTCAAATGCATTTTTGGTTCAAATTAACATATTTCAACAGATTTAAAACATTTTAAAAAGAAAAATATACATTGAATGGCACCGACATTACTGCTGACTTCCCCAAGCTGAATTTCCATTTTCTTTTATGCCATGAATTGACACGGTCACGTGCACCCATCAATGCTTTGCACGCAAGTGATGCAACGTAAGTTCTATTTAATTTTGATGACAATATCGAAAAAATCATCGTTGTCACCGTCGCCGTTGAAAACTGCTGGCTGCTGCCACCCTGGCCACAAAGCAATTACTTGCTGAGCTGCTGCTGTTCTTGCTGTATGTAGCATAAAATGTCCTTCGGCATGTATTTGTGGCCAACTGGTTTTGGAGAGCGCGTGTGCAGCACCAAACCAACGCACACCCGTTCGCCTCGATTCGATTATCGTATCGTAATTGCAGTTTTCGACATCAACATCGACATCGACAACGTCATCAGTTAGATTTAAATGCCAAAGAAAAATTGCATACTTTGAGGCGGTGTTGGAGGTGAGTTGCTCTTTGACAATTTCTTGGGTTGCACCGTCATCATCGTGAGGTGCAACCTGTGCTGTTAGCGGTATACGTGCAACAAAAAATTGCTGCATCTGATTTTTGTTGCTGTTGTTATTGATGTTGGCATGACGTTGTGGTTGTTCTGTTGTGTAGTCATCTTGTTGCCGTCCATGTCTCCCTTGCCATACATGAATACAGGGCATTGATTTGCTATGCATGAAGTTTACCCGGATGCGCGTTCCAAACGCTCCATAATAATGTGCAACAGCAACATGATGAACTTCCGTCAGGTGGGCGAAGACTTGCCAGTCCCTAGATAAACTTATTGTCATCTCTGTTTTTGTTGTTGTTGTTGTGGTTGTTGTTGTTCTCATTTTCGTCAGCCTTTGATTACAATTGCTGTGTGCAAGCTGTGCAGTTGTTGCTGACCAAACATTGCTGTCAGCTGTAGTTGAAGCAACATCAATTGCTACTGCTGCTACTTGTGTGCTTAATTTTGTTGTTACTTCTTCAACTCGTTGTTGGTCTGCAGATTTTTCTTTCTTTGTAATCTTGGCAACAGCAACGTACTCATCTTTGTTGTTGTTGGTGCTGCTGGTCTCTGAAGATGTTGAAAAGCATTTATTCATTGGTAGTGGTGCTGCTGCTGCTCTGCCTGCTGCACTTATTGCAGTCGTTGTTGTCGCCCTAGTTGATGATTGCACGTAACAGCAACATGATTTCCCAGTTGGGCAATAATAATTTTGACATTGTTGTTGTTGTTGCTGCTGTTGCTGTATCTTTTGCTGTCGTTGCACCGCCATCTGTCTTGTCGTTCTTCTGTTGACTTCTCTGGCAACTTTATCTGCTACTCGTGTTTCGTGACTTTTTCTTAATGTTTTGCTGTTTTTGTTGTCAAGGTTCTCGTCCTTCTTGTCAGCATCCTTGTTGACTGCAATAACTTTGGTATGATTGTTGTTGTTGCTGTTGGTGTTGCTGCTGTTGTCCATCAAGCACTCTGCAAATTTTGCATTTGACTTTAAGTTGAGTTTAATAATGACATGGTCATCAGTGTTATTGTTGCTGCTATTATCACTATCTGTTCTCTTACTTTTGCACCTTCTAACAGGAATAGAACGATTTTGAACATTCCTTGCCGTGCCGAACTGTGTGTTGGCACCAACCACGGCTACTAAACTTTTTTCACAACCATTACATTCCATGTTGCTGCGGCTGGACAAAGTTTCTTTCCTGCAGGTAGCATTCAGTTTTTCAGTTACACTGTTTTGTAAAAACTTTTCCTTGTGACTTTTTATAAATTCAAGCTCATTCAATTGATGGACTTTGCTTGTTTCTCCTGTTCTTCTTAAACATATGCGTGCCATGTTGTCGGCATTATATTGTATATGATTTGCCTGCAGCTGCCGCATATCATCCTCCTGCTGTTGCTGGTGCTCCTCAACTCTGGCTACATTTTCATCTTTTGCAGCATCCACATCAACGACAGATTTACTTCTTCTGCCTTGCTGTTTGAAAGTTTCTTCGTATTTCACATGATCCAGTACATGTTTCGTTGATTTTATTAGCTTTTTTTCTTTATCTTTGGATTTTGGGTAGTTTTGAAAACCTTGTGTATATTCTTTTATTTCCTCCGGTGAGTTATTGTTGTTGCTTTTATTCCCATCGTTGTGTCTGACTAAGATTAAAATAAAAAAAAAAAATAAAAGAAAGAGAAGAGGCAACATTAAAATCAAAAATTTATAAAGAATATTTTTAAGAATTAACATTTTTTTATATGATTTAAGGAAAATAGCAAAAATTAGGGAAAACCGTTATTGCGTTTGTACAAAAGGAGGGGCGTCAAGTTGTACACTTGGTGGAAGCAAAGATTCTTCGCAAAAACATACGCTTAAGAGTTGTTTATTTTAAAAAACATAAAATAACAACATATAGTTAGTTAAATAAAATCACAAGGAAGAATTAAACAAAAATTAAAAACACTCATTTCATTATTATTAAATTATTAATTACATTAAATATTATGGTGGATTTTGATGAATGAAATTATTGTTATATGATTTCCACTATGAAGTTGTGATGTTATATTGTTGTCACAAACAAAAATGAGAAATTTTAATACTACATGTGTGTTATCAAAATTTTGTTAAAACATTACAGCAAATATCAATAACATAGATTTGGTTGAAGTGGCTGCCTCAGTTGGGTCAATAAGGCCCATTGTGGTGCCACAGAGTTGATTTCCATTCTCTATTTAAACCAGCTTGAGCTGTTCACAAAGCTAAGGATTCGGTATACCGATAATTCCGAGAGTTCTTCAAGGTCCTTGAAAAACCAATTGTTTAAGTGAAGAAAACAGTTTTGAGCCAGCGCTTGGCAAGTTCAGAGTAAATGTACTGTAGATTCTTCTTCTTCTTCATCTCTACAGCTACTGCAAAAGTCGTTGTTTAAAAGTCTCTAAAGATCCCTACCATATTTTAGAGTACTAATGTGGTCTCTACTAAGGGAAATGAGTTTCTTTGAACGCTTAAGGGTAAGTTTGGGCCATATTTGCCTCGTTATGTTACAATTGTTTCTTGTTAACCAGCTCTTCTTGGTCTTATTACAGGACAAGTCATGTGTACTGAGTTTGCAAGTAGTAAGAGAAATACCGAGCCTATTCATATCTGTAGATAATTGTCTGGTAGTGGCTATGCGAGCGAGCATATATTATGTCCGTGAATCCAGCATAGAAAGATCCTGAGCTGCTTTGCCCTGTTTGATTTAGAAATTTGCGGCAGTTGAAAACTGTTTCAGATGTTATTTCAACAGTTTCTAGGGCTTTCAAAGCGGCTTGACTATCAGATGGTATCAGGCGCGGATCCATAGGGGTTATGGGGGCTGAAGCCCCCCAGACGCTTAATTTAATTTTTTAAATAAATACTAGCAGTTACCCGCGGATTTGTCCGCAGTAGGTTCGAGTCATTTAAGCATTTATATTTTTGGAAAGGTGCAAGAAGGAACGAAAAGCTTAAAATTGTAATAATAGTAAGTGGCTCATAAATAAGTGTGTACTATAAAATATTAAAATATGTATTAGAAAATTATTTTTGAAGGTCTTTCTTTTTCATAAAAACAAAAGTAATTTTGTCCAAAATCTTATGAAGGTGTTTGATTTTCTCGGTTGGCTCTTCAATTTTGATAACGTTGAGTATGTCTGCCTATATTCGGTTGTGACTTTGGCATTTTTCTTTAATTGAATTGAAGAAACAAAATTTTAAATACCTACAGTCATTCAGCTCATGTAATCAGTGTTTCCAAATAACCAATGTTAATCCTTCTTTCTATGTAATTGATGCACTAATTCCTACGCGATAAAATTATAAAAAATCATAGATTATTGACACAAATTTTTATTGATTTGTTTTTTCAATTTGTTATTATTTCAATTCACTTACATAAAATTTAGCACATAAAAAACAAAAACAAAACAAAAATGGCACAAAATCGGCTAAATGGTTTAGCCCTATCAAACATTCACAAAGAAATTAATATTGACCCAGAAGAAATCGCTGAAATTTTTTGTGAATTAAAAAATCGACGCATGAGTAATGCGAATTGGGCTGTTGAAAATCCATAAGAATTTAAGTGCTTAGAACTTTTTGCTAAGTACGAATTTAATTTTGGGAGGAAATTTCCTCCGAAAATGAAATTCGTTCTTTTTGCACAGTACGCATTTAACTTTTGGGAGGAGATTAAATTCGTACTTTGCAAAAAGACCTTTGGGTCTTTGTTAGGAACTTAAATTCGTTCTATATGGAAAGTACGAGCTTAACTTTTGAATCGAGTTTAGCTTTTGGCACAATTTTCAAAATTTTCAATTTTGGGAGAAAATTTCCTCCAAAATTAAATTCGTACTTAGCAAAAAGTACGAATTTAACTTTTTGCGGATCAAAAGTATTGGTTTGAGTCTTCGCTAAGTAAGCGTCGGATTGACGAATTTATCTTCACGCACTTTAAGAATTTTAAGTTGAATATAATCATTAACTACTTCTTTTCTTTCAATTCTTACAAATTATATAAATTTTAAACTTTTGATATGCTTTTGAACTTTATACTCATGATATTTAAAACGTAAATTAATTTATAAAAATAAGTTTACTATGTAATATATCAATAAATACAATGAATAAAAAAACACTAATTTGCTTATTTAGCCCCCCCCACGAGCAATTTCTAGATCGAGCCCCTGGATGGTATGCAGGTATCCATAGAAGATATCTCATTTATCTGGAGACAAGTTACCGCTTCATGTATAGTAGCGACTTCAGCTTGGAATACGCTGCAATGTTCAGGGAGCCTGAAGGCTAAATTGAAGTTTAATGTTTCAGAGTAGACTCCTCCACCTACGTTACCATCTAATTTTGATCCATCGGGCATTTTAAGGTGAAAAGTTTCCTAGTTCCCACTCTTCTCGAGAGGAAATGTATACATCCTATCAAAGGATAGTTTTTGTGGGATGTATTTGAAGAACCTGTACCCAGGAGGGAGAAATTTCCTAATGCAAGAGTGGCCTAGCGTACCTTCTCTCCACTGGAAGGTGGCATCAAGGCAGACGGCTCTATTAGTTGCCATCTGTTAAGCTAGAGTGGTTCTTAGTGCTCCACTGACGTCTATCGGAGTGGTTCTTAGTGCTCCACTGACGCACAGTTCAGCTGATCTCTAAACTTTACGAAGAATGTTAAGATGAGTCTGTTTGTCGAGTGCTTTTCACCAGACGATAGCAAGATTGGCTTTATAACTGCTGTATATAGGAAGTGAATAAAACTGGGCTGTAAGCCCCACCAGCTACCCACTACCTTTTTGCATGAGTACAAGGCAATATTCGCTTTTTTGGCTCTCTCGAGCAGATTGGAAGTTTAGTTTCCTATCCAGTATTTTGCTTGATCTGAGAAGCTAATTTTTGTATTTCCGAGCTTATGAGGTAAATTATGTTTTCTAAAGAAAACCACTAATTCAGTTTTATTAGGAACCCACGCATTAGTGATAGCTCTTGCCTTGACGTTATTAAAAGCTCCTTCTATATCAATAAAAGCTATCATTGTATATTCCTTCTGATGGAGGAATTTTTCAGTGATGAAAACTATGGAGTGCAGAGCTGTTTCCACGGATTTGCTTTTGGTGTAAGCATGTTGTTCTATAGACAATGGCATAAACCTCAAGTGAATGCCAATTAATCTCTCGAGGATTTTTAGAAGAAAAAAGGAGAGACTAATTGGTCGAAGGTCTTTGGGTTTACGTATGAGCTTTTGCCTGAGCTAGGTATAAAGATAACTTTCACATTACGCCAACGCTTGGAAATGTGGTTAAGGTCAAGGCAACTTTGGTAGATCAACTAAAGCTGCTTCTTAATGATGCCATACGACTTTTGAATTTCAATTGGAGCTATACAATCTGGTCCTGATGACTTGAATGGTTTGAAGTTACTGATTGACCATTCGGGCTTTGTTTGTGAGAGTATTTTTAGAGATCTGTTCACAGATGGTAACTGATATTCCTAAATTGGAACGTTACATATCTCTGAACATTCCGGAAAGTGGGTTTCTACTTAAACATTCCGAGCTTTCTTAATGCTGATGGTCCAAGTACCAACATTCTTTTTCATGAAGCTTGGATTGGAGGGAACCTTAGCTAGAATTTTTCTAAGCCTTGACGCCTCAAAGGTATGTGATATATTTTTACAAAAGATCCTCCATGACTGCATTTTTATATTCTTTAAGAGCAACTTTATAGTTTGACCATGTATCTGTAGATCTTTTTGCTCCATTGAAAAGCTTTCTGGTCTTTTTCCGGAGATCTTCTAGTTCCTTATTCCCCTAAGAAGGCTTTTGCTTCCCCCTCAATGTTTTTAGCGGACAAGCGGTACCTTGAACTTTATTTAGCGAGTTTATGAAACTATTAACTAAGTTGTCTAAAGATGGTTTATTGGAGGGACGATTGGGTGGTTCATTTGAGAGATCTGTTTTTAATGAATTTATATAAAGATCTCAGTTGACTTCTTTAAGATTGCAAAATTTGCATCATCTCGTGTCAAAGTCATCAAAATCAAAAAGATGGTCTCAAAAAGAGTGTTCCTGAGAAACTCTCCAGTTTTTTACCCTATTAGATATATGGTCAGAGGCAAGGGTAGTATCTGGAACTTCCTGCCTATTACTAATAATTAAGGTAGGTTAATTACCTGCATTACTTATATAACATAACTATTCTGATATTAAAAAAATTTAAGAAGTACCTATATTCTGTAAAAAGGACACATTCTGATGAACAGCACATAGATATTAATTCAATTTATACAAGTGATAACCACCAAACATCGGAGAATCGAGATATAAATTCAAAGTAATTTGTCATAAGTTTAATGATTCGTTTTAAGGGCGGTTTTAGGCAAAAACGGTTAAAATTTAGGGCATATTTTAGAAGATACTAGCTAAACCCGGTGTACTTCGCTACACCCCTCGTTATAAAATAAAATTAAAAGTATTTATATATTTACAAAATTTTATTTATTTAATTTTAATTTAATTATTGCAATGCTTCTCCCCTTTTTTTGTTGTAAACCAATTGGAATTTAGCACTGAACCGCATGTAATTAGCTTCATGCTCCCCCTTTTTATTTTTAGACCAATCAAAAAGCAGCAATTACACAATCAGCTGTTTCGCAGTCAGTTGTGGGAGAATGAGAATGGGGTTGCCCCACTCTCTATTTTAACTAATACATATTACAAAATCAGCTGTTTTGGAGACAGATGTGGGAGAAAGAGAATGGGGCTACCCCACTATTTTAATTCATATGTATTTTAAATTTGAGGTAAAGCCATTAATAAACGTAGTAAAAAAGGAGGTGCACAAGTATGCATGGTCGAAAAATATTATCATGTTATAAGTATTCCTGAGTCAAAGCTGCACGCTGTGAAAATTTAAGATCGGTTAACAGGTCCAGCCTCCAATATATCGCAAACCAAGGGGCGTGCTCCGTCCACTTTTATTTTGGTATGTATTTCTATTCATGCCAATACCATATATAGCAAATACTGCCGCCGTTGGTCAAAAAATGCCCAAGATATGAGGATTTTAAATTTTGGGTTATATGGGCGAGGCCATGCCCCTTTGTCCACTCACAACTTTATATAGTCAAGAATTTATTATTTCGTAAGAATATCCTATTATGAAAATTTAATGACGATCGGTCCGGTTAAGACTATATTACGATTTTTAATTTTCCTAAAAAGAGGCGTGGTCCCACTCACTTTTCTCCTGGTACGTATTCCTAATTATGCCAATATCATATGTACCAAATATCATCGACGTAGGTCAAAAAATTACCAAAATATGGCGATTTAAATTTGTGGGTTATATGGGCAGTGCCACGGCCCGTTGTCCAATAAAAACTTCATATAGCCTATTATTCTTTCCAGAGTCATAGTCACATGCTTTGAAAGTTTCAGGAAGATCGGTCCAAGGGTTTGGCCTCATATAAAGCACAAACAAACAAACAGACAGCCAGACATTCATTTTTATATATATAGATTGAAAGCAGAATAATTATAATTAAAGTAAAATGGGGCGAAAAAGGGGGATTTGGTAATAAAAAATCTATGGCTACCTTACCTGTAGATAAAAAGTATATAAAACTTTAGGTAAATACATATTACAAAAAAAGTATTTTGTATAGCAAACATTGTTAATGGTATAAGTATCTGAATTTAAAAAAGGGGGTGGTGAAGTGGGCGTGGTTCATAGTAATATGGCGAAGTTAACAATATTAAGAGCAATGTACTACCAAATAAAAAATAATCCGTTGGAAGGAACAAATTTGTACAGAGAGCAAAAAGTTTAAAACTTAAATTTGGCGTGAAAAGGGGCGTGAAAGGGGGCGTGGCGTAAGAAATGTTTATTTCTACCTCGCCTGGAGTATAATGTGTATACAATTTGAAGTAAATCTGTTAAAAACTATATGGGATCAATTACATAATTTTAAAAAAGTGGGCGTGGTCGAAAAAAAGTACCCTATTAATCATGCCAGAGTCCCAGTTAAATGCTGTGAAAAGTTCAGGAAGATCGGTCCAGAGGTTTGGTCTCCTATAAGGTACAAACAAACAAATAAACAAACACACATTCCATTTTATATATATAGATTTTCTTATATTTACAACCGACATAGTACCCGAAGAGCACAAGTAATAAATATAATGTAATTTTTATGGAAATGTTGAAGTTTTTATGGAAAAAAATATTTATTATGAGGTATAATGTATAATGTATATTTTTTGACAAATAAACAAATCAATCAAGTTGAATTTTCTAGTTTAATAAGTAATTTTTTAAATATTCTATTTTTCGCAGACTATCTCCATAAAATCATGCATTAGTTATGGTATTTATTATGACATAAACAAGTGCCTTCAAGTTCGTTGCATCGGTTAAAAACCAAAAATTAAAAAAAAAAATTCAAATTTTTAATTTTGGAAGAGTTCAGGAGATTAAAGAACTAAATTTTTCCAAACACTGCAATTTAATACCTAAATAAAAAAATTAAAGAACCTATAAAAAAATACAGTAAAATGGTTTTTTGCTTAGAACGCCCTCGGTTTAAGAGATATTGAACTCGAAATTTCACATTTCGGATCCTGTTAATATCCTTCTTCATATTAACGCACTTCATAAAATTGCAAAAAAACTCTTCTATTATACACATATAAAAAAAAAGTTAATTTGCATGTTAATTTTCATCTTCAGAATGAGTAAAAAAGTTTTTTTTCTTAACATTTATTTTTACTATATTAAGATGGCACAAAAGTTGGTGTGCTTAAGAGAAGTTAAAAATCGGGCCACATCATGGCTCAGCTCTAGATCGTCTGAAAATAAAAAAACAAAAATGCATTCGAAAACATACCTTTGATTGCACATCTATTATCAAAATGAAATGAAAATATTTAAAAGTAACAATATTATGAAGTGTGGAAAAATGTAGAAAAATTTACTTTATTTTTTCACCATTTTGTTTAATTCTTTTTTAAATTTGATTCATTAATTTTCGTAAACTCATTTGTCAATTTGTTTGTTCGTTTTGGTTGATTAATCAAATTTGATACAATTTAATGCATTCTTTTTAGGAGATCTTCTGTTCTGAGAATACCATAAAGTGCGGGAGTTTGTAACTAAATTCTTAGTTTTGTTTTATTTAGTTACATAAATTAATGAAAATATTCTTTTTACGTTTGCAGTGGAAACTGGAATTAATAGAGCAGCAGAACCAATTATTCTCAAAAGATAAAACGCTTCACTAACATCACATTTTTATTTAAAAAATAGATTTCCAAAAAATTCAATACTACTGTCAACATTTAAATTTAAATTGCTAAATTTACTTTGACACTACTCGCACCAATTATCGTCAACTTCGTGCAATTCATCAATGTTTATAACATTTGTCACATATCTACTCAATTGCGATAAAGATGGTTGAAAAGTATTTAAAACTTTAGTGCACGGGATTGCAGCTTTATCGTCTTAATTTTCTTTAATTAAATAAAACCAAAAAAATTGGAAAAACGTTGGATACGGTACAAAAAAAAAGATATAACAAAACAATCATTGAGAAGACTCTTTTAGTTCAAATTTTAATTTTTTTTTTTTTTTAAATTCTTGTCATAAGAATGCTGCTTTTTATTTCATTATTTTTTACCATTTTCAATGTTTCAGATTTTTTTTTACATGTTCAGATTAATTAAAGCCGCCACTTAGGATTTTAATAACCTGTATATCAAAGGGTGGAAATAGAAAAGACGTAACTAAATTTTTTTTACTTTACATTACACTTTTTTTTACTTTACTAACATAGCACAGCTCGCTTTTTTCGATTTTAGGATCACATTTGCATTATCTCAGAAACTTTAAGATCTAAGGCCATGAAATTTTGTACAAATAAGTTTTAACCTAAATTAAATAACATCACAGAATTCTGGGTCAACTGCATCGCCTACCTCCCATAAAAACAACAATTTTTTTTAATAAAAAACCCGCATAAAATTGCTTATTTTTGTTTTTAGAGTAAAATTAGTTTATTTAACTTCACTTAAACGTCGTGCTAAAAATATTTCAAATCGGATAAGTTTTAGATATATCTCCTATAAAACAATATTGCCAAATTAACGAAATTTAAAAAATATTTTTTGTAAAAATGGTTGCTGATACAAAACAAGGTCAGAACTTGTTTTAAATTATGAATTCCATATTATTTTTCTTTAAATTTAAAAGTAACTATAAATTGTCTTGAAAATCAGTGCATTTTAGGGCAAAATTTGATATTTAACATTTTTTTTTAAATTAAGTGGTTTTTCTTAATAGCAGCTAGATGCAGCAAGTTTTTACAGAAACAGAAGGTAGAAGTACGATATTTTATGATAGTTGTAGCCTTCGACTTTAATAATGTTTAATAAGCTAGATATTTTCTACTAAATTTAACTTAAATTTTCATTCCTTTATGCTACACTGCATTTGGATTGCTCCTTAAAAATCTTATAAGTATCCTGCTCAATGCAAGGAACGGTTGAAGAAATTTAAAAAGAAGAAAAAATACCTCTAAAAGTGACAGTGAATAAAGACTAAAACTTCAGTTAATTGAGTGTTTGTTGCGCTACAGATTATGAGAAACACAGATTGAAACTGAGAAAAGTTTAACAAGAGTAACAAAAACATTGCTGCAAGATGCAGTGTAAAAAAGTAAAACTTTTGTAATTTATATAACATAATTACAACATTCAACAAAACAAAACAAAAGAATAAAAACAACAAAAATGAACAAAATAATATAAATAAAAATGAGAAGAAAGCGTATTAAAATAAAAAGTTACGGTAGGGCAAAGTATAATATTGACACTTGTTTTTAAGTTATGCTGTTACAACATTGTTGCGTTTGCTGCTGTTGTTGTCAAGTAATTGACATTAGATTTTGAAGCAAGAAAAAATGGCAGAAGTTTTACTAGCAGTTGGCAGCAAAACTTTGCCCATGGGGCTCTGAGTTCTGGTGGCCTTTGATTTAAGCCCCCCCCCTTCGAAACAGCAGTTACTCAAGCAGAGACAGCAACAACAACTACAAAATCATCATCATTAATGGCTGTAAACATTAACTAACAGCGGCGCTAATTTGAACGCCATTTAATGATGTAAAAGTTTGGACGTGGCCATCATTTCGAAGGGCTTTTGGTCTAAGTTGGAATGTTACCATAATGTTATTCTATCTTATTTTCTCTTATTTATTAACACATAAAAAGTATAAAACTTTAAAAAAATCTTACAAATTCTCGAAAAACAATGCTAAACATCTCAATTTTAATGGTTTCTTCGGTGAACGTTGAAAAACTTTAAATTAGTGGGCTAACATGAAATTTTTAGAGACAAATTATCTTGAATAACACTGTGTGGCTTAATTTTTAAAAAAGTTCTAGCCAAAATTCCTAGAAGTTCCGAGAGACGAACATCTAGTGATTATATCGGGACTTCATCAACTTATAATTGAATGAACCAAATTGCATACCACAGGTTTTTGGCTTAGTGGATATCGTGAAGGACTATCGATACAATAGTTGCGAGTTCGATTCAGACTCTTACAAAATATTTTTAATTTTATATTCTCTTGTTGTAATAGACACGAGCAAAAAGCAACAGCAATTTTTAGAAAAAGGTGTATGGTAAAAGTGGGTTTTTGAGATTTCACTCAAAAAGTTGATTACAATTACAGCAATCGTAAGTGTAATTTTTCATTGATAACGATAACTGTAATTGTAATCAATACATTTAAACTATAGTAATCGCAATATAGTAATCGCAATAATACTATTTTTTCATTACAATTGCAGACATCGTAAACGTTTATTTTTATAGATTAGGATTACTGTCAACTTAATCGGAAAGTAATAGTAAACGGAAAATGCCCAACTCTGGCTATGAGCCTTAAAAATTACAATCTTAACATCACACTTACCACCATTGCACGGAAAACTTTCAGCCAACAGCGTAAATAATTTGTCCGACATCAGGCAGCGTCCACGTTGTCCCAGCGGCACTCGGCAAACAGGGCACTTGACCGAACGACTGCGGCAATTATTGCACAAAACGTGACCGTTGCAGCATTGCCAACCTGGTGGCCTAGTAACCTAAATTTTAATCACGGTTTTAGAATGGAACAAGGAAAAATTTATTATTTATGAAAACAAACGACGAAATAAGTAAGTAATTAAATTCATAGCCAACTCATTGTCACGCACTTATGTATAAATCAAAACACAGAAACACAAGAGAACACTGAGTGAGTATCGTAAACGTTATTTTATGTTAAAAATGTACATTTATCTGCCATCAATAAATAATCAGACAATTTAATATCATGTTTAAAAGAGAAATTGTTATACCATAACATCAAGTTAGCATTTTAAATAATCAAAAAGATTTGATTATTAGGTTTGATTATTAGAGTAAGTGGTGAGATTCTGAAATTTTGAAAGTCTTAATGTTTCGAGCTCTTACTATAATGTAATGTATAAAAAGACAACAAAAAATTATAGGTATTGAAAACAAACAAATAAGTTTTTTTTTATTTTCCTTCCACGCATTCAAGTTATTAAAAGAAATGTTATGCTATTATTGCATTTTCAACAAGTTATTAACCATAAGAATCCATGCAATATTTTTGAAAATATAACATTTCACACACTATGCACACTTGACGGTTTTTACGAAATAACCAGAACGTAAATATTAAGTTTAGTAAGTTAATCACAACAATATTTACACACCTTCTATGAAAACATTTCTTTCCAGTTGCAGAAAGAGAATGGTTAATAGCTTGTTGAAATTTGCAATACGAATGCCATATGTTGCATTCTCCAAAGTGCATAATATATGTGGACTCTTTATCGAACCAGCTTTTCCTTATGATATCCTTAAAAAAAGTAATTAGTAATAAGGGGTTGGTTGAAAAACGCCACCAAATTCAATAAATGTAATGTTTATGAGATCGGGTAAATTTATTCATTACACGCATCTTCAACAATGACAAAACGTAGTATATCCATTTTTTTGAAACAAATTAACATAATAATATCTTTATTTTTAGTTTTGAGAAAAGTAAATTGGAGCAAGCGATCCAACTTAAATGCATCTTAACCAACGCCGTAGATAGGTATTTCATAATGGGGGGTAGGTTTAGGTTAGGTTAAAGTGGCTGTCACTTTTCAGAGACACACCTTATCCAATGAGGCCCATTGTGATACCATGGGGTTAATTTCTAATGTGTGCTGTTTACAAAGCTGTGGATTCTGATAAGTTCTGACATTAAGGCGCCTCACGAAAAATAATTGTTTGGGGCAGTTCCTCAAAATAATCCTTGACATGTGTTATGATGATTCCCCAAATATTTCGACTCTAGCGATAGAAATCCTTGAGCTGCAATGGTTTGAAATAACCTCTACACATTGAGTTTTTTGTAAAAATATTGGCTGGTGTGTTAGAAAAACTTTTTAACAAAAAAAAAAAAAAAAAAACCAATTTCATAACCACTGCAAAGTAAAAAATAATTTTAAATTACTTTTCACATTAATTCTTGGTCAAATTTGTCGATTTATTTATAAATATTATTAAAATGGATATCTTATACTCTAAATTTTTTCTATTTTGTATTATCATCATAAAAATATTAATATCTCCATGAATATAAAACCTTTAAAGCCGGAGCGAATATTTCATAAAAGTCTGATAATGTAAGCACTGACTTTAAAGGTCTTATATTCATGGAGAAATTAATATTTTTATGATAATAATACAAAAAAAAGGAAATGTGTAGTAAAAGAATTCCATTTTAATAATATTTATAAATAAATTAACAAATTTGACCAAGAATTAATGTGAAAATTAATTTAAAATTATGTTTTACTTTGCAGTGGTTTTGAAGTTGGTTTTTTTTTTTTTTTTTTAAAAAAAGTATTTCTAACACACCAGCCAATATTTTTACACTTTTTTAAATAGAAGAAATGTGTATATTTCTTTTATAAATAGAAGAAATGTGTAGTAAAAGAATTCCATTTAAATAATATTTATAAATAAATTAACAAATTTGACCAAGAATTAATGTGAAAAGTAATTTAAAATTATATTTTACTTTGTAGTGGTTTTGAAGTTGTTTTTTTTTTTTGTTAAAAAGTTTTTATTTTTTCCTTTTTAGAGATTATGATAACCATTTTCCCACTTTTGTAACGAATTTTCTTACCCTAGTGTCAACATTAACTGAAAAACAGTATTTTTTTTATATTATCACGCCCTTTTGTCCAGTAACGCCCACTTTCTTGACCGTAAATTTTTATAATTATGCCTACCCCTGTACCTAATTTCAGTATCCTAGTGTCAATATTATTCGAGTTATGGCATTTTTCTTATATTGCCACGCCTTTGTCGAGCAACGCCCTTTTTTTTAAACGTAATTTGTTATAATTGTTCCAACCCTTGCATCAATTTCCAGTACCCTAGTGTCAATATTAACTGAGATACAGTATTTTTCTTATATTTCCACGCCCTTTTGTCCAACAACGCCCACTTTCTTCACAGTAAATTTTTATAACTATGCCTAATTTCAGTACCCTAGTGTGAATATTTTTTGAGTTACAGCGTTTTTATTATATTGCCACGCCCTTTATTGACTAACGCTCACTTTTTTAAACATAACTTTGAATAATTGTGCCAACCCCTGTACTAAAGTTCAGTACTCTAGTGTTAATGTTATTCGATACACAAAAAGTTTCTTATATTGCCACGCCCCTGTGTCGAATACCCCCCACTTTTAGACGGCCACCTCCGCGTCTGATATCTCTATCTGTTGACAAAAAATTGTGGCAATCGGGCAAGTACTTTAGGAGTTATCGATGTACATACATTAAAAAAAAAAAAACCAACTTGAGAACCTCCCCCTTTTTGAAGTCGGTTAAAAAGTGAAATGATTTGAAATAATATTTTTGAAAAAGTTCTCAAAATCTGCATCAAAAAATTTTAAATTTTTGCATTCGGATTAAAAGTAATGATGTTTTTCGTGAATTTTTATGATTTTTTTAAAGTTATTTTCACTAAAGCTAAAAAAAATGGCCGATAAGTTAATAACAATAGAGTTCAGCTACTACTGCTTTTTCGCACTTTCTCCGCATTAGATCATCTTAAGAACCAGCCCAAATAACATTAAAACATCTCAATAAGGCCATTCACAGTTCGAATACGCTGGTCTGCCATTTGTTCGATTTGCTATTTGTACGCCAATTTACGAAAGCGTATTTTGCAAATGCAAATGCAAATACGCAGGCACGCGTAAATAAAAGCAGCCCTTGGACGTGTTTTTTGTACCTCGTATTTTTATGCTCTGTCTACAGCCGCATAATCACATACATCACAGGGTTGCACAATCTTTTTATACGACAGTCACATGGCGAGGTGCTCACAGTTTGAACAATAACAAATGCTATAAATACGATTTGTTAAAAGTGCGCTCAAACCGTGAATAGCCTTAATGATATCGATAAGAGTGGTCCAAAACAATCCAAAGTGAGAAAAATTTACCCACCATAATATGGGTTGGGCTCAGGGACAACACAAGATATAACAACTAACCATGCGTTTGCATAGATCTAATCATATATTAGTTTTCAATCTACTTTAGAGCTGACCTTTCGATAAGTTAAGATCAAAAAAGCTACAGTTGTTAACAAAGGTACTCATGCGATGTAAAGGAGCAGTAGCCATATAATTTGTTCGTACTAAAAGGTAAGTAAATTAAATTGTTAGCATTTCTACTGCTTCTACGGTTAGTGTTAAAATTTATAAGAGTTAGGAGTTCTGGTGAATCGAATACACCAGTTATGAAAAAATATTAAAATAAACTGGCCATTTCAGCCCTTGGAAGGACTTTGACCTGGCTTCTATTGATCAATTGTGTTGTGCGTGTTATTAAATGTTTGATTACAAATGACCGAGAACTGGACCTACGTGTTTTATGCCGACTCCGAACGGCTTATGTTCTCAAGAAGCTTTACATGGCAATTTTTACTCTCTGAGGTTTGCCATTGTCTGCAGAGAGGTGACGACCGAACAGAAAAATTAATTCAGTTGAAAAAACTTTTTCTGTCTGAGCTGGAATTGAACCCGGGCTACAGCGGTTCGTTAGCTTAGGGGCCACGCACTCTACCCACTAGGCTACGGTCGCCACGGTTGCCACACCAGTTATGAGTTGGTGTAAATAGACGATATCTGCAGACTTCCTTCTCTCATTCAAAGATTGCATTTTTAATAGTTTTAAACGATCCTCATAAGGAGAAAGGTTTAAAGTGTCAGTTGCACTTAAGCCCCTTAGAGCAAACCGAACAAAACGTTTTTGGATTCTCTCTATACGTTCAACATGTACATTGTAACTTGGGGACCAAACTTGACTTCCATACTCTAAGTGAGGTCGCACAAGGGCATAATACAGTGTTGTAGTTGTGATCATACTATTAAATTCTTTGGCCCAGCGTTTCATAAACCCGAGCATAGAAGATGCTTTTTTACAAATGTAATCAATATGAACGTTAAACGATAGCTTAGAATCCATGCATATACCCAGATCTTTGACAGCATCTACACGACTTAATGCAGTATCTTTTATCTTATAATCAAAAATTAAATTATTCCTTTTTCGCGAAAAGGTCATAGTTTGGCATTTATCTGGATTTAGAAACATATTGTTTTTAGAACACCAAATTTCAAAGGATTTCAAATCAGACTGGAGCAGATCTGAATTGTCTTTAGCATCTATTGTTATTTTCATGTCATCTGCATAGATAAGAAGATGATAGTGTTTGATGATGTGGGTTACATCATTAATGGCTAAAATAAGCAGAACTGGACCAAGGTGGCTACCATGAGGAACACCTGATTCAGTAATAAATTCAGCTGACAATACGCCTCGAAATCGTATTTGATAAGATCTGTCAGATACGATTGAATCCAGCTTACAAAAAAATTGTGGAAAACTCATTAACTTTAGTTTAAACAGAATTAAGTTGTGTGGCAGTTTATCAAATGCTTTACTAGGTAGGTTAGGTGAAAGAACAACAATCCGGTTCAGGTCATAGTAGATCAAGGTAACACCACGCAGCGGACCCAATAACCCGGCCTAAAAGCCCCAGAAGGTGCATCGTAACGTTGACAACCTCTACCACTCAGGAAGCCCTAGGAAGCGCTCTAACGTCGTTGATGTCTACCACACCATAGCCCCAGGAAACACGGTAACGTCGCTAGTCTCCGTAACACCATCTTCTCAAGGACATCATACATCGCCACAGGGTCAGGGTCTTCGTCACACCATTTTCTCAAGGGCATAACACATCGCCACAAAGTCGAGGTCAAAACATCAGTGCATAACTATGTGTGTGTGTAAAGTCATATACAATTTTGTTAGTAAGCCACTAGGATAACACCAATATTTGAATTGTGAATAAACTAAAGAAATATCAAAGAAATAAGCATAGGGTCTTTATGTACAAATTTTCTGCAACGAACGCTTAACACCTGTGTCAACACCCTAGCTGCAAAATCCGGTAGACAGAAGTTCGTTACAACCTCTAACACAGCTAGACAGATGTAGCCTAGTTTTACTGAAAAACGAACGACAAAGCTCACTCAAATGGCAAGGATCTGATAGGCGTGTTGACAGGACACTGTCTTATATGTAGGCATACCTTAAAAATGGGGGTTCATGCGAATGACTTCTGCAGGAGTTGCAGGATGAGGAAGAGGACTAGACGGTATTGCATCTCCTCCGTTCATGCCCCGCTCAACCCCGCAGAAGATATAAGCATCTAGGTAGCCTCTTTTTTGATAATATCTGGGATCTTGAGATGGTGGACGTTATACGTCTACTACTATTTATTAAAAGTACAGGTTGGTTCCCCGACAGTGCCTACGAGGCAGGCGGGGAGAAAGAGATCCCTGTGGTATCACAACGGACCAAATATCTGGTCTTTGCCTGTCGGTCTTTACCGGCCGCCCACCTTAACCTATCCTATATTTATTAATATTAATTTTGAATTTTAATTGTAAAAAAGTAGTGGCACAGCTTTTTTTTTTGCCAAATATGCTCAATTTTTATTATGTTTTATCTTAATTATAGTACATACATATGTGATTAAAAGGTTAACAGCTAAAAAACAATCTCTATTCCATCATCATATTTCTATCTCTATCTAAACAAGTATATTCTATCTTAATTATAGTTGTATGTCATTAATAGGTTAACAGCTATAAAACAATATGTCTGCTTCAAAAGGTTTTTGCTGTTTTTGCTTATCTGATATTTGGAAAAGTAAATTCTGTATTTGCATTTTTCTGCTGTAAAAAGTAATTAATGAAAATTGCATAAAAGTGTCTAATTGACAACATGAAAAGTTCATGACACATATTCTCCAAAATTCGAAAAACGGAAGCACTTTAAAAGCGGAACGAAACCTGAAGTTGATCAACACCATCACTTTTGCATCAAAAAACTATTGCATCTAAAAACAACAAACAACGTACCTAGTGCAGTTAGAGTCTTAAACCAAATTGAAACTGTATTTATGTCATGCAGTAAAATTGATTCCAAAACAGAGCACAACAAATTAACAAACAACTAGACAACATAAATCAACTCATGATTTTTAAATAACTTGTGTTAAGCTTGCCAGCGTCTTTCTGATCCTTGGAAAAAATATTTGATGACTACCAAAATTTAAGATATAGCTGCAGATGCAAAATTCACACATTATAAAGTCCTGGCTATAGTTGCTGCAATTGGCAAATGCACATATAAAGGATTCTACTGTTGTTGCTACAGTAATTGTTGCTTTGCTTGTTTTTCCAATTATAATAATGGTAAAAGACAGCAAAGTTCTATAAACAAGGAACATTTGTTGGAAAATCTGCGCTTGACATATCATTAGTGAAGAATAAAACAACAACTTCAATAATGATCACATCAATGCATGTTATCTTGCTTTGGTATGTGAATTCAAACTGTTGCTGTAATTACCCAGTTTTTAAAGGAGCCATGCTGTAAGTCTGTCGGCTACGGTAAGTCTGTCGGCCTCAGAAGTTTCCGCTTATATCTTTTTGGCATGTCCTATGACGGTATGTTTGCCAAATGAACTGCCGTAGCAGCGATGGAGCATACATCTAATGACATTAATGCTGCATTCATCTCACAGTAAAATTCTGCAACCATTCCATGAGATGAATGCTGCATTGCTGCTACGGGAGTTCATTTAGCATATATGCCGTCCTAGGAAAAAATATAAGCGGGAATGGAGGCGAGCATGTCTGCTGAACTTCCGAGGCGTGTTTTCTGCAGACATACTGCAGGACTTTTTTACAGCAGGTAGTTGATATATGGTATAGTAATGAGTACTTCACTTACTGTTCCCAACCCTTCATTTCAAACTTAACTTTCCAAGTGAGAAATGCGATAGAAAACTTTACGTTTGCAACTATAGACAACGATACGAAATTGCCAACAAAGAAAAGCACATAAAACCTTAACAAGTATTCTGGCGATCGCGCACAAGCTCAAGCACGAAGTGGATTCCGCGAATTACAACAACCATGAAAATATTGAAGCATTCTTCCCTTAAAGTTAACCAGAATTTTGCATTAGCAAACATGATACGTACCTCACATAGAAGTAAAGAGGAAGTTTTTAAAATTTTAAAAAGTAGACTTCTAAACTAAGCATTTAAATTATAAGCTGCCACATTGCTTCCATCGGCAGGCCTGCTTTGTTTTTCATCTGGATATATGAAGAGGTCGATTATATCTAGGCAAAAATTCTGTGTGCTCCAAAAATATCCTAGAGCTGCATTAATGCATCTATAAGTTTGTTTTGACTGAGCATATGTGTGTGTGAGTGTATGTGTGTGCGGATGTATGCGAAAATATGTGTCAATGCATGTGGCAATATGTATTTCTGTTTCATTAATGATTTTGAGGATTGCTACTGAACCAATTCCACACAACGTGCATTTGCTAAAATAATTGTTGTTGTTATTGTTCTACTGCTTTATAACTGTTTTTGAAGCATTTGTTGAATTTGGAAATGCATTCAAATAGTTGAAATTCTTGAAACAGAAACATTTGCATTATATTAAGCCTTTATAAATTATGTTAATAGAGAGCTAAACAAGTTTTGAAGCATTCAAAACTTACACTGAGTAAAGTTGTGATAAATTTAAGTACTTTTATAACCTCTTTCTGGCTTGGATTTTAAAAACTGTTCCGTTTCCAAAATTTTGCTACGGTGTGCCCAGCAAAAATAAGAGTGCCAGCATAACACGAGTTCCAAATTATTGCTCCATACTCCAATCTTGATCTTATAAACGAATTGTAAAGACATTTGAAAGTGTGAGGATTCTCAAACTCAGAACTAATTTTTCTTCGAATAAGCGCAGGCAAAGAGTAAGCTTTGGGAACTATAAAATTATGATAATAACTATAAAATTTACTTATTATTTTTCGGAGGCTACGTAAGCGCCCACTTACTTAGTTGGCGCTACAACCGTATGTCAGTCATGGCCTCATCTAAGCATGTGCGCCAGTCATTTCTGTCACTCGCTTGCTGGCGCCAGTTGGAAATTACAAGCTTCGTCAAGTTGTCCTTTACTTGGTCTTTCCAACGAAGATGCGGTCGTCCTCATCAGAATTGACCGCCGCTGGGTACTGTATCGAATATTTTCTTTACTGGAGCATCAACTTTTTTTTATTTTTTTTTATATCAAAGAACTAAGGCATGCGCCTTATACAAACAAGGTTTGGTCTTTGACCTGAAAGGAAAGTGATAGATTGATTTAGAGGAATTGATTGGAACCACACATGAATTATTGATTAGGCGAAACAACAGTGAAAGAAAATTTGAATTTCTTTTAACCGAGGCAAATTTTATGCCTCCACCTCGGCAAGCATTTCCAGCCCTTAGTTTTTCCTGTCCTTTAATTCAAAATTTCCCACAATTCAGTTGTGGATTTTCAGTTTTCCATAATTCTTTATTGTAGGAAAGAACAAAGAAAGTGAAATTAACAATGCCTGAACCCGGATTCGAGCCAGGGGTTGATAACGGGGTGCACTCTCCACTAGACTACAAAGGCCGCCAATTATCTTGTGATCATTTTCGCTCATTTCGATGAAATTTGCTCGTGTATAGCATAAAAGTGATCTGTAATTATGGCATAAGGATGAACATTTTTCAGGATATTTTTTTTTTTTTATAAAAGATCAAAGAACCAAGGCATGCGCCTTATACAAACAAGGTTTGGTCTTTGACCTGAAAGGAAAGGGATAGATTATGTAGAGGAATTGATTGGAACTATACGTGAATTATTGATTAGGGGAAACAACTGCGAAAGACAATTTGAATTCCTTTTTAACCGAGGCTAGTGTTATGCCTTAACCTCGGCAAGCATTTCAAGCCCTTAGTTGTTCCATTCCTTCACATTTTCCACAATTTAGTTGTGAATTTTTAGTTTTCCATAATTCTTAAATGTAGGACAAAGAAAGAACAAAGAAAGTGAAAAGAACCATGCCCGAGCCCGGATTCGAACCAGGGACCTTTGGGTTGAGAGTCTAGCGCACTCTCCACTAGACTACAAAGGCCGACAAGCTGTAAAATATGCTGTAAAAGCACTGTTAAAATTGCAAAAAATAATTAAAATTTGAGCGTTAATACTTAATATTGCATAAACAAACCTACGCAACATTGGGTTTTTAATCAGTTGGTAGTGTGTATAACTATGTATTAATCAAAGAGGTTCGAGTTTGATTAGTACTGTTTACAAATTATTGTTTACAAAAAACATTCAAATACATTTCAAAATGCCTTAGTTGTTCTTTGAGGCAGTTATATTGACTGTCATATATATTGTGCCATCAATGTATACCTACTAAATACACAATAAATATTATACGTACAAAAGTTCTGTCTTTCGAGCTTCAATGATTTATTTATAACTTTTCAGTCCCCGTTTACTTCGTTAGTCCGTTTAATTCGTTTGCTACCTTCGAATTTATTGTATATCCCATGTGCTGTGCTGTATTCTAGCATATTCCCACTCTGACCTGACCAAACCAGAGAGAAACACTGGCTCTACCATGGTATTTTGGCTCGCCATGGTCGACTTTCCCTTTCCCCTTTTTACCTCATAGCCTCCCGCGCTGCTCCGGTGGCAAAGGGGACGTAAGAAACAGCTGATGTCAACAAATAATGTTAATCCCACAAACCAACCCGTAGTGCTAGGGAATAGCACAGAAGATGAACTGCTTCTTGAGAGTACCAGCCATAGTACTCCGGGGTCTTCTAGTTAACCACAAATTACCATATACGAGATTACCAGCCACAGTGGCTCGACTAAACCATCCACATTTCCACCATTGTCAACAATTGGGCTTGTGTTTTTCGACCACTTGAAAGATTTTACGTAGGGACCTCGGTATGAAACCATACAAAATACAGCTGGTGCAAGAATTGAAACCGGGTGACTTACCACAGCGTCGTTGGTCTGGTTAATGGGCCTTAGAAAAGTTAGATGAAGATCCAATTTTTTTTCGAAAAATTGTCTTCAGCGACGAAGCGAATTTTTGGCTCAATGGGTACGTCAACAAACAGAACTACCGAATATGGTCTGAGAAGCATCCAAAGGTAGTAAAAGAGCTACCATTACACCCAAAAAAATGCACCGTTTGGTGCGGTTTGCGGGCCGGCGGCATCATTGGACCGTACTTTTTCAGAAATAATGAAAATCGCAACAAGGTACCTTGCCATGATTACCGACTTTTTATGTTTAAAATGGAAGAATTGGACTTGATGGACATGTGATTTAGGTCGCATGCCACTCGGCACGTGGTACCATGGACCTATTAAGAGGCGAGTTTAGTGAGCAATTAATTTCACGTTTTGAAGCAGTCTATACGCCCCACTAGAAGTCATTCGTGTTCAGGGACAAGCCAGCCACAATTGCAACCCTGCAAGACAACATTACAGCTGCCATTGGTGAGATAACGGCTGAAATTCTGGAAAAAGTATGCTAAAATTGCACCTTACGAATGCACCACCTCAGGCGTAGCTGCAGGCAATATTTGCATGAAATAATCTTTAAAAGTAAATCGCAGGTATTGCTTTAAATAAATATTTCATTCACAATTGCAAGTTTCTGTTTTTTTCAATTTTCAAAAACCAAACGCTTACAAAAATTACCCTTAAGATGTAATTAAAGGGAAATAGCTTTTTATTTTTATGGAAAAATAAAAGTAAACTCTTTATATATAAGAGTCTTCAACACCAAAGTTTGTGGTTGTAAATGAAGTATTGTGGAAATAACTTATGGCGTTTTCGTTTCTCGAAAAAATGCAACATTGAGAAAAAAAAAAATAGTAACCTCTGTAATTAATTAGTGTTCAATTCTCGAAAATGTTGACCTCAAAAGAAGAAAAAATTTGGAACTCTCAAAGATGGCGAAAAGAGGGCAGAGAAAATGCAACATTTTTTCGAGAAACGAAAACGCCATAAGTTTCTTATTTTCATGTTGAATGGCAGAAGGGCGCTTCAGTAAGCGATTCTTCAGTAAGCACACTGGAGTTGTAAAATTTGTGGCACGAATCTTTCTTTAGTTTTCCACCATTGTTTTCTATGATGTGTCCGGGATTTCGGAATCCCGGGATCCGAACAATTTAAGCCCCTTTAAATCCCGGGATTTTCTTTCTGGGATCCCGGGATTTTTAAAAAAAAATTCTATTACAAATATTCATGTAAATTTCAATTTAAGTTGATATGATTATAGAATAAGAAAAAACTTTTATTGAGAATTAAAAAAGATTGTTAGAACGTTGAGTGTTAATCGCTGGAGCAAAGACCTTGCACAGTTTTAGAAGAATTTGCAATATCGGGAAGTCAGCTATGTATTTTAAAATTGTCAGTTATTCTGACTTTTCGAGACAGTCGTGATCGAAAATTACAAATTGCTTTCGACTATCGTACACCTATTTCTCCAACTAGCATACAATCAGAACGGTGCTTCTCATCAGCGGGATATACAGGGTTGCCCATATTCGACGGACCCATCTGGCAACGCCATAACTTTTGACAGAGATGTCAGATCGCTTAATGACATACCGCGTTTGAAGCGTCAGTCCAAGCAGATTTTTACTATGGAACAATACACGCCACGCGAGCGCTCTGAAATAGTTTAAATTTACATTCAACAGAAGAAGTCAATTGTGAAAACTCAACGTGCTTTTAAAAGATTAAAAAATGTGAGAAGTGCACATTGAATGGGACGGTAAATAAGCAAAATTGCCATATTTACGCCACTGAAAATCCTTAGGAGATTCAAGAAGTGCCTCTTCATGACGAAAAAGTCACAGTTTGGTGCGGCGTTAGTGCGAAAACGGTCATTGGGCCGTTTTTCTTCCAAAATGAAAATGGCCATGCTGTTACCATCAACCAGGAGCGTTATCGCGACATGATGACCAATTTTGTGATGCCAATTATTCGTCGAAAGCGTATGAGGCAGTTCTGGTTTCAACAAGACGGCGCTCCACCGCACACAAGTCGCATAACAATCGATTTTCTGAAGAATTTGTTTCCGGGCCGTTTGATGTCGAAAAGTGGTGATTTGGACTGGCCACCGCGTTCGCCTGATTTGACGCCGCCTGACTTCTTCTTGTGGGGATATTTGAAGTCAAAGGTTTACGTTAACAAGCTAAGGACCGTAGAAGAGCTCAAGGACAACATTCGTGAAGAAATAGCCGCTATTCCGGCCGAAATGTTGGCGAAAACAATGGAAAATGCTGCAAAAAGGGCACAATACGCCATCAACGCCAGAGGCGGCCATTTGAGAGATATCATATTCAAAAATTGATGTAAACAAATCTACTTGGAACAAATTAAATGATTAAGATTGCCAACCGCCAAATTTTTATTTTTTTCTTTGATTTTTTTAAAAAAAACATGGGTCCGTCGAATATGGGCAACCCTGTATTTGTAATAAAATCCGAACAAAACTTTCTAATGAAAAATAAAACGCGTTGATCAGCTTAAGTATTACTTCAAAAATTTTGAAAAAAAATTAATTTTTAAAAGTCTTTTCCAACCTTAATTTGCCTTGAACACAAAAAAACATGAAAACGGTGTTTCAAAAAAAATTTTACTATTAATATAATAATATCTTGAACTGTTCTGTATTTTATGTTTATATATAAAATTCTTCTGAACATGGCTTTGTCACTCAACTCCTCCTAAACGGCTGCATCGATTTTGAAGAAATTGGAGGCTTTGCTCGATGAAGACCCGTGTCAAACCCTTCAAGAATTGTCAGAATCATTGAGAGTCGACTTATCAACGGTCGGCAAACGCTTGAAGGCCATGGGAATGACTCAAAAGCAAGGAAATTGGGTGCCGTACCAGTTGAAGCCGAGAGACGTTGAACGGCGATTTTGCATGTGCGAACAACTGCTTCAACGGCATAAAAGGAAGAGTTTTTTGCATCGTATTGTCACTGGCGATGAAAAGTGGATTCATTACGATAATCCTAAGCGAAAAAAATCGTGGGGACCACCCGGCCATGCATCAACATCGAGGGCCAAGCCGAATATTCATGGCGCCAAGCTTATGCTGTGTATTTGGTGGGATCAGAAGGGTGTCGTGTAATATGAGCTGCTAAAACCTAACGAAACCATCACTGGGGAACGCTACCAACAACAATTGATGCAATTGAGCCAAGCATTAAAGGTTAAACGGCCGGAATATGCCAAAAGACACGACAAAGTGGTTTTTCAACATGACAACGCACGGCCACATGTTGCAAGAACCGTCAAGGAAACGTTGGAGGCGCTGAATTGGGATGTGCTACCCCACCCGCCTTATAGCCCAGACATAGCCCCTTCCGACTACCACCTATTCAGATCGATGACGCATGGCTTGGCTGAGCAGCGCTTCACTTCTTACGAGGATACCAAAAAATGGGTCGATTCGTGGATTGCCTCAAAAGACGAATCGTTCTTCCGGCGCGGAATCCATATGCTGCCAGAAAGCTGGGAAAATGTTGTAGCTAACGATGGACAATACTTTGAATAATATACATTGTACCGTTGTTTCTAAATAAATGCTCAAAAACCGAAAAAAAACCTTTAAAATTAATTCCAACCCCCAATAACAATATCTTGAACTGTTCTGTATTTTATGTTTATATATAAAATTCTTTTGAACATGGCTTTGTCACTCAACTCTTCCTAAACGGCTGCATCGATTTTGAAGAAATTTGGTGTGTGTGCGACTGGATCTCTGTAGATGGTTTAGGTTTGATAAGTTGCTTATGGAACTTTAAAACCACGTTCGTTAAACATATCATTGAGCTATTTAAAATTACCACACTTCAGTTTTTAGAGATTTTATGTAAAACAACAAAAAATTGCAAAAAACCGCTCGGTAAAGTGTGGTATCAATACCACGGGGTTTTTTAACTACACAGAAAACAGCACAATTGTGAATACCCGTGTGTGTTGTGTTTTGTTTTTTTTTTTTTGTTACTTTATAAATGAATTAATTTACATTTTTTGGTTTCGAGTAATAAATAATAAAAAAATTGTATTAAAAATGTTTTGAATTATTTACTTCTTAAAGTTTTCAATCCCGAACTAATCCTGGGATCCCGGGATTGAGATTTTCAATCCTGGTAGTCCCAGGATCGAGTAAATCTGGGATTGGACTCCCTACTATGTAAGTATATGTTTTCTACCATACAAAACGCACCCATTTCGTCAAAGTTTTTATAAAGTCTTATTTCCTTCAAAATTCTACCCAAAAGAAAAAGATTTGCTTTTAGTTTTCAAGAAGGCAAATGGCTGTAAAAATTACATGAATGTCCGCACAAAAAAATTCAACTTTAAAAATAAATTGAAAAAAATAACGACGACATTGAGATGGACTTACATTAAATGCGATGGACTCTCAACATATCCCTCTTTAAGAAATTTAATGAAGTTTGGTTGTGCTTTTTTTTTTTTTTTGATCGATTTCGGCACACTGTTTTAATTAAAGAAAAAGGATATTTGTTATTAAATTATTAAGTCGGCTTTTTTTTGACCGTGCGATTATGTTTCTATGGACTGATATGGAGTGTTTATATGGTAATTAGCTAAAGTATATCAAACACAAAAGTATATCGAAAATTTTATACCTCTACCAAAAAAAATCTTTATTAAAAAGCTCATCTAGATTCTTGTGATTACAGCAGCTGCATTGAGAAGGGAACTAATAATTTTAAAATAAATGTAACCGATTTCCATAAATAAAAATTAAAATTGAGGTCTGCGGTTAATATCGAAATCGTGACAAGTTACTTGATGCATATGAATTAAAATTCTGATGGCGGATCAACTATAACATTTATTTGAGTAGTTTTTATTTTATTTTGTTTAATGTCAGGCGATGCAATATGAAGAAATTTATTAACCAAGCATATTTAATTTGTTGACATTAGCTGCACTTCATTAAAATTTATTGAATTAAAATGAAATGAAATAAATTTAATCATTTATGCAGACTTAAGCAAATTTAGTCAGTGCAAAATAAGGTGACTGCAATTTTCTGTTGATTTATTGAGTAGAAATTTAAAGCAAATATATAAGAGCAACAGCAACACTAACATCAACAGCAACCACTTTTACAAACAAACACAAGAAGTGCCATTAAAATTGATTTATCTAGGCGAATGCAGAAGCAGTTAAGAGCATTTCGATAACAAAATCTACCGGATAACGAAACTAAGCCCTATGCAAATCCTTTAATAACTTAATGGACTTAATGGAATAAAGTGTATGTAACTGTGTGTTTGTTTGTAAGAGTGTATGGTGCAGCACAAAACAATGCATACTAATAAGAAGAAAATATTTTATGGATTCTAAGCAGAAAAATAACAGAATACGTATACATGGTGTGGCATAAATTGAATACGACACTATGACCTCTCAGAGTGCAGATACGTTAAAGGTCACTTCCATGAGCTAAATTTTGCAATAATATTAAATTTCAAAAGAAATCTTTATAAGGCTTTACTGCTAAATGCACCTTAAACATAAGAAAATGCGTGTCATATCCGGTAAAATATGGCAAAAGATACTCGAATTAAAAAAAAAAACTAGAAGCCTTGGTAAATTAAAAAAAAAAATTCTAAAAATGTCATGTAAAATATCATTAAAAATTTTTATTTTCCTTGTGTTTTCTCAACTAACTTTTACTATTTTTAAGCTTAACACCTTCTTGATTTTAGACACCAAAAGTAATTGTTTCACCTTTTTGTTATTTCGGAAAATATATCTAATGAATAATATATCTATTGTTTACATTATCTTTTAACCTTCTTTAAAATCTTTTGCGAGTTAAAAGCAAAAAAATTTATAAGAAAAAGTTTTTTTAAATATTTTAACCCAACTTTATCTGGACTTAAAAGGAAAATAATCACAAACCCGGATCGCAAAGAGAACCAAATAAATTCAAAAAATTTTCTAGAGATTCTCAAAACTTAACATCTAAAAATATTTAAATCAATATAAGATAGAGCATATTTTTAATACTACTCGTATGTGGATATAAGCCCAAGAATGTTTTATCATCCCATGACAATCGGTATAAAAAATTCTGATCTGGTATTATTTCGGGATTAATAAACCTAAAATAGGAACCTTACTAAAAATTAATGAATGGCAATTTAAAAAATTAACAATGTTTTATTATGTAAATAAATAATAATATGTGTTTATATTCAGACTTTGCTCTTGAGTTTCATAATTGAAAACCGTGCCCATCTTGTCACGATTTCAATCCATCCGCTCATCAGAAAAAAAGAAGTAGATTCATTATCAGTACAAAAATGTCATTATGGCAGGCACCAGGAAAAATTTAACAAAAAATAGTATAAATTTGATGTTTTTTTGCTCGTTCCTTCCATAGAAGAATGTGTTAAGCATATTTATACCAAATTTCAAGAAAAAAGAACAATTAGAACTCGAGATTTTATTACCAACGTTTTGAAAAAAGTAGTTTCAATAAAAACGCGTTTAAAGTTTTAAGTTATGTTTTAGGCAGTGTAACTGATAGAAAAGAACATATTACTTTAATTTCTTCAATCAACGATTCCTTAAAAATAATTTGAATTTCGAAAAATCTTTTTAAGAAGATATTATTGAATGTATAAATTATCGAAAAATCAAAAAAAAAATATTTTGATTATATAAATTTTATGGACTAGAAAACCCCCTTAAAGGCCAATTTAAGCTATTAAAGTTTTAAAAGACTTTATTCAGCATAAAAAATACAGACAGCGCGTAAACAGAACATAAATGGTACTTCTTAAAATCAAGAATAGAAGATGTTTTTGTAAAATAAACAGAGAGAAAGAGCCTCTCTCAAGAGGACATCTCAAAAGAAATACAGTATAAAATTTGCATAGAATATATTCTGCTTATTTAATATGTACTGAGTCATTGGTTTTCGCTATTATTGGTAATACTGGTTTTAATGGTTTGTGAAAAAACCGCATCTATTGTAAGTGGATCTATCTACATACAAAAAACATAATATATAGAAAAATATTAATATTATAGTTCATACCAAAAAAAAATGGTAATGTGGGGTCAAATGCACGAAATGGTCCTATTGATTTTTCTCCCTCAACATTTTTTCTAGACAGATTTATACTATATCTGCCACCTTTCTGGAAGTCACCATACAAAAAAACAAAAAAAAAGTCATCAAAAAATCTATAAACCCTAGAGGTGTCAAATGTATGCGCCGGTTCAATTATTTTCTTTCATTCTTAATTAATTTTTCCCCTTTAACATTACTTCTAAATACACCTATTCTATTCTATCTACCACCCTAAATACTTTTAACATACTTTTTTACAAAATCGTACTCATAGTAGTTTACCTCTTTTTAAGGATCTTAATATTATGCCGATTAAGCATTTATATTGCTATGAAGTTATGAAGTTTTTTGTTAAACAGGACAAACATTTGGTGACTAGAAATTGCCCGCATTACAGACTTCGGATAAATAGCGATAACTTAGTAGACATCCATAGACACTCAATTATGCTTTTTTGTCACTTTTATGACTCTGTTGCGCCGTGAATTTTTAATAACCTGCCACATAATATTAGAAATATTGAGGTTAGCCTTATCTTAATCAAATCAATCAAATCATGGATTGCGAATTTGGATTTTCTTAGAATTTATGAATTGTTTAATGTTAACTCTTGAATACTGAGCAAATTATTATATTATATAATTATTCTTCTTTATTAAATTGTTCCCCTCTTAATTAATTAATTAGCTTATAAAATTTTACTCATGCTTCACTCATTTATACTTATATCATATTTTAAATAATTATATCTCATCTGCAGGGCATTCATTCCCTTATGGAGTGTCGAGTGGGACGATCCCGCTGATTTGTTCCCGCGAGTTGTTGCTATAGTTTTAAGTTTTCATATCAATTTCTATTCAGTTGTTCTTACTATTGGATAGCATGTCGACACTAGTCCTCATAGCTACAGACATGCAATCCTGTTCATTTTAAGTTTAATTATTCTCTGTGGCTTGTATAAATTGTAAGAACTTTGTCAACAATAATAATAATAATAATAATAAATAAAAAAACACAAATTTGCTGTGTTCTAAAAATTTAACACTTTTTCATCGAGTCATTAGAATAAGGCCACTTAACAAAATAATTAAATTAAGTGGTTTTGATAAAAAATGTTTTAAGGAATAGGTAAGTATTTAAGACCTTACGGTTTTCAGCTGTGTGTGGAACCTCCATTCTTAGAAATTACTTCAAAAATAATGTTGTGGAGTTAATCATAGAGTGATTTTAAATAATTTAAGTTGACGTCTGCCTAACAGACATCTTTATGGCATCTATCAAGGAATTTTTGTCTTCAAATTGTCTTCCACTTTCGTAGACTTTTTGCGTCAACCACCCCCAAACGTCTTCCACGATATTGAGGTTCAGACAAAACGTTGGCCATGCCAAGAGTTGAACAGACTGACCCTGGATCCATGATTTAACTATCCTTGCAGTATGGATCGGGGCATTATCTTGCTTATAGATCCATGGGAGTTGTCAGAAAAGGTTATTAAACTGAGGAAAAGCATTTTCCAGGATGTTTTTGTAGGATAGAGCAGTCATTCTGGTACTCTCAAAAGCCAAATCAATCGTTCCGTAATATGAAATTGCTCCCCATACTATTACCACTCCTTCTCGGCTATGGTGCCTAGCCAAAAACTTTTTTCTTTCCTCAAATCGTGGAAGTAGCAGTTGTAACCGTCAGCCCCATAAATATTAAACTTTTTTTCGTCCGAAAATACAACATTTTTCCACTGGTCCGTCCACACCATATTTTCTCTTGCAAACTCCAATCGTAATTTCTTTCGCTGGTGGTTTAGAGGTGGCTTCTTGTGTAATTTTTTGCGTTGAATGTGTTCCGTAGTTTAAATTATTAGCCGAACAGTTGATAGACTGGCATTTATGCCAGTTTCGGCTTTTAATTTAGCCGCAGACTTAGCTGATTTGGAAGCTGCTCGTAGTAACAAACGATTTTACTGGGCTGAAGTGGCTTCATAAGTTTTTCCTTTCATATTGTTTAAATAGTTTTCAACATTTTTAAGAAATTTATTAATGACGGTCTTACTTTTCTCAAATTTTAAAACGGCAATAAAACGGCTACTAAGCCCCGTCTCTTTGTAGGCTTCAATTTTTGCCCTTTCAGCAGTAGAAAGAGCCGTATCTCGTACCATTTATCAAAACAATAAATTGATTCAATGCCTCTTTTAATAAAAAAACAAAATAATTTGAAAGCAGCTTTTGCAAAAACTGCGTAAAAATACACACTGGCCTTATTCTAATGGCTCACGCGAATTGCAGATTTTTTCGAGCCAATTAGAAAAAATTCCGGGAAATAACGTTATTTTTCGATACATATTAATTTTTGAAGCAGACTTTTTCCTGAGGATTATAAGCACTCAAGCCAACCACAAATTAAGTAATTTTTTTAAGTACAAAATTAATTGTAACTTAAAAAAGAATTCAAGTATCTGGCCTTAATCAAATGACGTGGAATTTTAGAACTTTCTTTGGAAAAAGCATACTTTTGGCTTTCTTATACTGTTGGAAGCAAAAGCTTTACAGTGGTTGCGAATTTTTAAAGTATTTTTTAAAAATACTTGCATAGCGTATGATTCATCATACGTTGTCATTAATAAGTTATAAAGATAAATAATTTGTTGCAAAGTCTATGAAAAATGTGTCTGAAAATTTCAGGCAAATAAAAAAAAAAAATTTCCATTTAAGTGCTACAAAAAAATACACACCACCACTAAGACATATTCAATGTCTTTAAAATGTATTTTACTTTTTTTCTGTACGATTTTTAAAAGATACAGCTATTTGCTTACATGCACAAATTGTATCTTTTTGACAGTGTATAACTTAAAAAAAAACAATTTTTGGCAAAAAGAGAAAAATGTTTAAGTTATTTTATGAGCACTACTAACTTACAAAGTTTAAAAAAAATCGGAAACACAAAGGTCAGATTTTACTCAAAATTTGTCGAATTGACATGGAATCATCGATATTTAAGTGCTAATGCATAACACTTTTTGGATAACACCCTGTATTGAGCAAATATATTCTGCCACAACAAAAATAATAAATTTTGTAATGTTTTTTGGGTAAATAAATTTTTAATGAAGTTTAGTGACGTCAATTAAGTAGGTGAGCAGGACAGAAAAGTAGAGCTGCTCTGTGGAAAGGAGCCTAGTAGGCTGATTGACCACAGTTGCTTCCATATTAAAGGCACTCACCTAGCTTTAAAGATGTTTTTGCAAATTGGCGTTGACTTTGTCACTCAATTGTTTTAACAGATTACCAGAACATTATTCCGGATCATATCACCGAGCGATATCCGGCATCTACAAATGTTTATGAGTGTGTATGTGTTTGTTTTTCGGTGTGTTAGGCATTCATACATCTTCTATATGTACTGAACTCTATGTGAAAATTCGATGTTCAATCATTTTGTAGGCCATTGCAACCATGCGATACAAGATGCTAGGATACGTTCGTAGTAAGCTACTATTGTAGGATGCAGTCGCTGCAAAACTTTTCATGAATATTAAATTTATTAGCTCCAATACTTGCACTCAACAACATACACACACACACCCACACACACACTCACTCCTACTCTGTGATATCGAAGGACACCAGCATGTACTGTATCGCACCTTAATGTTGTTGTTCGTTGGCATAGTAGTCGGCTTTTACGGTTACGCTTTTACCGTTAGCACAAGCATTACATGATAAATTCTCCGTTTAAATATTCATGTGTGCTCCAAGAATATATCTAAGCTTTTAGTTTTACTCAATTTTATCTATTCACTAGCATATCCAAGCATTTCCATGTATATGTGTATCTACCTTTTACTTTGTTGGTTTTGTTTTGTTCTTCTTGTTGGATCTAATGCATTTGTTTGCCATATTTTGGCTTGCTAATTTAATTTATTAGCTTGCTGACACATGCCACAAGTTCGAATATTGCAATGTATGTGTGTGTGTGTCTACATATGCGTGTGAATGTAGACTACCACAAACATTAAAAGGCCAGATGATGTACTTATCACCCATCAAATACACACTAAATATTCTTAAAATATGACCCAATATAAGGATTATTATAATTATTTGTTGTTGCTATCTTAGTCTACTTTCCATGCATGTATTTTTAATTAACTCAATTAATTAGAAACACAATCCTAAGGCTTTCTTCAAATATCATTAAAATATAATGAGACAGAAGGAGAGAGAGCGTCAAGCACTTAATATGTCTTTACTTTTCATGACATAATAAATCTTGGATAAAGCTTATGAGTTCTCATTTGCTCTGTTGGATATTCTTGAATATTGAAATATTTTATTTATTTGATGCTGCACACTGGGACTGTCCCACAAAAGTAAATGCTCAAATTCTGAAATTATTTGTAGTTCACTAAAAAATATTTGTTGATACGCCAAACCTCTTAACTAATTAAGAGAAAACGAGCTAAGATTGAAGTTTATGTTGAAGAGTTTTTAACAGGGCAGAATCGCTGCAGTAGTTATCGTAATGGATTATGTTTTATTTTATTATTATTTATTTGGAACCATTGGCACAACAAGAACAACGTTCTTTTATAGTACGACATAAAATAATTACAACAATAATTTGTTATAATTTAGACAAAAACTTAATTAATACGGGAATTGCGACTGTGGAATCCTTTCCTGTGGAAGAAAATATGTTGGTTTTTTTTTTCACATAAATTATTTTTGAGACTTTTTTGTAAAAAATATAAAAACAACATTTTGGAAAAAATAAATTTCGCGAAAAAAATCAAAGGGAAACCTTGTTGTTTTGATGACAAAAACAGTAAAATAATTTTTGCGCTTAGCTGGAAGAATTTTTGCAAATAAATGCTATGTCATATGAAAGGTAGCCAGATGTGCTATTTTTAATTGATTTCATTTTTACAACAACAACAATTTTTGAGTCATTTTTTGAGTAAAAAGTCAATATTTTGGACCTTTTTTGACATAATCATAAAACATAAAATATACACTGATTTAACGGTACAATTCAACCTATTTTTGTGAAGTAATTTTATTGAACTTTTGAACAAAAAAAATTTGAATGAAATATATTAACGGACAGCGGAGATATTTGCATCGAAAGACCAAACTTTGATTTTCATGTCGTTTTTTTCTCATTCTTAGGCAAGGATGTTTTATGAAAAAGTCGTTGTACTGAAAATTTCTCCAATTTTAAAGATATGTCAGTTTTTTTTAGGCCAATCAAACAAACAAACAGAAAATGAGTTTTATTACTATAGATTATATGTTAATGTTCTTTACTACAGGAAAAATAACTAATTCAAATATTTCCGATATTTATTTCTATTTATTAAACGTAACTTTGAATTACATTTAGTTGTGACCAACATAAAAAATTAACAACAAATTCATCACTAAAAATATCAAACGAAAACTTTTTATAAAACAAAACAAATTTTAACATGAATTTAATTGTGAGCTTTTTAGATCAAGTAAGTTTAAAGAAGGCAACAAAAACAACAAATTTGATTTTGAATAATTTTTATTTAGAAGATGAAATGTTTTTAAATAGTTTTTAAAAATATGAATGAAAAAACAGAATTTTTCTCTATTAATATAAAAAGGAATTCTACGGCTATACTTACGATACTATCGAAACTGTGCTTTTTTTTAAACGCGTCGTATTTGTGTGGTAATCTTTAGTGATTTTTTTTTTATATGTTTTTATTACGGTAGAAACTTTTTTGTTTATCTTTACAATGGTAATTTTTGTTGTATTTAATTTATGTTATTGTGAAAAAAGTAACTTTTTGTCGGAATTGTTTTAAATTTTAACTGGCAACCTTGGCTAGTAGTAGTACATTTTTTTGTAACATACTGGCTCTCTAGCTACATTCATCTGTATTCTCTATTGCATTACAACCCAATGTTACTGTGCCAGCTAAACAGTACTTAAAACGGCAGCGTCTGATTTGCTGGTATGAAAATGACAAGTTTTTGTACCTTTAAACCGTTCTCTATATAATTGTAAAGTCCTTTTTTATATTTATCAAGAATCGAATTGAAATTGATGTCATATTCGCTTGATGTGTCGTTTGTTCTTGTCTTGTTTCCCTTTTTTTCACCCTTGTATTGAAATCAGGCGACCGTAGCCTAGTGGGTAGAGTGCGTGGCCCCTAAGCTAAAGAACCGCGGTAGCCCGGGTTCAATTCCAGCTCAGACAGAAAGTTTTTTCAATTGAAATAATTTTTCTGTTCGGTCGTCACCTCTCTGCAGACAATGGCAAACCTCAGAGAGTAAACATTTGCCATGTAAAGCTTCTTGAGAACATAAGCCGTTCGGAGTCGGCATAAAACACATAGGTCCAGTTCTCGGTCATTTGTGATTAAACATTTAATAACATGCACAACACAATTGATCAATAGAAGCTAGGTCAAAGTCCTTCCAAGGGCTGAAATGGCCAGTTTATTTTATTATTATTGAAATCAAGGTAGTGCAGTTGAGTTACCGTTTATTGTTTAGCTTATTGTTGCAACTTAATAAAAACTTTTTTAAGAAAAGGTTACAACTGCTTAACAACAAATAAATAATATACAACTTAAAATTTTCAGTTGCAAGCAAACTATGCATTGTTTGTTTCATATAAGCGTGCCATTTATTAAGTTGTATATTAATGTTGATTTTCTATGATTTTAATAAAAATTCTAATTGTTTGATAGTTTAAATCATTCTTGATTTTAAATACAAATTCTAGTTGTTTGATAGTTTAAAATCGTTGATAGAGCTTTAAGTCAGGTTAAACTAGTTAATCAATCAGCTAGTGATGTTTTTGGTTTCTTTTCATATTGAAAGTGTTGTTGCTGTTGTTTCTTTGAAAAAATTCGTTAGAGCAATTAATTGTTCTAACCTGACCTAAAGCTCCATAAACGATTTTAAACTATCAAACCACTAGAATTTGTATTCAAAATCAAGAATGATTTAAACTATCAAACATTTAGAATTTGTATTTAAATCATAGAAAATCAACATTAATACACAACTTAATAAATGGCACGCTTATATGATACAAACAATGCATAGTTTGCTGACAACGAAAAGGTCCGCTTCAGTGCTTTTAAAAGTGCACACCGTTTTCAAATAAGCCGATTGACTATTTGGGAAAAAAAAGCAACTCATGTGTATTTATATATGTATGTTTTACATACATATTTAAAAAACAAACAACAAAAGCACCACAACAACAAACGACGTAATAACGAACCACACAAGCAAACACAACAACAATAACAACCTTAAAAATAGCATAAGCAGCTACTGCAGCTAGGCAGCTTGTGCATTACTCATACGAATATATGAATTTTTCATCTTCTTAGATTTTGCTATTTTATTAGATATTCGTTTTATTCCCACTAAAACTGAAATTATGGCATTTTTTTTCTTTGTACGATGAATATTAAAGGCTGTAGGCATACCCCAAAGTGTCAAATATCACTTTGAAAAAATTCGTGAAAATTACCCCCATACAAACCGCGCTGTAAGACGTAATTCTACGTCAAAACTTTCTAGCGACATTTCCGTCATTTGAGTTCCCAAATCCAGGCTTGGGTCTATCAACAATTAGCGAAATTCTAGTTAAAAACTCATTTTGAATTCTTTTTTTATTATTATCTACAATCTCTTTGTTTTGTTTGTTTATGCGCCATGTTTTTACTGGTAATTTTTATGAAATGTGCAATACACATTCAAAAAATCTAATCCACGAATGCATTACTGATATACCAAATGATAAAAACTCTTTTTTCGTAGGTCGTAATAACATTTCCTCAATATTATTAAAATCCATACCCGAACAACACATAAATAGCATTGAAGGGTTGATTTAGTTTCGGATAAGGAGTTGCATATTTTTCCATCAACCATAGTAAAGAGAGGTCTATGGATGACTTGATAGTCCTTGCCATTTAAAGAAACTTCAGTTGGAATTAATTTTGAAATTTGAAGATTCATGTATTCTTTTTCTTGCTTCACAAATTCATCGGTTTCTTTCTTATATTGTAGTTTTATTGACCTACAAAATCGTGTTTTTGAAGGGCGTGGGTTTTGCCATAAAATTTGTTTTTGGTTGTTTTCTTCATGTGCTAATTGAAGTGGAACTAAACATGATAAAAACACATATTTATCATCTGCCTCTTCAGACACAAACCTTTGCTTGAACTCAAATCAAATCCCTACTTCGAATACAACACAAATTTCAATGAAAATTTACTATTGAAGATGTCGCTTTGTCGCAAAGATTTAAGAGGAACTACTGCTTCTGTTTCCGTAACACTAGTTCCATTGGGATAGCAATTTCTTTTTTCTTTCTGAACTTTTTTGTACGATGGGAAAACATCTTTGGCGTAATTTCTTATTTTATTGTATTGTAGACGCGTCAACTGAGCATCCATCATCAATGAGAGAGCTTCGAGAGCAATTAGTTTATAGACTTTTGCAAAAGACCTATTAACTATACACTCTTTTGCAAATTCCCTAGATTCTGAAGCTTGTTTAATAATACTAGCTTCAGCTAACTTTCCTGATGACCTCATTTTCATTTGAGCTGCATAACTTAATTCTTTCTCAGAATGTAAAGACCGTAACTAAATATATAAATTTTAAAAAAAAATAAAAATTTTTCTAAGACAAATTAAATTAACTACATTCATCGAGTTCCCTTTGACGTCTGCCAGAACTTTCCTTACGTTTTATTTGAATTTCAAAAAACTCTCAAGCCATCCTTTTTCATTTTCAAGAAAACGTTCCAAATGTCTCGCGTTAGCTACCCACTTTGATGTGAATTGAGATTTGAAGTTTGTGATAACACTTTTTATTAGATTTAATGACGAATCGCTACAAGAACTAGCAATAATTAGATAATTTTCTAAATCCTTAAGTTTTTCAACCACATTTTTATTTGTTATGTCAAAAACAAAGCTGCCATGTTAGCCTAAAAAAAATACAGACAGTATAAAAACAATACCAGAAGTAATTAAAATATAATTTGTTACCAAACAAATTTTTAGTTTGTACACAGAACAAAATAACACAAATTCGGTGAATAAAAATACACAAAAAACGATTCGAACCCATGTTCCAAAATTACTAACTCACAATTTTAAGTACATAGAAAACAATCTACACTACAATCGCCTCAATTCGTTAACAAAATAATTCTAACAAACACTTAACAATATCTTCTTGTATTTATTTGAAGTAAAAACTTATTTACTTTTCCAAAACAAGAGTTATAAATACTTAAAAAGTGTACGACAATAATAGATGTTCACGTAATAATATAATAATACCTTTTATTTCTATATTCACGTTCATTCCAGCACACTTAACCAAAAAAACCCGAATAGTTATTTAAAAAATAAAAACAATGCTACGTAATTATTCAATATGTTTTTCAACAAATGTTTGTTGTAAGTGTTCACTGGTTTCACTTCAACAATAACAACAATAATAGAAAATGAAGACAAAAGGAAATGCAGAAAATGAATTTTTTGCAAGCTTATGCAGTAGCTAAAAATGACCAATAAGTTCAATATAGTGTTGCAAAATGAAACGAATTCATAAAAACATAAAATAAAAAGTTTTTAAAAGATAAATAATTTCAAATTATTATGTTATAATCATATATTAAAAATTGTGTTGTTTTAATATAATATAATGTTTGCCAAAATGTGGGCTTTTTGTAGTCTAAAATGCAAATATCATCCCAACGCATTCTTCTTTTTTAAATGTCTATATAGATTTAAATAAATAGTATTTCAATTAAGTTTAAACTTCTATTTTGGCATTTTTCAAGTTTTTATTTCGTGTTTTATAGCTGTTAATCTGAAAATCTCGATTTTGCACTTTTAGACATAACTATTTTAAAAGCACTTTTTTCAATTTGCGCAAACACATTAAAAAGCGGAAAGCATTTCCTTAAAGAAGAAACACCATATTTAACTAATCGTATAAAAAGTCAAGTTGATTTAAAATTTTTTTTTTTAATTTAAAAGTTTATTGATTTTGTACTCTTAAAACCCAAACAAAAATGTAAAATCTATTTAATGAAAAATTGAAATGATTATAAAACTGTAGCTCTTACTAAAAACACACCCTTGTTATAATAGCACTTTCCTTTCTAAAAATATAGACTTTTAAAATGGAGTGATTTTTTGCGCTGCATAAAAATAGACTTAAAATATCAAAAAAGGGGTAAGTTGCCACCACTGTATCTTTTAAACGAGTCATCAGAAAAGCAAAAAATTTCTGAACTGTCATAGAAATATCCTCCTTATTACATCTGCATGAACATTTTTCCAATATCCAATTTTTTAAAAAATCAATATTGGCCAAGTCTCTCATCCAAGCGGCCCTTGTGTGCGACGGTCTGTCACGCGAGAGACGATATATAATACATATTCAATTAGATGACCCATAATAAAAGCAACCAACATATTAAGAGCCAATAATTTACAATTAAAAACAAATGCTTTTAAGGACTTCATTGTTAGAAAAAAAAGAATTAATTAAAAATCTCGTTTCAAAATTAAGAAAAAATCTAGCACCAACTATTTTAGAATTTCTCGCAAAAATAATGCATTGCTTATACGGAAAACCAAAATACTTATTCGCTCACAACGTTGCACCCAAACTGTTCAGAATCATTGATTTAGCATTTAATCAGGAAATATTGCAATATTTTTTTGCAAAATATTTTCTAGCATAACTCAACGAAACTGTCGATGTCAATTTCATGTCATGTCATGCCTCGGGCAACATTCAAGATTGCCAACGCAAGTTCTTTCTCTGCACTGAAATACAGTTCAAACGCACTGCATCATTTAGTTTATCAATATACAACATTATGCATATATGTCTCAAATATGCAGAGAACAATTGAAAATTATATGTTTGAAATACGTTTTGAGTTGAAAGAAAAATAAAAGCAACACCAAACAGTTAATTTTTGCCAAAGGCAAGGCACACACACATGTTAGTCGTTTGTTGGGATGAACTGTCTTCTGTACGTGACACACATAGTGATGCAACAACAGTTTGTTGTGTCCGACTGTGGTTGATGGCATAAGGCATAAATGCTTTATATTGTCGAAATCAAAACATATCCTTTAATTAGTGATTTCAATAACTTTTGTTATATTAAGATGTAAGATGTGTTTTAATTAAACAAGATGTTTTTATTAACAGATTCAAGATGTAATTGGCCAAATGGAAATAATATACGAAGAAAATCACAAATTAACGTTGCTCATACGCCCGAGGAAAATATAATATTTTTTTAAAATTTGAAGCATGAGTCATTTTAACATGCAGCTTTATCTCATCAAATTAAAGAATGACACAAAAAAAAAACAAGTAATAACAAATAAACAAACTTATTAACAAGCGTGCCCTCATGCACACACGCACGCATATGCTGCGGACAAGAGCCAATAAACGCGGACATTGCCGATCATTTAGTACAACATGCTGCCGGCAGCATGAAAGCAAACAGAAACTTCCGTTTCCGGCTATAACAAAACTGAGCTAGAGCAACCAAAACACACACACTTAAACGAAGCTACACAAAAATACACATGCTCACTTAAATACACGACTGCAACTTAATGCCAAACATTGATATGATTAGCAACAAACTTTTAAAAGCAAACTCAGCCAGACTCACACTAACTCACACACACGCATACTTACTAACACATACAAGTCAAACATATATTTAGCTGGCTACGTAGAAATGCTACTCATGCAACTAACTTACTTACCTCGAGGCAAACAGGACACTCCAGTAATTGGGCGATGTGTTGCAGGCATGTTGCAAACTTTTGCAACGATTGCTGATTTATGCTCTGATGCTGCTGCTGCAAATAAATACAAAAACAAAACAAATTAGCTACACTAAAAATGTCTAGCTGATTCTTAAAAGAAGAGCTTGAAGCAAATTGGAATAGGACAGCACTTATATATATCATGATTTTGATTGAGTCTCGAGCTCGACCACAAATCTTCAATATTTGTTTAAGCAATAAAATAAGGCCGCAATAATAATATTTAAAATGCAGCTCAATTGCCCAGTTAGTTATTCGATTATTTTTTTTCTCCTAGCTCATCTGCCTATCTGTCTACTGCTATCCCGTTCTAACTGCACTTAATGGCAACTTTTGCCAAATTCGTGTAAATTTGCAAAGTCTGCATTTAATTATCATTCATTTGTAGAGTGTTTGCCCTTAAAACGTGTTATCAATATTCAATTACTAATTAGCCAAACACATACAAACAACTGCTGCAATTCACTAAAACAGACATGCAGACACGCTATAGCACATATACATACATATATCTTGACTATCTCATGCATGTGCTCTGCCTGCAGGGCTTGTTTTGAGAAAAATGATTGAAATTGATAACTAGCTTTACGGCTGACAAGGAGCATTTTGCACACCTTCACAAATTTGCATAGACAATAGTTTTTGTTCTCTTGCTCTTAGATATTTTCTTAGGAAATCTGCTATTGGACCTTATAATTTGATGCAAAGTTTTTGAAACTAAATGCATTGTAAACACAGCAAGCTTCTATCAAGTTTCTTTTTTTAGTAGAACAAAATCAATATAAAATTTAATTAATTACAGGAAAATATTTGCAATTAATTTAAGCAATTTTTCATAATATTTTTTATTATAATAAATTAATTAATCTTAGTAATCAAATCGTCTACACTGTTTGACATATGTTTCTTCTTTTTCGTAAATGCTTAGTAAATGTTTCGTATACTTTTTTGTTTGAATAAAAATGGAAGGCATTGGCTTAATATAACGAAAAAATGGTTGAGACAAGAAAAGGACAATATATCAAATTTGTTTTAAATTACTGGAATTATTAACTTACCTTACTGCTTAAGTACCCAATTAAACTGAAATGGAAATTTAAGTTACGTAATGCCAGATCAAAACACCTAATAAAAAAAACCAAAGAAGATTTTAAATATGATCTCTTGGAAAAAATTTATATTATTTTAAACCCTTATAAAAAAATTTGTATAGAAAAAATGTTGCCCAATTTAAGAGTTTTTGTAAATTTTGGCAATCCAAGTCAAAAACGACTTCCGTTTTTTGTAAAATACAGCCAGCACATATTTTTTCATATATCTTTTAATCCTTAGTTCATGATATTCAATTTTCAATTTTGGTTCAACCGTAAAGTGAAATCCTAATTTTGCTTTTAATATTTTACTTACCAGTTAAAAAAAATCAGAACTTACCAGCTATTTTATGACCAAAAAGTATCGGGCAAACTTTGCTTTTTATATTTGCTTAAAAAATATCGGGCAAATTTTGATTTTAATTTTTGCCTTAAAAAATAACAAGCAGAAATAATTATTATTTTTTGCTCAGAATTTGAAAAGATATTTATTATTTTTTGCTTTTTATTATAAAATGCATACTTAGTACGGTCTCTGATTTTAATACAAATCATTAAGTACAAATAATCTCCATAATTTTAATACCACAATTAAAAAAATATAAGCTGGCCATTTCAGCCCTTGGAAGGACTTTGACCTAGCTTCTATTGATCAATTGTGTTGTGCGTGTTATTAAATGTTTGATCACAAATGACCGAGAACTGGACCTGGACCTACGTGTTTTATGCCGACTCCGAACGGCTTATGTTCTCAAGAAACTTTACATGGCAATTTTTACTCTCCGAGGTTTGCCATTGTCTGCAGATGACCGTGATGATGACCGAACAGAAAAATTAATTCAACTGAAAAAACTTTCTGTCTGAGCTGGAATTGAACCCGGGCTACCGCGGTTCTTAAGCTTAGAGGTCACGCACTCTACCCCCTGGGCTACGCCCGCCACTATTATTATCATAAATATATTTATTTCTCCATGAATATAAAACCTTTAAAGCCGGAGCGTTTATTTTATAAAATTCTGATTATACTAGCGCCGACTTTAAAGGTTTTATATTCATGGAGAAATAAATATATTTATGATAAAAATACAAAATAGAAAAAAATGTATGGTACTAAGATTTCCAATTTAATAATATACAGAGCTAGGCGATTGAAGTGTTACCTATTCAAAAGACCATATTTTTTTTTGAGTGAAAATATTTTTATTGATTCAAATTACAAAATATGTGGAAATAATCAAAATTTCAGAATCCATTCACTTTAACTCGATATGTCCACCTTTTGACTTGACTATGGCCTTCAAACGGTTAAAAAATGAATTGCATGCTGCACGAATCTGATCTTGTGGTGTTTTGGCCCATTCCCGTATAATGGCTTTCTTAAGCGCATCCATACTGGCATATTTTTTAGTGTTCACCTTGCTCTCCAAAATGCCCCAGATGGAATAGTCCATCGGATTTGCATCTGGCGAATTCGAAGGCCATTGTGTAGACGAAATGAAGTGTGGCACATGGTTTTTTAACCATTCTTGGTTCACACGAGCTTTATGAGACGGTGCCGAGTCTTGTTGGAACGTACATGGTCTACGACCGAAATGTTTGCGTGTCCATGGCTCCAAAGCTGCATCCAAAACCTTTTCCCGATAATAATTCGCATTGATCTTTACACCAGGCTCGATGAAAACGATTGGACAGCGTCCATCGGCGGTCACAGCTGCCCATACCATTACTTGAGATGGAAAATTACTTCGGGTGGCCGTTCGTAGGCTCAAATTTTCGTGCGTGCGTTTAGTTAAGTAAACACGATCATTTTGAGAGTTGATGAATTGCTCAATAGGAAAATTTTTTTCATCAGAGAAGACAATGTTTGGAAATTCACCACGTTCGTGCAAGCGTAACAACTCCTTTGCTCTTTCGAGTCTAACTTTTTTTGCTTTGGTGTAAGATCGTGTACCTTTTGGAACTTGTAAGGCTTTACCTTGAGCTCATTTTGCAATATGCGTCGTATGCTTCGCTGGGATATTTTTAGGTCTTTGGCCATTTGATTACCACTACGACGTGGATTTCGTTGAAGTCGAGCCTTCACTTTTCGAACCATTTCATGTGATGTTGCGATTTTTTTTCGTCCACCACCATAGCGTTTGGCTATGCTGCCTGTATCATTATAACGATTTATGGTGCGATACACAAACATTTTATTCAATAAAATAAAACTTAGATGCAAATGCTAGTAGTAGCTTGCAAACAATATAAACAGCTGTAATTAGTATGAATTTGACATAGCTGGCAATATCGGTTTGCCAGTATTGCCAACGTGAAGTTGGTAACACTTCAATCGCCTAGCCCTGTATATAAATAAATGAACAAATTTGACCAAGAACTAATGTGAAAAGTAATTTAAAATTATTTTTGACTTTGTAGTGGTTTTGAAGTTGGTTTTTGTTTTTTGTTTAAAAGTTTTTATTTCTTCCTTTTTAGAGATTCTGATAACAATTTTCCCATTCTTGTAACGAATTTTCGTACCCTTGTGTCAACATTAACTGAAAAACAGTGTTTTTTTATATTGCCACGCCCTTTTGTCCAGTAACGCCCAGTTTCTTGACCGTAAATTTTCATAATTATGCCTACCCCTGTACCTAATTTCAGTATCCTAGTGTCAATATTAATTGAGTTATGGCTTTTTACTAATATTGCCACGCCTTTCTCGAACAACGCCCACTTTACTTTTTTGACCGTAATTTGTAATAATTGTTCCAACTCTTGTACCAATTTCCAGTACCCTAGTGTCAATATTAACTGAGATACAGTATTTTTCTTATATTGCCACGCCTTTTTGTCCAACAACGCCCACTTTCTTCACAGTAAATTTTCATAATTATGCCTACCCGTGTACCTAATTTCAGTACCCTAGTGTCAATATAATTCGAGTTACAGCGTTTTTATTACATTGCCACGCCCTTTAACAAATAACGCCCACTTTTGACCATAATTTTTAATAATTGTTCCTAACCCTGTACTAAATTTCAGTTCTGTAGTGTTCATATTATTCGATATACAAAGTTTTTCTTATATTGTCACGCCCCTGTTTCGAATACCGCTCACTTTTTTAGACGGGCACCTCCGCGTGTGATATTTCTATCTGTTGACAAAAATTGTGGCAATCGGGCAAGTACTTTAGGAGTAATCGATGTACATACATTAAAAAAAAAAAAAAACCAACCAATTTGGGAACCTCCTCTTTTTTGAAGTCGGTTAAAAAAATAGTTGAATACTTTTTTATAATGTTTTTTTTTTTTGCAGTTATACACAGTGAAAAATTAAGAAGAAAATCAGAAATTGTCATTCAAACATGTAGTCAAACAACTATTTCTTCTAAGCCGTTAGTCCTACAAAAAAATGTTGAAAACATATTTTATAGACCTTGAATCGGTCTTTATTGTGGTGTCTTTTTTAAAAACACTTTCGTAAAAAATGTTAAATTTTTTGACCACTAAAAATTTCATTCACATTTTTCATAGTCAGCACCACTATTTTTGGCATTTTGTAAACATTCCTTTATGCCACGGGGCAAAGGCAAAATTGATATGTGCCGGGCCAAATCCACATCAACTTATTCAACTATTGTTCAAGTTTACAAAAAAAAAAAAAAAATTGTAGACGAAATGTTAAAACAATTTTACTTAATTTAGTATAAATATAGGTATGTATCATGGAATTGCAACCAAATAATTTTTTAGCAAATAGATATGTATATACCTAGCTTAGCAAAAAATACTAAAAATTCAATTTTTAATTTAAAATTAAAGTATTTTGTACTTACAAATTGTTTAGTCAGTTTTTGAAAAATTCGTTTAAAATAGTAAACATTGATTCTCCAACATAAAATTTTGAGAATGCTTTAAGAATGAATGCTGCAATACGACAATATTTTTAAAATGCCAAAAAAAATAGTGGTGCTGACTATGAAAAATGTGAATGAAATTTTTTACGAAAATGTTTATAAAAAAGGACACCACAATAAAGACCAATTCAAGATCTTTAAAACATGTCAACTTTTTCTTGTAGAACTAACGGATTGGAAGGTACAGTTTCTTGAGTACATGTCCGAATGACAATTTTTGTTTTTCTTTATAATTTTTCACTGTGTATAACTGCAAAAAAAAAGTTGAAAATTACAAAAATATATATGTAAATATTTTTCTTTTTTAAAGTACTATACACGTGCAAAGTACCAAATTTTTACAGAAATGTGAGTTTCAAAAAGCGTCCGATTTGACATGGAATGGCCGATGTAGGTAAAATAGTCAAAAATTTGATCGAATAATTCAAAAGCCGGTTTTTTACAAATTGTACTTTAGAGGCCGGTTTTTTTGTAATGTCGAATAGTTGCACACCCTAATGTAGAGCCATGTGTTGTTTCCCATGATTGCTCAATCACAATGCAATGGAAACTGAACTAAAATTTAGCTAGAAATGGATTGATTTTTTTAAAATTTGATTACAAATATTAGCTGATCCTATCATATTGGAGTAATAGCATTCTCTGCGTGTTTTCTTCGTTTGACCACTTATCGTCTTCACTAGACAGTTTTTAAGATTAAGTCAATCTGTTAAATTTTTTTTAAGCCATAACTAACTTTTTTACACTGACCTAATTTTGCATTTATTAAAGCCGCCTAACATTGCATGAAAAACACATGCCAACAACTTGAGTGGATTTGTTGGCTTTTATTTATTCGTGCTTAAAGCCAAAAACATTTAAAAGAAACAAGATACTACTACTTAACTGCACAATGTCACGCGTGCCGTCATTAAAGCAGAAACAAAACAAAATTAAATAAATTAAAGTAAAGCTGTAAAACTCAAATAAAGATACAATTAATGCATATGCAGCGCAGCACTCACGTTTTGTTTTCCCGCCATTTCGCTCTGCGGTTTCCCATCGCTGCTATCGTCTTCACAGCTCGTCACACCGTCTGGCTGGTTACGCCATATTAGCACAGTTACATAACTGGCTCCGCTCTTCCAATGTGCGCCAATATGTTCAGCTATATGTGAGATTTTCTGGCCCAGCACATCACATCCATTCATCTCGAGTACCGTATCACCGCTCAATACGCCTGCGCGCTCTGCACTAGATCCGTCTTGTATGCCGCTAACCCAAGGGTAGGGATCCCAGGGTGCACGGCTCAGATGTAAGCCAAGTGTTCCATTCGGGCAGGCGTATAGTTTACACTGTCTTAACATGCCGAAAATGTGAAAACTTGAAAATTCTGGTTTTGAAGCAAAGCTGAAAAACTAAGGAAAACAGTTGATGAAGAACATGTGGTAATATTTGAAGACATGAGTGGATGATACTATGTCGCAAAGTTTTAATTTCGAGAAAATTGAGTTCAAAGGTTCGCATTTGTACTGAAATTTATACTAAATCAAACTTTGTGAAAAAATTTATTTTATAAAATAGCCACAACATGGTTGTTTTAGGTTTAAAATTAAAGTACAACAAGAATAATTTTGAACATAAATAAGACTTATTTCAATATCCATGGCTGTTCGTGTATTTTATCATGTGTGCGTGCTTGTAATTGCATTACAACTACCAGTGTTGACGTTGCATAATTAGCTAGCCTTCACCCAAATTTTAACCCACACCCTCAAACACTCAACCATAACCGTATGTTCAGGCTATAATAAATATACTTAAACTTGAACCGTTCCTTAATTGTTTGAACAACGCGTAAGAAAGCACAGCTTGTCAGTGTTGGGCAAGCAATCAATGTGGTGGCAGTGGCTTCTGTTGGACTAAGCAACAATTAGCAGGAGCGTCACGTATACGCCTGTGTAAATTAAATCGAATAATGAGGGGGTTATTTCAAAAACTTGCTGTTAGTTATAAGTGGCAACACAAAAAAAAATAAGTTTATGAATTTCAGAAATCAGTTTTAAAATTCTTATCATATTTTAGAGAAAATTTGGTTGATTGTGCAGTTTTATTCCATAAATTGAAATGAAAATGGTCTGAAGTAATAATAATTATCATTTCAGTCGCATAAAGCCACCTAAAATCATTTACGGATATTATAGATTAGATTAGGTTAAGGTAGCGGTTGGTCACTTAACATAGCCAAAATTGGTTCGTTGTGATACCACAGAATGAAAGCAGGAAGTAATCAAGTGAAACTTTTTCTTAAGGATGTTCTTAATGCTGTAGAAAGCTGTAGAATCATGTGATATTCATTGTAATTTGACTGGAATTAGCTTTAGCTGCTATTAAAAAATCAGTTCTACTTGCTAAAAAATCTAATTATAAAAAAATGAAAGCATCTCTTTATAATGTAAACCTTAAGAATAATATTTTCATTAATGAAAGTTTGACCAATTACTTCAGAGCTTTATATAATGCCTTAAGGGACTTTAAAAGAGAAAATAATTATAAGTTTTTGTGGTATTATAACACTAAATTTATATTAAGAAAAACTCAGAACAGTAAGCTTGTGGTTGCTAAATCTTTTGAAGAATTTGAACTTCTTAAAAACAAGTGTGTAAATTGATTATAAAATGTCTAATGTAATAGATAATGTTAACAACCCTACTGTTCACTTAATTAATTATTGTAACAATTTAAACTTTCAAATTATTAATAGCGAAAACTCATTGCTAATTGTTCACCAAAACATTCGTAGCCTAAGACATAATTTGATTTACTTCTATCAAACTTAAATGCATTTCGTAAACTTCCGGATATATTACTGGTCTCAGAAATATGGATATATAGCTATGAATTTAATGACTTCATGTTACCGGGTTTCAATTTTTACGCGTGTTGCAACGACTCGTATCCTGCTGGTGGTGTTGGAATTTTCGCAAGAAATAATATAAATTGCAAGTCAATTTGCTGCAGTACTAGTGCTGCAGATATTTAAAAAAAAAAAAACATTAAAGATAAACAATGAAAATTATATAATTTGGTGCATATACAGACTTCACTCTTACCCAATACAAGACTTTCTTGTTGATTTTAATAGTTTACTAAGCAAGGAAAAATGCCAAAATTTAATTGTTATGGGGTACTTGAATCTTGGTACATTGTTAAATAAAGACTCTGTTGATCATTACAATAGCATAATCGCAACTCACGGTCTTTACTCTTTTATTAATGATTGTACTAGACCAAGTTCTGATTCTTGCATTGATCATTTATTGGATCGTTTTTCAAGTTGTCAGGAATTATATACTTGTATAAATATAGACTTAAATATTACTGACCATTACATGACAGGCATCGTGCTTAAAAATAATGTCGCTACTTGCGTTAAGAAAAATGAAGCCAAAACTATTTTTACTATTGACTATACTTGTCTTAACCATTTGCTTTTAAAAGAGTCATGATGTTTAGGATTCACATAATGTTTGCATAGCTTACAATTTTTTTAAAGTAAATTCAAACATTATATAGATCTAGCCACTGCTTCTAACTACGTAAATAACAAAAAAAAATGTAAAACTAAAACCGTGGATTACAAATAATAGACTACGTAAAATAAAACTAAAAAATAAACTTCAGATGAAATCGTTAAAACATCCTTATAATAATTCATTAAAAAATCGCTTAGACAAACTAGTAAAAGACTTACAACATGGTATTCCTCTAGCTCGTGACAGTTTTTGCCAAAATGCATTTCATAAGTCCAGAAGCAATTTGAAAAACGAATGGCAGTTAGCAAACAAAATTACTAGTACTTATAAAAAATGTGACTCAGAAATAAACTTGAATATCAATGGTGCTCCTTCTTCTGACGAAAATTTTATAGCCAACTCTTTAAATGATTTTTTCGTATCAATAGCTAAAGCTGCTGCTCATAGCCATACATGCTAAAAACATTACGATATATTACCTGATCCGCCTGCAATGCATAGCTTCTTTTTTGAAAGCATTTCTGCAATGAAAATTATTAAACTAATAAATTCTCTCGATAACAGCAATTATTGTGGTGTTGACAACATTCCTAATGCTCTGCTTAAGAAAGTTACTTTCAATATATCCGATATATTAGCTTATCTCTTTAATTTCAGTGTTCAGACTGGTGACTTTCCACCTGAACTCAAAAGCGCTGCGGTCATTCCCCTACCGCCTAATATGCAAAACTACCGACCTATCTCTCTTCTTCCATCCATTGCTAAAGTTTTTGAAAAAGCAATGAAAAAGCGCATTCTTAATTTTCTTTTTAAGAACTCTTTCCATAGTCATAGTCAGTTCGGGTTCAGAGAAGGTAAATCAACGGAAGACGCTCTACTTGACTTTCTTACCTTCGTGAATAAAGCAAAAGATGATAAAATGCTGACTGCATCACTTTTTGTAGATATCACTACAGCGTTCGATATGGTGGATCATTCAATTCTTTTAGATAAGCTGAATTCTATTGGGTTTAGAGGGGCAAATCACAAATGGTTTTCTCAATATCTAAGTAACCGTATTCAAAGGGTAAAAATTGGTAATACTATCAGTAACCCAGCCACTACTAATATTGGTGTTCCACAAGGTTCTGTCCTTAGCCCAATTTTGTTTCTCATTTACCTGAATTCAATTTTTCTGCTTTTTAATTGGAGCGGTCGTATTACAGCGTTTGCGGATGACTTGGGCATATCATATAAGACATCTTCTATGCTTGAACTTACCGCAATGATAGACCCTGATATAGAATTGCTGAGAAAATGGTTTAGTAGGCACAAACTAATTATAAGTAACAAAACTAAATTGTTGTTTTTTAAACTAGCCACCCACGATTTCTCAAAGTTTGTCCTCTGCTCCAATGATCCAAATTCATATAATCCAGTATGCAACTGCGACATTAAGGCATAATAATAGACAATAAATTGAGTTGGAATGAATATTCAAACTCTCTAAAGACCTATTTTCAATCTGTTGTAAGAAAATTGTATCTCCTGCGTAACTTATGTTCATTTAAAGTCCTGAAAATGCTTTACTTTCGTCTGTTTCACTCTAAGCTCAGTTATAGTATTTGTTGTTGGGGTGGAGCTTACAATGTCAAATTGAAACCATTGCTAACTTTACAAAAATGCATCATTAAACAAATTTATAACGAAAGTCTATTGTCGCCTTCATTTGAACTATTTAAGTCTGCTAATATTTTGCCTATTAAACAATTATTTTATTATAAAGTTTTGGAAGTATTCTCTAAAAAATACAGCAACCTAATTTTTAATACAGTGAGACATTATAATCTCAGGAGAGTGAACTCTGTATTTATTGCACCCTACCGCACCACTGGCTATCGGAATAGTTTTTCAATTGAAGCTTGTCGCTTATACAACATGCTACCTGCTAGGATTAAAGTCATTACCCATATGAAGTCGTTTCTGAGGCACCTGAAGTCTTGGCTTTTTAACTTCAACTTGGATTACATTGATTTACTCTTGCAGACTTTAGTCTAGTATCTTCTCCCTTCATCAAATTTTATACTTTTTATTATCTATTTTTTTCCTCCTTTTTTTTCATTCTATCTGCATCTTCTCCGCACAAATTTAAAACTTAAAATTTAAAATTAAATGTAAGTTAAATTTTAATATTAACAGGTGATGGGTAACACAGTAATTTATTTACTCCAGCTATCACTACCTTATCTCTTATCTTATTATACTTATTGATATTACTGTTAAACTTTTCATAAAACATGTATTGTATTAAATAGATATTTAAGATAAATGTGACTAAATTGAATTGAATTGAATTCAATCTGAGGCAAAGGTTGTGCCTTGACCTCAGTCAAATCAATTTACTGAGCGTTCCTCTCCACAAACTTTTCTACCACCACCAACTAAAACTTTTCAACGTAAATTGATGTGTTCTAAAGTTATTGTGATTAGAAATAACGAAAAAAAGGTTAAAGCGTAGGACCATAACCTGGCCAGGATTCGAACCCGGGACCCCTGTGAAATAGACTATCGAGGCCGCCCTCAATAACTGATATGTTATCGAAAAAGTATTACTGAAAACATTTTCCGCCAATTACTCACATGCTGACAGTCGTTATTTTGTTTTGTCATGTAAAAAGCAAGTTTTATTAAGTTCGTATATAGCACTTTTAAAAAACACAATAAAATCAGTTGCAAGGTACTTATTTTGGAATTTTATAAAATTTTGCATCCTGTATCAAAAATATGCACGAAAAAATTTTGCAATGTTTAATAAAACGCCTTTACGAAATCCGCCAAAATATTTACTAAAATTTTAAATTAAAAAAAATACATATGGGGCATTCCACGCCAAATCGGACGGTTTTAAAAAATTTTATTTTTGATCTCCGCCATTTTTTGATATCTTTGAGTACTCATCGAAAAAACCTCCCTCCTAAATTTTAGGATTTTTTTGATCATCCGTTCCAAAGACATCGAATTTTCAAAAAAAAAGCTCTTTTTGTGATTTTTTGCCCTCAACTTTTTTAAAACTCATTTAAATGAAAATAATCATTTAACATGAAAGTTTCATTTTTCAATTTAATTTTCGAAAAAAAATTCTAAAAAATTATTTGAAGTGTATTAATACGTAATTTTCGATTTTTAAAATTTAGATTTCATTTTCTAAAGTGATTGCATATTTTGCAAATGAACAAAGAGCTGTTGCATATGCAAATCTAATCGTATTGCATAACGCTATTGTGAACAAATGTCTGCATTCACGAACACAACCAGCGATACTTTTGAAACAGTCCTTATTTAACAGTTGTTTTAATTTTTAGCAGCAAAAAGTTTCTGTTATAATTTAAAAAAGAGCTTAGGAAATGGAGGGAGTTTTAAAAACGAAAATTAAAAGGGAAAATATCAATAATACTTTCCGAAGGAAGAAATTCGCCAAATTTTAGATTTTTTAGAGGAATCCGACTTAAAATTTAAGCAAGGAACAGCTGCTGTAAAGCATTTGCACCATCATAATATTAAAGGTGTGCTCACAATCATCAACCCCTGCAAAAACGTATTTGCAATTATGAAACAAGATCGTGAACTGCCCTCATAAAATTTAGCAGTAAAACGTGTTCTTGGCAAACACAAACATTGCAACAATTTGTAAATATTGTTGTTGTATCAGTTTACATATCAAGTCTTAATCGCTATGTCAGCAACATTGGTTGTTCCGGGTACAACTTAAGAGACCGGTTATTAATAGCAGCATTCGATTACGTTCGTTTTGAAAATGTTCTTCGTCATAGTTAGGCAAGAGGTACAGTGAAAATAAGTGGTTTTTGTTAAATCATCTGATGTTGAATTATAAACAAATGCGTGAAACATTCAAGTACTTCTTATTTTTTCAATTAAGTGTTATGAATTTATTATTAATTTTTTGTTTGCGTCGAATAGTCTGTCAATGTTTGTTTTGCTAAAATGTCGACTCATCGTACATTGAATCTGTTCAAATTTCGATTTAGTTTAATAGAAAAAAAATCTTGAAAAATTACAACTTTTGTAATATAGTCAACAAAAACTGTGAATAACATTAAAATTGACTATTTAAAAACACTTGAATAAACGCACTAATGTCATACGTTTTTTAAAAAACATTGTTGAGAACGGATATCTTATCAACCAAATAAGGGATTAAATTTAAAATGTATAGAAAGAAAAATAAAAAACAAGTTGAAATAGGAATATGTAGAGTTGTAAAAATTAAATGCACAATTTAAGAATAAGGATTAACATTCTGAAGAACACAAAACTGATTTAAATTTTTAAAGACAGTACTATTTTATGTACCTCCTTAAAAAGAGGAAAATTGTCTTTTGAAAGCTGCAGCCATGCACACATTGTTTCACCCTCGAATTATAATAGGGGGCTTATAGGCCCCTCCAAACTGCACATATGAACACAGCTCAGAATCAGTTGGTACATATTATCATGGATTTGCATTGAACACCTTTATCGAAAAAAAACTAACCCAATAGGTAAAAACTTCCAATCACAATGTTCAAAGCTTTCAAATTTAATTAAAAATATATTTTTTATGTTTTAATTTTTTTTAATATGTATTTTATTTTATTAAAACTAGTAAGAAATTATCTTCTGGGTCAAAGTTGAAATACCCCCACACTATATTCTAAGTTGTCCATGTTTTGAAAGTTTGATGACGTCACTTTGTATAGAGGATGGGCGTGGTGTTCATCCAATATTGGCAAAACTCATATGCAAAGCACATTTAGATATGGAAAATTATGATGCTAATCAGTAGCTTAGCAAGAGAGGCGCTCCGCACCGGGTACACAGTCAGAAATAGTGCAAAATTCACAAAAAAATTTTATTGAACATAAATCTGTATTTTTTATTTTTATAATTCCAAAAAACAAAATTTATTTTAGCTCAAAGTATTTCTGTAAGCAAAAAACTCTGTGCCGCATTTTATAACTTCCTCCCGAAAGGAGGTCAATATACCTATGCGCTCTATTTCCGTATCATACCTCCTGAGGCAATCTAAAACATCCTTCTGTATCTGAGATTGCCCCTTTCGTAGTACTGCATGAACATTTTAAACCCTCGCTACACATCATTTCCGCTTGCATTCCCCGTAATTAAGAATATTTTGAGATTCTTTTCCAATTAAACAATTTATTATAAAGGAATTCATTGCATAAAAAAATTATTAAATTTATTCTAAATATTTAAGTAAAAATTAATTAAATTATGTTAATGTTTTTAATAAAAACATATCAGCAAAGAAAAGTTAATTTTTCTTTCATGATTAAAAAAAAATCTGAATAAATGTTAAGGAAACAAAGTTGCAAAAAGAAATTGATTATATTAAAGTTAACCCTGTGCGTCTTAACGCCATTGAAAGCGTTCACTTTTAATTAATATAAACATTTTAATCGTTAAAACCAATTCGAAAATTTCACTTCTTTCAAAATTTCACCATTAGACCGTAGAGGGTTAAGACAAAAAAAAATTAAATTAATAAAAAATTATGTTGACTTTATATGATTTAAAAACAAATTCTAAATGTTTGATAGTTTAAATCATACTTGATTTTAAATACAAATTCTAGTTGTTTGATAGTTTAAAATCGTTTATTGAGCTTAAGGTCAAAGTTAGAACAATTAATTGTTCTAACGAATTTTTTCCAAAGAAACAACAACAACAACAACAACAACAAAGTTTTCAATATGAAAGGAAAAAAATCACTAGCATTTGATTTTATTGTACAATTTCTGCGCTGCTAAACGCGTCATCAGAAATCTTTGTGATTACCCGTGCAAGCGCGCGCTAACGCACTGCACCATCGGGGTGATGAGATTTTGAAGCGTCAATTTCTCATTTTTTCCTCAATTTCATAATGTCACATTTGTTATTGTATTTCTGTTTTACTTTAGTTTCTATGCTTATGTTATAATATGTAGTCCAACAGCCTGCTGGAAGTCTGCACTCAACTCACTCTGCACTCAAATCAAACAACTAGACTTTGTATTTAAAATCAAGTATGATTTAAACTATCAAACATTTAGAATTTGTATTTAAATCATATAAAGTCAACATAATAAATATATAGGTCATTTAGAAAAAACTTTAATCAAATGGTAGAGCTCGACCAAACGGAAACAGCTGAAAACAAAATCAGCAAAAATTCTAAAAACAACTTCAGTAAACATGCTTTGTTAGTGCAGACTTCCAGCAGGCTGTTGGACTACATATAATAACATAAGCATAGAAACTAAAGTAAAACAGAAATACAATAACAAATGTGACATTATGAAATTGAGGAAAAAATGAGAAATTGACGCTTCAAAATCTCATCACCCCGATGGTGCAGTGCGTTAGCGCGCGCTTGCACGGGTAATCACAAAGATTTCTGATGACGCGTTTAGCAGTGCAGAAATTGTAGAATAAAATCAAATGCTAGTGATTTTTTTCCTTTCATATTGAAAACTTTGTTGTTGTTGTTGTTTCTTTGGAAAAAATTCGTTAGAACAATTAATTGTTCTAACTTTGACCTTAAGCTCAATAAACGATTTTAAACTATCAAACAACTAGAATTTGTATTTAAAATCAAGTATGATTTAAACTATCAAACATTTAGAATTTGTATTTAAATCATATAAAGTCAACATAGTAAATATAGAGGTCATTTAGAAAAAACTTTAATTAATAAAAAATGTTATCGCTAAATGAATTTGTTTTCTAATATGTTACTCCAAATTGATTGAATATTACTTAAACCGCACAAAACAAAATGAGAAAGCAACGGCGCATAATATAACGATTGTAAGACAATTTATTTTTATTAGTGTGGGAACAATTTTGACTCTTGCGTTTTCTATGTAATTTTTCAGAGCTTATATTTTTTCAATTGTTGCAAGTTTTGCATAACTGTTTAATTGTGAAAATCTAACGATCCGTTCTCGAGTTAGGAGTGGACACACGGACTGCAGTCTCTTTTATATATAAAGATTCAATAAAACACCCTGTAACCAAGAGGATGTTTGAGATAGACCTGAGCTCCAGATAATAATTTTTTTAGGAATTAACCAAGGAATCCTAACACAAAACTTTAGAATTTTGTCTGATGTCTTATGCTATGTTTACACTGAGGGCCAATTTTTCAGTGCGAGCTTAAACTCTAGTCAAATTAAACTGAGGTTAACTCACCAAAATTGGACGTTTAAACTCGGCTTAAACGCAGTGTTCTGTTCTAAACTTTTGACTCTAAGCATTTGATAAACTGCCACACCAGTTAATTCTATTTAAACTAAAGTTAATGGGTTTTCCACAATTTTTTGTAAGCTGGATTCAATCGTATCTGACAGAGCGATTTTATCAAATACGATTTCGAGGCGTATTGTCAGCTAAATTTATTGCTGAATCAGGTGTTCCTCAACCTTGGTCCACTTCTGTTTATTTTAGCCATTAATGATGTAAACCACATCATCAAACACTCTCATCTAGTTATCTATGCAGATGATATGCAAATATACAGAACAATTGATTCTAAAGACAATTCAGATCTGCTCCACTCTGATTTGAAATGCGTTTTTCTAATGTTGCTACGCCTTTGTTGAATAGCGCCCACTTTCTAGACCGTAATTTGAAATAAATGTTCCTACCCCTGTATTGATTTCCAGTACCCTAGTGTCAATATTAACTGTGATACAGTATTTTTCTTATATTGCCACGCCTTTCTGTCCAACAACGCCCACTTTATTGATCGTAAATTTTCATAATTATAAAAACCACTGTACCGAATTCCTAATTTCACTGTACTAATTTAACTTGTAATAATCGTTCATACCCTTGCACCTAATTTCAGTATCCTGGTGTCAATATTATTCGAGTTACGGCGTGTTTCTATTATTGCCAAGCCCCTTTTTCGAATACTGCCCACTTTCTTAGACGAGCACCTCCGCGTCCAATGTTTCTATCTGTTATTTCTGTATAAAAATTTCGGCAATCGCGCTATTACTTTAGGAGTTATCGATGTGCATAAATTTAAAAAAAAACCAACCAACCTGAGAACCTCCTCCTTTTTGAAGTCGGTTAAAAAAAACGCGAAAACGAAATTCATTCACATTTCACAATATATGAAAACCTTATGTATGAATTATTCCTTAAGAATTCTCTCCGTGTATAATTGAAACAAACTAACGGAAAATAGAAATACCATTTGAGTTAAAGTACATTACACGATCAAGCTCTTACATAAGAAAACTTTAAATGATATAAGCACGAAAAATGGTGATTTATCACTTTTTAAAAAAATATATGGACGACTACGATAACGATTAAGTTTAACCGATTTAAGTTATAGATTGCTTAAAAGTCGTAAATATTAAAAATAATCAATGTAGCTCTTTTTCTGTAGTTGCTTACTTTCCTCTACCCCTTTGACATGTTAAATATGTTAAGCTATCAGCTCCAATTACGTAGAGATAGACATATCGATATGGTGAAAGTGCGAATTCGCACACTGGTACCCAAGGGCGTCCGTAGGATTTGCTCTAGGGGGGAAAAGGCATAACTAAATCTAGAATTAACATAAGCAAAATGTAACCTATATAATGCTATTTACTACGATTATTAGTACCTACTAATTTTGTGAATAAGATATGCACTCTACACCGGTTGACACACGCTTGTACACATTAGAAAATTAAATATAATTTTAAAGATGGTGTCGAAATCTTTCTCGTGTCATGTCCGAAATATTTCAATATTTTATTTCATTTTTTGTCATGTAATACACTAAAGTAATTTTTTGTTAAAGCAAATATTTTTAATAGTTTAATTAATAAATCCTGTCAGGCCTATATCCTTAAATGAAATCGCATTATATACTATCGAGCCCCAAGATTTCAACTTTTAAAATTAGAGTACAAAAATTTCCTAATATTTAACAATATTTTTTTTTGTTAAAAAACTGAAAAAAAAACTAAGTTTTTAGGCAATTTTTTTAACTTTTTAAGCCTTTAACTCCTAAACCAATTTTGAGTGGACTAAAATTTTTCAGATTTGAATTTAGGAGGTCAAAAGCCATATCATTCCCAAAAATTAAAAGTTTGAGTTGTCGCTATCTCCCCGCATGCTAAGGGAGATATTTTTCACCGGATCTCACATCGCATTGACACCAATCTACTTATTTCTATGATTTACAAAATTTATTTTTTTAATTCAAAACGTATGAATAAATAACTAAAGAGATACGTACATGTATATTAGATTTGTTTTGGGTTTCATACATTTTCTTAACGTATTCCAAAACCTCCTGCAAGGCTTGATTCTGAATCATGGTTTAATATAAGCACGTGATGCGAAAAAAGTACAGAAAATTCACAAATTGGGTGGGCTTCGCTAAATAACGTGAATTTTAAGAAGTATAAAATGATTGTTTGAAATCGAATCTCCTATTTAAGTTTATGTCGTAAAAAAACTTTTGATAATAACATATTCTAATATAAAATCGTTTGCTTAATATGATATAAGGTTTTTTTAAAAATGAAACCTTGATCCAAAATTGGCCTACTTTATTACATATCCTAATTTTGTAAAAAGCTTTGCTCTCGCCCAGATCGCTGCAATTTTTTTAAATTTAAATGTTGTAGAATTGTTTGTCATTTTATTAAGATTGGGAAAAATAAAAAAAAATCCTCTAATAAAAAATCATCTTTATGATAGAAAAGTAATCCGACTTTTTTTAAAACATTAATTATTTTATAAAAATTATTTACTTTGTCTTCTGCTTGTTAACAATGACTTTAAAAAATAAATTTGCTTATCGTCAAAGTTTATATCCGTTACTGAATTAAATGCAGCTTGCTTTCTGTTGCTACGAAGAATGATCTTCGAATGTTGATCGAAGAAGAACTAATAAGGGATATAATTCCTTAAAATTCGTCAATTTCTCGTAGGAATAACTTCGTAATTTGTTTTATTACATTCGTAGAATTTACTTGAAAATTCATTCGTAGGTTGACCGTACTCACAGAAGGAACGAAGTTTTTAGAGCCGTTTTATTCACTTTTTTAACTTGAGAAGTTGGAATAACTTTGGGATTTATTCAATTTCAAAAGTTATTCTATTTTATTCACTTGAATTTCTCAAAAACATTTTGACATATTGAAGATTTGATATAACTTTCGTTTGATAGCTTTTGTCAACTTGTAATTTATCTAACTTCCAAATATATGACCAGTTATAAATTCTAACTTGGGATATTTGATGTAACTTGTGATTTTTGCTTCATTCACGAGTTTTCACACGTTTCTGCTGTGACAAAAAAAAATGTTTACTATAAAAACATTTGATACAGTTCACAACTTTCTTATGTACAATATTAAAGATTTATGTTCCGCTAACTGTTAGAAATACGGTATGCTAAGAACCGTGGTGGCAGGAGCTTAATTCACTTCTGAGACAGAATGTTTATTGTATTCAATTAATAATTATTATAAAATAAACCTCAGAGAGTAATAACTGCAAAGTAAAGCTTCTTAAGAACACGAGCTGTTCGGAGTCGGCATTACTTGTTGATTTAGTTCTGGATCCTTTGTGTTCAAACATTTAATAACACGCAGAACACAATCAAAAGAGGATCGATCGAAGTCCTTGCAAGGGCTTGAATTGTACTTTATATCCATAATTTAATTTCCGCTGATCGACGTCAGCTCCAAAGATTACAATCATTAGTTGGCCAAAAGAAACTTCGATGTGTAGTAATATGAAACTGCTGTTATTATGTGCATAATTATAAGTAGTCGGTACCTACATTTTTTCATTAGTTCACAACTTGGAACTTCTACGTGTAGCTGGAGCCGTTTTTTGAAGGCAATATGAAGCTTGCCAATTTCAAATTGGTGGTCATTCGATTTTCAAGAAGTAGTAGTGCATAGAGAGTAAAGTAAGGTATTCCAAAATAAGGCACCATTTCTGATGAATCTTTTTAATTTCAGTTACTAAATTTTTGTATAAGCCTTTTTATGTTTAACAGCTCTACTGACTGAATTTGCATTATTGAAAGGATTTCAACAGAGCATGTGCAAACACTCATGCAGCCTGCAAGCCAAAAACCTCTACTTAAGTCAAAAATTGAACTTTTTTCGTTGGATTTAGTAAATATTAGTTTGACGAAGAGAAACGTTAAATAACACAATACATTTTAGGCCACTTTTAAAAAAAATCAACTTATTCTTTTATAAATAAAAAAAATGGTTAAAACCAGTTTTCTAAAAAAAGAGCTATGTCATATTGCAAAGAGCAAACGTTCCAAAAAAATGCGTTTAAAGATTGCGCTTAAAGTAGGTTTCTAGATCCTCAAGCGGAAAAAATTTAAATTTTTAACTTTTTATTTTCAAGCTGTTTTATTATATATCACAGTCGGGTTTGTTTAAACATACCCTGTAGGAAAATCAACTAAATTAAAAATAGTTGAAAGAGTAGTATTTTGTCAACCACAACTAGTTTAAATTCTGAATTTTTTCCATAGAACGAACTAACATATTTTGTATGGTGATGTCCGCTAAATAAGTCAATTGACTTTCGTCTGCATATATTTTCAACTAATTGTTAAGTTAGTTTAATTTAAATTATTTTTTTAATTACTTTAAAATAAATCAATTGAAAGCTAGTTAATGTTTCACTTACTGAAGATGAATTTCAAATTTCTATATATCAAAGAGATCATTTCTTTTATTGTTTTGAAAAAAAAAAAAATACATAAATTCATATCAGTGAAAGCCTTAAGTTAATAATATTTGATGAAATAGCATGGTTAAATATATACAAACTTGCAATCTAATAAAAATTTGCAATAAAAACATGTCAAAATCAGAGTAGTTGCCACCTTTATATAATTCAATGTAGTTTTTAAGCCACTTGTTTTGAAGTAGTTATTGAATTACTTCATATATAATGCAATAAAAACTATTCAAAATTGAAGTGGGTGCCGCCTTAATATAATTCAAAGTAGTTCATAAACTAGTTTATTTTAAATTATTTTTTTACTTAGTTGTTTTTAAAAACAAGTTAGTTTGTTCCTGTAGGGTATTTGGTTAGAAGTCAACGTAAAGAAACAATTTTTGTTATATTGGTTTTGTGTGTATATGCTAGAAGGCGCCAAAGTTGATTTCTTAGAACTAAAAATATCAAACACGTCTAACACAGGCTAATTTAAAATGATAATGAAAGCACATGTCTTTTAAAAATATTTTTATTAAATTACTGATAAAGCATGCTTCGTTATTTAACGAAGTGAATTAAAACATATCTTAATTCTAAACACCGTCAACTGAAAACCCCCATAATTTGTAAATCACTTTGTTTTTATTCTGCACACATTGCATTTTTGACATTGTGTTGCCTTCAACATCAACAAATTTCCATTTCATAAGTCATAAAAGTCATTTCTTTTCTCATTTCCCATCAAATATCAAAAAATTCCTTTAAAGGGGTGTTTTATAACTTAAGTATTTATAACTTGACTTAACTTCAACATATAAAATTTCAACTTGAACTGAATGAAATTAAATTTTAACTTGAGAAATTAAAATGTTTAACTTCGCGAATTGTACAAAAATTCAAGTTAACAAAAGTTATTGAAACTGCTCAAGTTAGCTCGAATTATAAAAAGTGAATAAAACGGCCCTACGTTGAGTTAAAAAAATTTACAACTGAAATCGCTCAGACTGGTTTGTCGAACAATTGCCGAATATAAGGAAATGTGTGATTGAAAGGTAGCCGTAGCCTACTGGAAGAATACGTGTCCCATACGCTAAAGAACCGCGGTTCAAACCCTATCTGACAACAAGGTTTTTTTTAGTGACTATTACGTATTTAGTAGTATTGCGTTCATATGTAAATGAAAGAACAATATAAATTTGTTTTTGTACGAATAAAATATTTGAAATGTGTACCAAACTACGTATATTCTACGAATTATATTCGTGTCTGAAAATTACGAATAAAATTCGCATAAAAAATTTTTCAATTTAAGAATACGTATTGAAAAGTTTTTGTGAAACAAAGGTAAATGAAATGGTATCGTAACTTGCGTAATGGCCGTGTTCATATTACTCCTTTTGTCGCGATTGCGACACTGCTCTCATTTTTTTTCGCAAACGCGGCTGAGAAATACCGAATATTAAATAAATAAATGTAGCTATTTAAATACATACATTTTTCATTATTTCTCAGCAGCGTTTGCAAAAAAAAACGTGAGAGAAATCGCGAGTACAACGCGTAATATGAACACGGCCTTACAGCAACGGGTACAACATACTATTTGAAAATTAATGGTTAAGCTCAGCTTTATTTATAAATTAACCTTAAAAGTATTTATGTATTCTTTTCAAAATATATAAAATACATAATGAACATATCGTCACATGAAATCAAAAAAGCCATAAGTTACAAAAAATTCAAAATCGACTTTTTGATTCATCTTATCAAAATACATGTTTCGCAAAATTTTACACTTCTACATCTAAAACCGACGTTTTTACTAACAAAGTTCTCAAAGCCCTAAGTTTAAGCGCAAGTTACAATTTAGAAAATTTTTTGATTTTCTCTTAAAGTTTTTTAATTTAAACTTACGGCTTTTTTGATTTAATATGAAGATATATGTATGTTCAAATATATGTTAAAATGTTCATTGCCTAATGCTCATTGCCTTTTTATATAGCACAATTAATGTCGTTTTTTTTTTGTGAAATCCAATTTCTTAAAATATTTAGTTAGTTTTAACAAATTTTTGGCGCCAAGAATTTGCAAACATTTCTATCAGTTATTAGCTAAATTGAACATTAAAGTTGAGCGCTAAAGTAAAGCACTTTCCCCCTGCCCCCCGCGGACGCCCATGCTGGTATCATTTTAATCTTCAATTTTGCTAATAACTGATAAAAATGTTTGCAAATTCTTGGCGCCAAAAACTTGTTAAAACTAACTAAATATTATAAGAAATAGGATTTCACAAAAACAAAACGACACTAACTATGGTATATATAAAAGAGCTTTTGGCAAACGTCTCAAATACTTAGAGAAGCCAGTCAAAGCAAAATGTTTTTATTAAATGTTGCTGTACTTCTGAGTGTGCTAACCACGCTGTTAGCAGCTAGCACAACGCCTGAAAATGTCTCTGTTAAGTTAATAACATCGGCAGATACGCAAAGGATGTTAGAGGAACATCCAGATGCAGAGTCAATTCCAGTCCCTGACAATTTATCAAACAGAACAACTGAGTTGAATGAAGCCAGAGATATTCGTACTTATGTCTTTGGACAACGCATTTCAGGTGAATATACATAACATGAAATAATGAAGAACTCTTCAAAATTAAACAATGCTTTTCCATTAATATTGTGTTTATTCCAAACAGGTGACAAAGAAGTTTTCACGAAGTCAGACAACTATCGTTATACTATTCCGCAAGATGTGCGTCTTGTGATTACGTTTCCACCTCCTGGTGTTACCGGAAAGATTACCTATCAGGAAGTCAAAATCAATCAGAGCAATAATCGTGGCGGAGCTTACATCGCAGCAGGCGGTATTGGACAAAATAGCATGACTTCTGTAGTGGAGGCACAACAAACGTATTGGTTTTACTATACAATTACAATGTATGCAAAATAAGAAAATTATTTCAAATACCTAACACTTTATCAAAATACTACAATATTAGAATCAAATAGCATATAATAAAACTTAATAAGGCTTTCAAGAATGTCTACCAAAAGGGTCGTACAAATTATTGTCCTAAAAAAACAATGCGATTCCTTTTTTGAGTTTGAGGTTGGATACTAAAACAAACAAAATATACTGTAGTTAAATTTGAAAATAAATAATTAACCAAAATATGCAATGTCTTTTTCTTCAACATTATTTAGGATAATGTCCTGTCTAAAAAATTTTCTATTGAGATGTTTTCGAGATATGCATGTTTTTAATTATGTTTCTTTATGCATAGAGTTACAAGTTTTAGGTTTACATTTCCTTGGTTGAAATAAGGCAACAGAAAAGCTTGGGCTCGCGTTAAATATATAGTTAACGCATTTTTGTATTTCAAGATTTTTTTAATAATGAGAAGTTTACATGAATTAAGATTGTGAGCTTTAGATCAAGTGAGTTTTCAAGAAGGCAACAACAACAACAACAACAACAACTCTGTATAGAGTCAATCACTTAGCTGACTAGACAGTCTGTTTCGGAAATCGCTACATATTCCTCTTCAGTAGTCTTTGAGTGATTAAGCTGTGATCAACTCACTGTTTAAACTAGCATATGTATGTGCAGATCCTCTAATATTGAAATAAATGAAGAAGCAACTGGAACAGATGGCAACCCTTGATAGAGTTAATGGCGGTGATCTAAAATGGCCTACTGCTTTGAAGTGTCATATGATTGGCAGCCATACAATTCATGAGAATGAATTAGAGGATCTGCACATGCATATGCTAGTTTAAACAGTGAGTTGATCACAGCTTAATCACTCAAAGACTACTGAAGAGGAATATGTAGCGATTTCCGAAACAGACTGTCTAGTCAGCTAAGTGATTGACTCTATACAGAGTTGTTGTTTTTGTTGTTGCCTTGTTGAAAACTCACTTGATCTAAAGCTCACAATCTTAGTTCATGTAATTATTCAATGGATCATAAAAACTATTGAGAAGTTTCATTTGTTATTCAAAAATTATTAAATTAGTATTTAATAATTTGTTTTAAATTTTGATAATATTAACTGCAAGGCACTAAATGCAGTTTCCAATGAAATTAGAGTCATGTGTAAGTTTCTTAATATCAGCTGAACTTTTAGAAAATTTTCAGTAACTTAAAACACTTACAATAAGCAGTAGTCTAATCTCTTCGCAGAGCATGACCAACTTGTGGTATAAAGGTTTGTCTAGTATCCATTATTATCGATTTCGAATTCAATCGGTCATATGGATTTGTTCTTAATGACCACAGATTTGCTGTCAAATGTGAGTTGCTGCTACTTGTTCTGCATTTAATGATCGTTGTTGTTGTTGCTTAGAATTTCTTCCAGATTTTTAATTTTTTCAGTGTATAAAAACACATACTTGCTTATCTTTGAATTGTAAATTAGTTTTAAATTAGCTACAATATAAACATTAATTGATATTTTTTTAGAGATCATGGCAACCCTGCCATCCTTAAAAAAATCCTACTGCTCATAAGGGGATCTTAAGGGTGCGTTTATTGTGGCGACTTGTTTGTTGCTTTGCCGAGCCAAGCTGAAACTCAAAAACGCATGGGAGCATTAGAGAACGCAAGTCATGCATATCAGAGAACTGCACAAGCCTACTTGAAGTTCAAGCCTTTTCAAGTACTTCAATTCAAGTATGTATCCAAACTTGAAAAAGCAAGCTTTAGCTAGCTTGCAAAAATACCAAACAGATACAAGTCATATTCATGCTTACTCGTTGGCTTGGCTTGTTTAGACTTACTTTGTCGGGCAGAAAGTTGAAAAGCTTGAAATGATCGGCAAAAGCTTGTAAGCTCGCAAGTATCCAATTAATTAAATTAAAGCAAGTATCCAAAAAATTCAATGAGCTTGTGTAGAGAAAGCTTAAGCGTAATAGGACTTTTAAGGGTTCTGTGGACTCTATGGTTGGAAGTTTTAGGGGTAGATGATTTCGGATCTGATGTCAAAATTTAAAATTCATGGTTATCCTACCAACAAAATGCCGCCCGCAGAATTTCTATACGACATCTGGTTATCAAGAAAAATGACACCCCTTTGCCTTCTCATTTTTACGTACCCATGATCATCGCTCTAGGAGGGGAGGATAAAAAAACATCGAACCATAAAAAAGTAAGTAAAAAGTTAGAAAATTACGTCTACTTTCACATAAAAAAACCCCAAAGTTGATAAATTGAAAAACGACTGAGCTACAGCAATTAAAAAAAAAGTTATTTTTGTTTGCTTGAACTGCAGGTTATACCTCAAAATAATCTTTTTAAAAATTTATCGACCAAACAAAAAAATAATTTATATTTTAGGCATTAGTTTGAAGAGTATTTTATCGTAAAAAGTTAGTCATTGCCTTGTATCCAGTCGGACATATGACACTTTGCGTTTGCCCTAAAAAAATAAAGTTTTAATCCTTTAGCCCCTTAAACTTATCAAATTTTCAAAAACCCTGAAAACGCTGTTTAAACTATAATAAGTGTAATCAGAATCTGTTTACAGAACTTTACCAATTCAGATTATTTTTACCGAATATTAACACTTTAAAGACATCATTTTCAAAATTCGTTTTTGAGTACGCATTAGGGCTTTTAATCCCGAAGAGTTTTGGCAAGTCCCGGGATTTCCGGATTAGAAATTCATGATCCCGGTATTTTTCAGGAAATGCTGAAATGCCAAAATTTTAAAACAATGCCACTTAGCTGTATTAAAAGCAGAGACAATAAATAACTCTTTCTTAGCTTAGACATCCAAGCGGATTCGTTATTTATACTTAAAATATTCAAAAACACTCAAAAGTTTATAAGACTGCTGTCTGTAGCACCAAGATGAATTCATTATTACTAATGCAGACAAGGGTTGTTGTAATGTACAAAGAAGAATATAAGAAAAAAATTCTACAATAATTGAAATAAAATGTCGAATTCTGAAATTCCACTTTGTATTTTTAAAGGGAAAAACTTGTTAATGTTATGATTAAAAAAAATATGCATCACCTGATTAACTAAATCGAAAAAAAATTTAAAATAAAAAATAACAATTATGGTATGATAATTTTTTTAATAAAAATCATAGTCTTTACGGTCCTTAATTAAAGATGTTTGTAAACTTTTTAATACATATTTACGTTATATAATATTTTATTAAAAAAAAAAAATTATTTATAAATCAGAAAAGTTTAACATTTATTTCAGAATGAAAACAAAATATATTTAAAAAAATCTTGTATTTGATTTTAATATAAACATTAAATAACAAACGCAAGTAATTTAGAAAAAAAAACATAAATTTGTAAAAAAAAAAATTAAAAGAAAACCAATTTTGTTATTTTAATTAATTAGCTAACGGCTAGTAAAAAGTATGATGTGAATAAAATATATAAGACTATGGTTACTTTCAAAATTCCATTAAAGTTGAACGGCCTAGTAAACAAAGTCTTTTAAGAGTCACAACCAAAACAAACTAAGAAGATGATCTTTCAAAGTGTAAAGAACAGGGTGATTTCGATAATAAAAATAACCATCGTTTGCATTGCAGTTGCATTTATAGTTTCACAAAATTTTTATATTTTCTTATAAATAAAATCCCGGGATATAGGATTTAAGATTCTGGGGTTCCGGGACTAGAAAATGGTTCGGAATCCCGGCATTCGGGACCCAGGGATTGAAAGCCCCAGTACGCATCACGGTGTTCTGTAGCAATTTTAAATAAAAAGTCTTGGCACCCCTCGGATTTTTGCCTATAAACGTTTCTTATGACATATACAGGGTGTTCAGTGTAAAAGAACGAAAATTTAGGGAGATGTAAAAGAAGGTTGAGTTAAGAAAAAAATCGTATGTGGGATGGGTTAATTGGTATTTCATTACTTTGATTCATGCTATTGTATGAATATACCTATTTAAAAGGCAATGAATTGTCTTTTCAAACAATGTATCAACAAACAAACTCGACTTATCCATTACCGCGCCGTGTTCGTGTAAAGATGAAATAAGTCCGTTAAAACTACTAAATTTAAAGTTTGAGCGAAATGTTCTCTAATTTTTGAGTAACAAATCGAAATTTTCGTTAGCATTGAACTTGTGATTAATTTAATTTTCTTTTCAACGACATAAAAACCATAAACACGTCTTAAAGAATGACAAAATTAGTTGTACTTAAAAAATTTGACACATTAATAACATTGTAGAGTAGAGTGGGTCGGACTGCATAAAAAAAAGTTGCAAAAATCTGCCCCTCATATAAAAGCTTATCTCGAGAGGATTTTAGGACACTGAAAATTTTCGCTCCTAAAAACCGACAAAGTCGTTATAAAGGTATTCTTGTATAGATGAATATAACATGTATGTAAAGAATGATATTTCATGATAAAGGTGGTAATGAGTACAACACTTCGATAAAAGTTGTTATGTGTTAAGGAACTTCGACCTCGTCTTCAGGGTAATAATGATAAAACTATTTTTTTTTTCATACTTACCCCTACAAAAACTTTAAAGTATTCTAACTTTTTTGTTTAACTAAGGCCCCTATTATGTACGTATTATGTATGCGATGGTATGCGATGTTGACTCGCTTCAACTACATTTTTTCCATATAACGTATTGCATATATTTTAATTGAACCATGTAGTTTGCTACCATCTATTAAGAATTTTCAAACGACGTAGTTCAACTGAAATGTATGTAATAAGTTATACGAAAAAAAATTAGTTGAATCTAGTCAACTTAAGTTGAGTTGTAATACATAATAGGGGCCTAAATATCTTTTTGATATCTGTTCAATGTTATTCAACTATTTGGCGGTGTTTAGAGCGTAGCAAGAGCGAAAATTTTTAGTGTTCTTAAATTCTCTCGAGATAAACTTTCATGTGAGGGGCGGATTTTTAAAACTTTGTTTTTGACCCACTCTAGACATTTACATTTAGTTTTCGATTCTACATGAAGTTCTGAACTAAAAACTAGTTGGGACCATATAACTCCGACAAAATTGGCCTAGAAAAATGAAATTTACTAAGAATTTTGCTTTAATTTTATTTAGATGCCACGGTGTTGTGTAGCAACTTTAAATGAAAAGTTTGCCCCACTGATTTTTACGCAAACACGTTTCTAATCTTTACGCTTATATAAAAATGAAACTTTTAAAAAGGTACCATGTTTGTGGTCGCCGGTAAACTCAAGAGCCTCTAAACGGTTTTATATGAAATTTTCACTTTCGATTCAGAATTGATCATAGATGGTTCATGTATACTCAAAATGTGGATATATATAACAGCGAACAAGTAATTGACAGACAAACTGGCTATAATCTCAATTTTTGGTAAAATTCGGCACATTTTCCCATTTCCTGCCCAACAGTAAAATATATCTGAAAATTATGTATAAACATATGAAAGATCTTTCCGACTACAATAAAAAAGTTTAAGGTGACATGCACCTACGATCAATGGTTTTGTCATAAAATTGACATATTAATAAAAAATTAAATCATTTTCTTGAAAACAGGTTGTCTGGTTGATTGACTTTAATGCTGTTACTGCTTGCAGCTTAGTTTCGTTGTTGTTGCGTGTTTCTGTGTGACTACAACAACAGCTGTGTGTTGGGATGAAAAGAGAACAGCGTGTGTAGTTTTTATTGCAATTACTTAGCAAACCACGAAATTAAGCAATTTAAAATAATAAGTGACACATTTTCATTATAATATTTTGTTTGGCAAACACAGTTTTAAGATTAATTGAGGATTCGAAAATTTTAAGCAGAGTTTTGCAATTCATTACTGTTGCTTAATGATTTCATATTGTTTGAATGTAATTCTTTTAAAATAAAATTTGAAAGTATTTAAATATGTTCCAAAATACGTTTGTTAAAGCATAAATTGAGTGTTGCTTTAGCTCTATGATTGTTTGTACAAATATTTAATAAGCCCAACCTTTTGGAATACTACATAATTCCAAAAAGTTGGTAATAGGAACCTATTTTGGCACTCTTATCGTATTCTCTTTGTGTGTTGTCAATACAAAATTTAAATTTCCATACAAATTTCATATTAAAATTTTTAAATATTACATGAATTAAATTGCGAGCTTTAGATCAAGTAAGTTTTTTAAGAAGGCAACAACAACAACAACAACTCTGTATAGAGTCAATCACTTAGTTAGCTTTCTTAAAAAACTTGCTGGATCTAAAGCTCGCAATTCATGTAATAATTTAAAAGATCATAAAACTAATTAACTATTTTAAAATATTTTTTACTTATTTCAATATTGAACCTATTATATTCGTTCAAAGCTGGATGTCTAAATGAAGGGAATTTAATAACTTTAAAAAATCATAGTATAGGTAATCAAGTTATAAGCAAAATAATTAGAATTTATCTTGAAGGACCCGAGCTTCTTATGATCAATTGTGTTGTGTGTGTGTGTGTGTGTGTGTTGTGTGTGTGTGTGTGTGTGTGTGTGTGTGGTGTGTGTGGTGTGTGTGTGTGTGTGTGTGTGTGGTGTGTGGTGTGTGTGTGTGTGTGTGTGTGTGTGTGTGTGTGTGTGTGTGTGTGTGTGTGTGTGTGTGTGTGTGTGTGTGTGTGTGTATTATTAAATGTGTGTACAATGATCAAAAAACTGCACCTTAAAATTTTAAGACGACTCTAATAGCGCATTCTTTTCCGAAAAAAAAATTCTGACCTCACAAAATGCAGATCTTTTTAGATTCTGACCGGAATTTACAGAATGTTGACTTCTTTTGAGTTGAGAAAAGAACGAAGAAAATGCAGCATTTTTTGTTCATTTGATATTGGCTACGCTGTTGTTTTACGATTAAGTGTCGACTGTATGGGATTTTTAACAAATTTTCAATCAAATATTCATCGAGCAGTTCAGTTTTATTAAAACTAACTACTTTTATATACTACAAAAATATATTGGGTTCAATTTTAGAAAATTTTAAAAATTGCAACTTTTTGTTTCTCACAATTGTCACAGCACAAAATATTAATGTCAAAATTATTTTATTTTGTCTTAATGTTGGTATTACTAGCGGGCAGAATACAGAACCTTCGTATTTTACAGGTCAAAAAGTTCGACATTTGTTTTACTTTTGCGGTCAACATTTTCGAGAAAAGAACACGATTTATTTTAAGGTCACATTTTTTTTTTAGAAAAGAACAGAAAAAATACAAAATTCTTGAAGAGATCAGAAAAAATACAGAATTATTTTTTAAATACGTTTTCAGAAGATTCATTCAAAGGAAGAAAACCCTTACCAAGCTTTATTTAAAAAAAAAAAAACTTACTGAAATGCAGATACGATGAAGACATTTTGAAAAAAAAAAGAAATCATGCCAAGTACTTCAGTATAATATGTTTTTAGTTTTTCCATTTACTGTAAAAATTGAAAAGGTTTTGAATTCGATTCAACGCAAACATTTCCCTGTCTTTAAACTTTTTTCCAATCGTTGTGAACCGAATGACTTAAAGGCTACGAGTTACTTAGGTTTGAGTTGGATCTACATTCATGTTGTGATATTCGTTTTATTCTACATTAATTATAGGCCCAAGTTATGGTCTTGCCCTAGCCAATTCAAGTTTATTAAAATCATCACAAACACCCACAATACAACTAATATATTGAATACAGAATAGGTATCTGCTGCGATTATACAAAAATCATTTATTCATAGAAAAGAAAAGCTTCACCAAGCTTCATTTTTGAAATAATAAAAACTATTTAAATGAAGTTACGATGAAATTTTTTGATATTCGTTCTATTTTTTATTAATAATAGGCCATTAACCTTTTCAAGTTTATTAAAATCTTCTTTAGAAATTCTCACAATATTATTAATTGTGGATTATCTTAAAAATAGATAGTCAGAACCCTAGGACCAAGATAAGTACCAAAAAAGTATCCAATGCGAACCTGTGCGATAAGGCAATGAAGCGCAGCTAAGGTTTTAAGTTTTTGGTTAAAAAATTATTTTAATGCCATATGAGTTCAATGAAAGGTTGTGAAACACAGCTGCATTAAGAAATCAGTTCTGTCTTAAGTCGACCTTTATTCCTTATCGACACATACAGTATTGTTCGTAAACTAAGCAACCGATTTTTGAATTGCATTCAAGTTCTAATTATGCCTTTGTATATGATTTTATGTGGAATGGCCCATATTTTTGTAATTACTTGATGAGCCACCTATAAGCCAACAATAACAAAATTATGCTCTAGTCTAAAAATAGAATATTACAAAAAGTCAAACGAATATACTCCATTAAAAGCTGTTCGTAATGTAAGCAACTTTTTCTGTCGCTGCTAAGTGACCTTCAAAATAAGAGGTCTAACGGTATTTTTTCACTTTCTTTTCAAAATTTTTTTATTTTTCAAGTGTAAATCATTAAATATTTTAGTTGCTTTTCGATCGTCATCTCGTGATCTGGTTTTTTTACGATGCCGCGTGTACAATATAAACAAGATCTAAAAGAGAAAATTATAAATTTTTTAAAAATGGTGAGTCGCAAATTTCGATTGCTAAAAGATTTAATATTAATAAGTCAATAATTTCTCGACTTATAAAAAAATATAAAGCGACTGGGTCGGTAAATACAATTTATTCTAAAGGTCGACCACGAAAAACTCATTATCATAAAAAAAAATCCTTTTGTGTCATCAAAAAAAATTGTTCAGGATCTTAACTTAAATATAAGTTCTAGCACAGTAAGGAAACGTGCCTTAGAAAATGGCCTAAGAAGCTACAGACCATCCAAGAAACCAATTTTAACCAAGAAACATTTAAAAAAAGGTAAGTTTTGAAATTCCTAGACCCAGTAACGAATTTTAAACTTTGCCGTAATTTTAGGCTTGAGTTTGCAACACAACATCTCAATTGGACACCCGAAAAATGGAATTCAGTATTATTTAGCGATGAGTCTAAATTTAACTTGTTTAATTCCGATGGCATATGTCACGTCCGAAGACCTAGAGGAAAGCGGTTACATCCCCGTTACTGTCGTGGTACAGTAAAGCATGGCGGTGGTAATGTCATGGTGTGGACTTGTTTTTCTGGAACAGCAGTAGGGCCCTTCATCGAGATCGATACAAAAATGGATCTATTTGTATACCGGAACATTTTAGAAAGCCATATGCTCCCATACGCCGAATGGGAAATGCCGCTGCGTTGGGAGTTTCAGCACGACAACGACCCTAAACACACCTTAAAGCTTGTAAAAGAGTGGTTTACAACAAAGGGGGTCCAAATCATGAAGTGGCCGGCCCAATCGCCAGATTTAAACCCAATTGAGAATTTATTTCATTTATTTATTTCATTATGGCAACAATGAAGAAGCCGCATTGGAAATTGGGCATAAACTGAGAGAAGCCTTGCGTTTGGGTCGTCAAAATTTGCTCAAAAGGAAGATCGGCAGCTGTCGATTTAAAAATAAAAATGAACTACTTTTGGGCCTTAAAAAAGAATGGTTCCATATTAGTAAAACTACACTTAAACGGTTAATTGAGTCTATGCCAAAACGATGTCGAGAAGTTATAAAAAACAAGGGATATTACACCAAATATTAAAAAGTTGCTAAGATTACGAACAGCTGAATATAGAGTTTTAAGTTTTTTTGTAAATATTTTTTCCTTAGTACTATTGAAAATTAATTGTTTTTATTTTCCTTATAAACCTTACTTATAATAAAATAATAAAAAAATAATTGAAGTTTAAAATCTTTGTAAACAAAACTATCATGAGACTTTGAATTTATACCATGAAACGGTTGCTTGGTTTACGAACAATACTGTATATATTGTTTAATCTAGGGTGGACTATTCCTATGACATTTCCTTCGTGTCATGTTTTTTATAGTTTTGGTTGTTGCAGCTTTCATTTCACTGTTAATGAGAATGGAATCGCAACAATAGGTGTGTTTCCGTACTAAGTTCAAGTAATTGTAATAGATTAAAAAGTAACATTTTGCATGTTATTCTTCTCTCTCGAGCTTTAAAAATTTGTAAAATAACGCTTTCAAGCAACTTCAAGCTACTTGAGTCGAGTACGGGAACAGACCTAACATCTGCAATTTTTCAAAAACAATTAAATCTGTCAGTTACGCTACTCAAAATGTTACAACAAAAATAAAAAACAAGCTTTGTTTCCATATCGCGAGCAAAGCCGTGAAGGGTTGCTAGTAACATATATATTCAAAATAAACTTAAACTAAAATCGTGAAAGATACACTTTTTTAAAAGCATTAAAAAAATCATTTTAATAAAAAAAGGCCGAAAAAAAATAATAATATTACGATAGAAGCAAAAGACAAGTACATGTACTCAATTGGACTCAAGAAAAAATGTTCCGGTTGGTTCTTTAAAATAGTCCTTGGCTTATGGTTTGATGGTTCCCCAAATATTTCGTCTCTAGCGATAATCATCCGTGATCTAGGAGGGTTTGAAATAACCTCTATCTTATGACTTTAGTAAGTCTATCTAATGACTTAAAATATTTCACATAGGCTTATGTGCACCATAAATAAGAAATTTGTAAAAATCAAATGAGAACCACTTCTACCTCCCATAGAAGGTGAGTGTTTAAAAACTGTAAAATCTCCTCAAGTTCCACAAAAATTAGTACAATGGCTTCAAATTTTGCAAGTTTTTTTAATCTTAACTATGCACTCGATGTTTAGAATTTTGTTACAAAAACAAAAAAGCCTAAAACTAGAAACACGTCTGTGGTCAGTTTGGTTTTAGTCGAAGATAGTTTCTTACAACATTAATTAAAACATTGTTTTTCAAAACCTGTTACCCATTTTGTTTTAATAAATTGACTCAATTTGTGGTTCAAATAATTTTCTTTAAGTTTTCTTTAAAATTTAAGAAAAAGGTTTAAATAATTTTTTTGCTGTGTCGTAAATTTAAGAAGCATTCCTTCCTAAAATTTTCAAAATTTCCGCAATATACTTTTAGCTGAATCGACAAACTTATGGTTATTTTTTTTTTTTTTTTTGGGTTGTTATCTAAATCTGGCAAGCATATATGTAAATAAAATACTTGTATATTTCAAAGTCAAAGTAGGTCTTTAGAAGAAAGATCGTACATCGATGATTGTATTGTATTGTTTAAATTTATTTACGAATTCCCAAACTTTTAAATTATTTACTTATCTTTTATTTAGAGATAAAGTTTCTAAAGAAAAAGTGTAGAAAAATATTTTGATGTTAACTTGAATTGAGTGTAGAAAAGATATCATAATAGAGATATCAAACATCAAATTTGCTGTTGTTGTTGTAATTAGTTACGGTCGCTGATGTTCTTGTTACTAGCTGTGAGCTAGAGGAGTGCAGACGATACAGCATGCGGTACGGCTCTGTATAAGAAACCTCGTGATTGATCGTTCAAACGTTGGAAACAGTAGTGGTTGGATTGCAATCAAAATTTTTTACTTCAAGGTCATCACGTTTGAACGAACCAATATGTGATATGTCAGTTCAACGATTATGACTTCTTTTATTTATTTATGTATGAAAAAACACGTGTTAAAATTGAAGACAAATGTGTTTATTTTTTTAAGCAATTTTTTTAAAATTTTTAAATATCCAGGGATAGCTATTCTATATCTGCAGTTCATCTCTTCAAGTACTCACTGTGGTGAAAAGAGAGCTCAAGCTCATTTTAAGAGCTTAAAAGCAATGAAGCCACCTTTCTAACGGAGTAACAAACGAACCCACCCGACAACAATTCTCGATTATTTATACCTATTAATGTTGAGCTTTTAATATAAGCAAAGGGTTGATATAACCGAGGGTATTTTTAGTATCCTTTTTTCTGTATTTAAATTCAAACGGTGCATTGCTACCATAACTGTTACATATCGTGTGAAAGTAAAAACAATGGTTAAAAGCCGTTATTTCGTTTTTTTTTTCTATTTCCTTACAAGAAATCATAGATGGGCATAATGCATTGAATTATTAGTGCACTAAAAAATATCATTACCACTAACCACCTAGTGGTAATGCAAAAACATTTTCCATTACCACTAACCACCTAGCAGCAATGCAAAATAATTTTCAATTACCACTACTAATGGTAATGCAAATTTATTTTGCATTACCACTAGGTGGTTAATGGTAATGGAAAATCAATGGTAATGGAAAATGCCCACATATGCAAAAAATAAATAATTTTTTATTTATATTTTTTTCAGACACCTAATCGATGTTTTTAAAAGTGCCAATATCAAATACATTCAATGAAGCCTAACAATATTAGTATAACAATAAAAAATAAAATAAAAATTAACAGGAGTAAAATCGGCTAAGGTTGAGTTTTTGATTGTAAGTTTTGATAGTATTTTTTGATCATTTACTTTTCTATGCTCTGTGTAAAGCGATCATGAAGATTTTAAGTACAATACTTGGCAGTATTTTTGATTCGGAAAACTGTATTTGGGCCTCCTAAGCAAAAATCAAGTGGGTTTTTTATTGTAAATAACATAAATACGTACAATCAGAGAGAGGTTCCTGCCTTATTTTTTTATGCCATGTGAGCTCTCACTATTAACTTCGAAAATTGTTCGCTCTTTTTTTTACCATCATCAGGCCTGTGCCAGACCAAGAAAACAGAGGGGCAGGCATGAATCTTGGGGGGGGGGGATTTGTTGTTTTTTTTATTTAAATAAAAAAAGACAATTTTTAAACGTGTGAAATGAATACATTGCACATATTTATTAAAAAAAAACAGTTAATTTTATAATATTTACATGGATATGTAGATCTTTTTATACATGAGATTAATACATAAAAAATAATATAAAAATTAATTCAGGCCTTTGTAATAAAATGAAGGTAAAAATACAAAAATTAATTAAAGTGGCTAGAAATATAAGAAAGAGTAATGAAATGGCCAAGCATATGTATAAGACATTTTTTAAGTAAAACAAATAAAAAAATTAATTAACCCTCATGCGTCGTTTGCATCAAATTGATGCAAATTTTTTATTAGGATTTATATGTTAAGAACAAACATGCATGTTTTGATTTAAAACTTTTGTTTGTTTAAATTTTTGCTAGAATTAAGATTTGCAGTTTTTTCTTATTTTAAAATTAATAAACATTCATCATGCAAAAAAAAAAAATTAAAATTAAAAACATTTCAATGAATATTATTTTTGTATCTGCATCAAATTGGTGCACAACGTGCTTTTCATTTCTAGAAAGTTCCTATGGATGCGGGTTAAAAAATTATTAAAATTCAAATCTTATTTTTTGGTAGCAAATGTTGGCGACCCAGTAGAAATTTGCAAAATTGTAACAATTTATCTGAAATATTTTGTTAAACAAATTTCATATACACTGAGGGAAATATGTGTTTAAATTAAATGAAATTGTGCTCATATTAAACTAATTTGTTTTTGAAATAGAGCTTGAAACAATTTCATTTAAGTAATACAAATGTCTTTAAAGTTTTATTTAAAACATAAGTTTTTATATTCAAAACCATGTTTTTAAATATACATTCATTGTAAAAATTTTAAGTTTAAACACATTTATTTAAACGAAAAATTTAATGGAAAAACTTTAATATTTAACACAAATGTTTTAAAACATAATTTAAAACAATTGTTGTAAAAAAATTTAAAACAAATAAACTAAACCGCCATTTTTTCGATGCCATTTTTTAACTTTTTTGGGTTTTCGAAGTCAGATTCGTGATCAGCGACCCCTGGGACCCCTGATTAAGAAATTTTTTGACTTCATTTGATGAAGTCTGCGTTTCATTGCGGCTTGAAATATTTTCAATATCAAAAAAATTAATTAGTTCGTTTCTCATTTTATGTTCAATATTTGTAAGATTAATTCAAAAATATTTTCAAACATTCAAATGTAAAATTGGGGTCTCAGTTGGCAGGCAATAATTTTTAATGATTCTACTGTACATAATTTTTTAATTCAATCTCTGCTAGTGACGTATTTTTTGTTATTAGAATGATATAATAAAAAAAAATTTATACAAAAAACAAAAATGAGCTTATAGTTGAAAATTAAACACGCCTGTTTTAAATTTTGTTTTGTAGAAACGCAAATGAGTTAAATTTCTATTTTAAAATTTTTTGTTTAATTTTAAAGTATGTTTTTTTTTTCTCAGTGTACATATTTAAGTCATGAATAAGGTGAATGTGTATATTTTTTGTTATTTTAAACTAAACTAATTTTAAAGCAATAAACAAATACATCTACAAAATGAATATTAATTATTCATTTAAAGTTTTTCATTGTCTGATTTGGCCATGGGGAAAAAGGTTGTAGTAGGAGGGCATTTCCCCCTCCCCCCTTTGCCCCACCCTGGCTACAGGCCTGACCATCATATATTACTTCATAATTTTACTTCCAAAAACTTCTGGATTCACAGAAATCCGAAGTATTGTCTATATTTTTTAGATTTCTTCTATGGAGTTGTTTTTTTTATAAATATTATTTTCTGCATTCCTTTCTCTCAATAGTCCCAATGAAGTAAACATTTCACTTTAATATGTTTACTGGAATTGGTTAATACAGAATACACAGAAGTACTCTAAAAGTTATTTATTTCACTTAGTTGTTGTTTTATTTTTTATACTAATTTTATTTTTAATAAAATATTAATAGGTCACAAATATGTATATAAAAATGACCCCTTAAAAGCTGTCGCATAAAATCAACAGGTAAAAGCTATTGTCAATTTATTAATCACCTTATGTAGAGAAAAAATTATAATTTTTAACTTAGCCGATTGCGCCCCTGTATACATATACTTTTAAGACTTTATTTTTTGTATTGATATTTTAGATATGAATAAGGATAACCCAAATCTATTTTCCGACACGGGTGCCAGCAACCTTAGCTACGTCACTGCTGTCATTACATACATTTTAGTAGACTTAATATGCTACTTTTGCTACTTTGATGGCGTCGATTTGTATAGAAGATTGACCAAATTTTAGATAATAAAGGCGTTTGTAACCGAAAGATTGTGGTTCAATTTCAGCAACAAGCAAAGCTTTTTTACAATTTGGTATACATAAATTAAAGTTGTAAACTACATGTGAATAATAAAAAAGAGTTGTGTTTCTTAACCCTTTGTGGCATTTTGTTCACAATTGTGTACAACATTTGAAAGTCGATTGTAACGTAACGGCTTGTTAAATTTTTACGATTTGTGGCTGCAGTGATGTATATGGCCTTCCTTTTCACACTTATTATGACAAACAGCAGATCGTCTATAAATTCTGGTGTAAGAAGCTTAGTTTTTAAAGCGCTCTCACTACTTTCATCACAAGCTCCGCAGCGTTACTAATTTTTACTTTGTTTCTTTGGATTTTTTAAAAGCTAATTCAGTTGAGTATAAACGTTAAGAAACAATAGTAATACAAAACTTCTTGATTTTGATTCGTTAATTTTTTCGTTTAATTAAACCCTTTAGTTCGTTTGTACAAAATTTTAAGCAAAATCCTTTGACGATTTCCGTTAAGGATATTAATACAAAATTTTTTATGTGTTCAGATAACCATTATATACAGAATTTCACCTCCAAAAAAAAAATTTTCGCTTTAATTAATGTATGTCAGAAAGGGTTGATTCAAATTTATAGTCCTTAAAAAACCATTTTTGATTTTTCGTGCTTATTATGCAAGATGCACCGTTTCTTAATCAATGCAAGGAAAGCTAACTTCAAAATACGATAAAAACCAGGGTTCAGAATATTCACACACCTTCACTCACAAACATTTGCTTGTAGCACACAGCACACAATTTTATTTTCATTTCATTTTTGTGTGTAACGTAGTTATCGTGTTGTTGATCATCCAACATGAATTCTTCGTTTTAATATTTGCTTGTGCGTCACAAATTCAAACAATGATCGATCTCAACAATTCTCTGTGTTTCAGTTTTACACTTATGTTTGCGTCAAAATGTTCATGTTGGAGAATTCAGGCCTTTGTCAAAACCAAAACAAAGACAATTTTTCCAACATGAACAAGTGGTGTTTGCAAAATTGTCTTTGTTTGTGTCGGTCATTAAGATCGATCACTACCGTCGTGTGGCGTAAAAAACAAATGCTGTTCTGGTTGCTGTGCAGCGTATTGAACTGGTTTTTGGCCAAGTGTAGCAAATTTCGGCGTCAATTAGAAAATATTTTAAAATATTAAAATAATTACCTAATAATATGTCTTTTCAAGAGTTTTAAACTTCATTTATCAGTGTTAAGGGGTCGCTGATTTCGAATCTAAAGTCAGAATTTTAAAATTAAAGATGGTGGATAGGGTTGCCACCTTAATTTTTTATAGTTTTATGAATTCGGGGCTGGCAAAAAAAAAATCGTACACCAAAAATGGGTCGCTGAATCCGAATCCGTTGTCAGAATTTCCAAATTATAAAATTTTGAAATAATAGGGTTGCCACCTAATATTATGTCTTTTCAAGAGTTTTAAACGTCATCTATCAGTGTTAAGGGGTCGCTGGTTTCAAATCTAAGGTCATAATTTTAAAATTCAAGATGGTGGATAGGGTTGCCACCTTAATTTTTTGTAGTTTTATGAATTCGGGGCTGGCAAAAAAAAATGGTACACCAAAAATGGGTCGCTGAACCCGAATCCGTTGTCAGAATTTTCAAATTATGAAATTTTGAAATGATAGGGTTGCCACCTAATATTATATCTTTTCAAGAGTTTTAAACGTCATTTATCAGTATTAAGGGGTCGCTGATTTCGAATCTAAAGTCAGAATTTTAAAATTAAAGATGGTGGATAGAGTTGCCACCTTAATTTTTTGTAGTTTTATGAATTCGGGGCTGGCAAAAAAAAATGGTACACCAAAAATGGGTCGCTAAACCCGAATCCGTTGTTAGAATTTCCAAATTATAAAATTTTGAAATAATAGGGTTGCCATCTAATAGTATGTCTTTTCAAGAGTTTTAAACGTCATTTATCAGTGTTAAGGGGTCGCTGATATCGAATTTCGAAAATTTTATAATTTGAAAATTCTGACAACGGATTCGGATTGAGGGACCCATTTTTGGTGTACCATTTTTTTTTTGCCAGCCCCGAATTCAGAAAACTAAAAAAAATTATGGTGGCAACACTATCCACTATCTTGAATTTTAACATTCTGACTTTAGATTCGAAATCAGCGACCCCTTAACACTGATAAATGACGTTTAAATCTCTTGAAAAAACATTTTATTAGGTTATTATTTTAATATTTTAAAATATTTTCTAATTGACGCCGAAATTTGCTACACTTGGCCAAAAACCAATTCAATACGCTGCACAGCAACCAGAACAGCATTTGTTTTTTACGCCTCACGACGGTAGTGATCGATCTTAATGACCGACACAAACAAAGCCAATTTTGCAAACACCACTTGTTCATGTTGGAAAAATTGTCTTTGTTTTGGTTTTGACAAAGGCCTGAATTCTCCAACATGAATATTTTGACGCAAACATAAGTGTAAAACTGAAACACAGAGAATTGTTGATATCGATCATTGTTTGAGTTTGTGACGCACAAGCAAATATTAAAACGAAGAATTCATGTTGGATGATCAACAACACGATAACTACGTTACACACAAAAATGAAATGAAAATAACATTGTGTGTTGTGTGCTTCAAATAGTGTTTATTGACATTTATGTTGGAGATTTCTGTTACATGAGTGAAAATTTCTGAACCCTGATAAAAACTTGCCATAGACCAAATAGAATGCATCACATTTTACTAAAATTTTTAATTGTAGAATGGGTAAATCCCTTGATGTTTATGATTTAAATACGGATGCTTTGCGACTTAATTTCCACTTATGGGGCTTAATTTTTAAAAACTAGTGATAATTTTGTGTATACACCTCAAAAAATACATTTTGTTGTGACGTGCTAGGTGCTCATTGGTTGCAACGTAGACACAATTTATTCAAAGGGTGTAAAGATTTTAAAATGCCTAAATTTTCTTATGAAAACTTGTTTTACTGAAATGAAATAAATATTGTTGAATAAAGCACATGTCCAAAATAAAGTAAATACATTTTTTAGTACTGTTTGTGAAAAAAATTTGCACATTTTGTAGGGGTATTTTTTCCCCTTTTTACTAATTTACACAAAAATCGGCTACGTTGCTTGATGTGCTTGACAGAATTTTGACCGTTTGTTCGTTTTCAATTTGCTATCTTCGTCTCTTTTTGACATTTTCTTTTGAATGTATTCATCAAGTGTCACATTTGACGAGCACCGATGACGAGGTGCGCAGTAAATGTTGTTTGTTGCGCCGGGAATACTTTATCTGTAGTTCTTTGTATCATGTGCGTTTATATTGGGTGGTGTGAATAAGAACTGAGTGATCACTCTGAGAGAATTCTCTTGAGAAGAGTGTTTTGTGCCAAGTGAACACTCAATGCGGTGTGAATAAGAATTCCCCCAAATTGCTTGCACTCGCTTAATTTTTATGAGATGAGAAATGTCAATTTAAGTTATCAAATTGCTGCGTGAAATAAACAAACAGGACAATAAATCATAAGGTTAAAAAAAAAATTAAATAGGGTGGTAAGTATAGAAACTTTTAAAATAAAAGAAAAGAAAATATAATATTCGACGCTTCGGCATGGCAGGCGATAACTTACATTTATTTATAGAAGGATTAAATTTACAGAAGTGAATGGATTAAACTTACAATCACTTTAAGAAAATGAGAGAAGTGAAAGAGGATTTAATATAACTACACTATTTTTTTCTTTGTTCTTCCATTTGAAGTTAAGCTTCTTTCTTTTTCTGCTTCATTTGAGGTGTCTGGCTTTTCTCAAATACAAAAGGCTGCTTCATCTACAAACTAACAAATTCGTTATCACTAACAAAATAACATTTTCTTTTTTCTACATTGTTTTCGAGAAATTACTCATCCGTTCTTTCATGAAAAAAATCCTGAATTCATATTTGTGAATAAAATTGAACTTTCTCACAAGAAATAGCACGTGGAGGCAAGTAGTCACCACCCTCAACTTTTCTTGAGTACTCACTCAAACATAGATTTCCAATTTGAACTTTATTCACACCAAAGCTGAGAGACCTCTCAAATGTCAAAAAGTGGGATTGGAGAATTCTTGTTAAGCTTAGACCCTTTATACATTGGGCAAGACTTGAAAGCAAGAATTTGAGTGTGTAGGCAATTCGTGGTGAGTTTACGTGAATTTTCGGTGACGAGTGGAAAAGATGAAACTTGCTCTGTACTGGCAAGTTTTTTGTGTTCCTTTTGTTATTTTCGCAATTTTTGGCGTTGCGCTTCATTTTATTGTTCGCATATGAAGCGAGTTTGTTAAATTCGGTTGTACTGCAATTTGCTTGTGAGTTATTTTGATGATCTTGTTTTTAAGAAAATAAGCAAAGTGTAGAAGCTTTCGGCAAGTTTAAAAGGGAACGTCAAAAAACTTGCTTTCAAGTCTTGCCCAATATAAAACAGGTCTTAACGAAAGTAGATTTTATTCATCCCATATTGAGTGTTCCCTTAAAAATGTTGAGTGAACACTTGCCTTTAGTTTTTTTTCACACCACCTATTATTAAACTCTTTAAGCCAACATAGACCGTTTATTTAATTCCAATAACTTACACTGCAAAATGTTGTCAAAACCATGCTTAAGAAATAAAATAAGCAAAAATGTTGTTAAAAGCAAACTTTCGATTTCAACAGCGACAACAAAACTCAACGATTGCGTCACAAAATAAACAACAGAGACGCAGACAAAATAATAGGGACAGAGACCCAAAAACGAGGCACTGTGAACAGCTGAGCTGAGCATGCGCGCCAGCTGAGATGAAACAGTCATTCATTTATTGCTTCAGCTTCGGAGTTTGCAGCAGCAACAGGTTTGCAATTTGCACTGTGCGACAACGCATGCGCGAGTATGATATATGTGTGTATGAGTTCAATAATGATTTGTTTGTTTTTTTATAATTACAGTATAAGGAAGTGATTCACATAATCACTCATAATCAATTGTTAGTTATGTATATTCATAAACCACCGAATACTCCAGTAAAAATTGTTCTCAATAATAAGCCTATTTTCACTTTTCACTAAACAAAATTTTAAATTTGATAAAACAACATCAATGCTAATTTGAAATTATTGCTCACGTTTTTAATGACTTCACTATAAGCTTTGAGCGTTATTGGCAGCAGTGATTTCAATGACAAAAACAATATAAATCAAAATTTCCGCTTTGTGGGTAGTTCCGGCAAGTTGAAAAAAAAAAATAGATCCAGTTTCGTAATCGTTGCTGCGATAGTTGCTCACGCGCACTTGCACTCAACACGAACGTACAAACAGTTCTGCACAAAATCAAGCTATGGTTAGGGCCAAGCTTACAACGCTATATTTAAGCCACAAATAAAATAATAAAAGCTTGAGAAAAAGCTTTTTCATGTCAAACAAAATGAGCTCACTTGTAATCACTCCATTATTTGAGTGTGACTATAGTGGTTAACTCATTTAGGTTCTTTGGAATTACTATGGCTAATACATCTGTAAGGAAAGTACATTAACTAAATATGATATGTGGTTAATGCTGTTTAAATTCTGAAATTTGATGCCTATTTAATTTTTTCAAATAAAAACGCAGAATTTCGATAAAACTCAAAAATGAAAAGGGTCTTTAGAATCAATTTAAACCTTACTTCACTGTAAACAGTTTCAAGCATGATTGTAAATTAAAACTTTCAAACTTACTCGAACTTTTCGTGGTTCATTTACCACTTAATATTCATATGAGATATATTGTCTGTGGGCACAAACATTAAAGTTCGGATTTGAAGTTCAAACTGCCAGTCTTTTCTTTGCATTGCTGTTGCTTTTGAAGTGTTGTTGCTATTGATAAAGTTAAATTAATTGGTTTAAGCGCTTCAAGGCTTCTACATACATATAAGCTTAACAGCTAACTGTATCGAATTAGCTTAACTTTATAATTAGATTTGAAATAGTCAAAAATCTCGCACATAAATAGAAAGTCAATCACCATTATCAAGGGCATGTATGTTTATGTTCGTTTATTTAATGAATTACCAATTGAAAAATACGTTAAAGAGTAGCTTATTTTTCTTAAAAAATTTTTTAAATCGTTATAGTGTAAAATATTGCTTAAATTTAGTGCTAAAACCTTAGAAATACTAAAGGTGAGGCACGAAAGAAAAAAAAAACAATTGACCAAAAATGCGTTGACAAATGCGTTTTCTAAGTGACAGTAAAAATATTAGATCAACTAATATGGAATTGATTTTGGTTAATTGTTATCTATTCTTTGAATTTGTACATGATTTTAATTGTCAGCTTAGTAGATAAAGTAAGTTTGAAGAAAGCAACAACAACTCTGTATAGAGTCAATCACACAGCAGACTAGACAGCCTGTTTCGGAAATCGCTACATTTCCTCTTCAGTAGTCTTGAATAATTCAGCTGTGACAAAGCCACTACTTAAGTCTTATATGATCCCAGTGGTAAATAAACTCATAACGTAACCAATTATTTCTTAAATACAATGTAGCTGCGAGGCATCCGAAGTCTGTTCAAAGTTCTCAATAATTACATTTGTTCGGACATGGCTGCTAAAACACTGATAACATCTACTTTACGCAGTAAGCGACGATGGGAGAAAGCATGGCAGAATAAGAGAAGGTATATGCATTTCAGACTGCGCTCTCTTTCTCATAGCCAGAATTGTCAAACTCAAGCATTTTGCTATTCTTGCCTTTTTTCGCTTTCTTATCGCATTCTCATCGTATTCAGATTTTGTATGAGCTGTCAACTTCGTTTTGACTGTTGCGGCAGTCTCCCTCTCCAAAATGCATATACCTTCTCTGATTCTGCCATGGGAGTAAGTATGCACAAGATAGGAGAGAAAACATTATGACGCACAACACTGGAGAGAACACGAATAAATTTAACGAAAATTCTCTCTACGCCAAAAACACCCCGCTTGTAAAAATTTATCGGTGATGATATTGTAATGCAGAACAATAAGCGGATACGAAATCTTGTTTGTGCTCACATTTTTTTCTTTTCATTGTCAAAACAACAGTTTTACTTTATTGGTCTGTGTAGCAACATCGTATTTTCTAACAGGAAGTTTTGCAGTGAAGTGTGTATGTGAAAACTATTAATATTTATGTTTTAACCAGAACAAAGTTTATGTATAAAATATATTATTATTAAACATTAACTGTGAAGTGCTAGATAAAAGGTAATCAATTCGTTCATTAAATTGTAAAAATTATTGTGAAAATATTTTGTGGCGTCATTTGATTTTGTTTGTTTCTTTTCGGTGTTTTCTTTTTCGTTTTCGTTGTGTTTTGACGTTAAATTTATTTGTGTTCTCTGTAAATTTGTGCTTTATTTTTTGTTCTTTCCTATCTTGTGCAAACCTACAACCATTATTGCTTACTGTATAAGTTATATGTCATCAGTGTTTTAGAGGCCATGTCCAAGTTAGCTAGTTAGTTTGTTTTGGGCCCATGTGCACTGCGACCCATAGGATCTATTGTGCATGCCCTTGATTAACTAACATTAGTGTCGTTCCAGTGGCACTGGAATTTTTTTTTTGTCCCATATTCTAATTTTTTCGAGAATGTAGCCTTAAGCCAGGCTACAGAATGGTTCCGGTCCTGCAAGAGTTCGAGACGCTCCTCTTTAGGCGAGGCAATCCACTCTTTCGTTGCCCTCGAATCCTTCGTGACCTGAAACCATCAAAAATTCTATTTTATTAATTTGTTTCCGCGTGTTTAATAGTTCTACGCAATTGCAGGCTAGTCTTGATTTAATCTCATATGCCGCTTGACTATCTGAAAGTATGTAGATGTGTGCTTGCTTGGATTTCCTGCGGAGACATTCCCTGACACATAATTCAATGGCATATACCTCCGCCTGGAATATGTTCGGCGTATATCCTATTGGAAAAGCTTTTTTGAAATTCGGACCATATATCCCCGATCCTGTTACTCCATTTTCAAGTTTTGACCCATCAGTATACCATATTTGTGAGCCAGAATCAACTGTGAAGCTGTTACTCTTCCAGAGTTGCCTATATAATGATCCTGTAGCCTTTCGAGAAGCTTACCTTCGACAGCACTCTGTCTGGAATTTTTAGAAGAGGGTAATTTTCGAAGGTTTTAAGTATCTCCACCTGAACCGTAAAATTCCCTGCCTTGTAATTACATATTTTTTCCATTCTTAGTGCACTAAGACATGCCTCTTTTTTGATAATTAGCGTTATCAGATGGGCACGTTCTCATTGTCCCAGTAATACTTATGCTTTGTCAGTTGGTTAGCTGCAGTACGTTGACTGAATTTTTAAAAATTTTCGAAAGTTTTGTAGAGTTCTGGAACAGACCTAATATTTCACTTAAGATGTACAAATAATTGCATATAAATGTTACATTAAATAATTTTTTTAAATTCATTCATTTCTTTTAAGGAACATATATTAAAATAAAACGATATATTTGCGTAAAAATATATATAATTTCTTTAATAAATTTTTTTTAGGATTATATTTTAGCTATCTTTTAGTAGAACAAATTATATGTCAATTCACAAATATAGGTCATCTGAAAAGTATATTGAAAACAAATGCTTAATTAGATCTCAACGTATGGTTCATTGTTTTTCTTGTGTTGTCCCTAAATCGAAACTATTTAATAATGGGTAAATTTTTTTCACTTAAGAGGGTTTTGGACCACTTTTGTCGATATTGTTGAAATATTTCGATGATGTTAAGGTCTGTTCTTTTAATTATATAATGCTAAGAAAGTGCGAAAAAGCTGTTATAGCTAAGCTCCATTGTTATTGCATGCTTAAAAAAAATCCTTAAGATTATTCTCTTTATTATAGATAATAATATTATAAGATCGTTACGATTATCTAGCTCTATATATCTCTCTCTCTCTCTTTCTAGCTCTTTCTTAATGTAACTTTTACTTGTCTAATCAATTTACTTTTGTTTTACATTAAAAGTCTTTTTTAATACTTTTAATTGTATAATAAATTTATATTATCTTAGTTTTAAGTTAAAATGTTTGATAATAAAATGTATTTAAATCATGTTTTGAGCTTTGTACTTTGAAAGAACTTAGTTATTAATGTACTAATATAGTAAATACAAATAGTAATTAAAATTCTGAAAGCCAATAGCCTTTAAGATATTTCGATTGCAATTTTTTTGGGAAACTGCTCTAAGCCTTTTCTATATCCCTTACCATTCGAGATATTTCACTGCCATTTACAATTAGATTTTTTCTCCTCTTTATATCATTGACCTTACTCTTGATCGACATTTATCTTCATCATTTAATAAACCTCTGTTATCAATAACTACAAATTTTTTGATTTTTTTATTTTTCTACACACTATTTTGTTCAAATAAACAATAAAAACAGAACAAAAGAACATATATGTTTATATATAATGTGTACCAAATTTCCGCAAAAAAAAAAATATGTTTATCACCTCAATAACGTAACAGAACGTTATGAAATATTAATATCGTAAATCTATATCAAATATCAGTTTGTCACTCTAAATTTTCACTCAATACTGAAAATTTAAATTAAAAACAAAAAATCAAAGAGACTTTATTAAAAAACAAATTGAACAATTTCCAGTTTTCAGAGAATTCCAACTGAAAATCAATTGTAAAAACAAGAGTTCTCATGAGTCAAAATAGAAAAACGAGGTAGACAAACAGACACTAGATTAACACTGACGGGCAATGAATGTAAAACGTTCGAATAGACAAACAGTTTGTCAGATGCAGGCAACAACGATAGCTGAGTAACGAAGCACAGAAAAAAAAAATTGTAACTGGTGATGAAAAATAAACTCAACTTTTTTTAAGTTAATAATTAAAGCAAACAATTGAGGCAAAACAAATTGATCAATTAAAAAAAGTTTTATTTAAAAATAATGCAAACATTTATCAGTGGAACATAGAAAAAAAATATCAAGTTATAAAAGATACAAAAGTAACGGACAGTAAAATGAGTTTTCAGAACGGACAAGAGTACAAAGAGCCTGTTATTAAAAACATAGCAGGCACTCCAGGTTCAAATCGTAAAAGTTCACCAACTTATGCTGAGGAACACTACTGTCCTTCGGTGCGTCTGCTGCAACTCATTAAATCTTCGAGTGATACGTGCGGTTTTGGTTTTCATTTGACTCGCAGCAAATGGGATCCGTATCCGTGGGTGCGTGAATAAACCACATGTTGTTGTTGTCGGAAATTATGATATCATGAAGTTTTTTGTTAATTTTTTTTATCATTATTTTCATTAAGGTGAGCGCAGTGGATGCAGCAACACCAGCTGAACTGAGTGGCTTAAAGGCCGGAGATTGTATTTTGGAGGTCAGTGCAATGTTTGTGTGTCTATATTTTGTAATTTACTTTGATGTCACATGAGAATAACAACTTATTGCTATTTTGATCATTGTGGCACATTTTAAACTGATGCATTTGATAACCACAAAACATAAACGCACTTTTATATGTTTAGATGTGTGGTGGCGCTGTAGGTGACGCTCCTAACATTTTTTGTTTTTGCTGCTGCAGTTTTTGATAAGGTTAATGTTTAGCAAGGTTTTGAAGAAAATCTTAAATTCTTTAGTATTATCTCTATATTAGTTTGATTTTTGTGTTTCGCTATTAAGCCTTTTTTAAGGCAGATGAGATATTTTTACCATCAATATTTTCGGTCGAATACGCTATGAGAATATACCACTTGCATATATTGTATACTAAGGAAATACTATGTACAGTGGAATTCACTTATAACGACCTCGGTTATAACAACATTTCTGCTATGACGTCGTATTCTTGAAGTCCGCATTTTGTAACTTATCATTCCTTAGGAACTGCGTTCGCTTTTAACGTCGGTGGATATAACGACGAGTTCGCATATAACGACGCAGTTTTCATAAAATATAATAAATATTTTCACATATAGCGACGACGAAAGCAAGTTGAGACTAGATTTGCTTACTTATGAATTTTTTTTTTATATGTGAACAAACAATATTCACTGAACATATTTGCAATTTTTGCTTTGTTGAAAGGGAAATAACCGTATAAAATTCATTGACAACAAAGCTGCATAGCTTCATTTGCGCATGTGATTTTGCTCAGTATACATTTGTTCCTTCAAATGCATGATTGATTTTTTACTGTGTTCAAAATGCCTCCACAAACTAAACGTAACGCGTTCATCATTGAAGAAAGAACTGCAATAATCTGGCGGCTTGAAAACGGCGACGAATTTCTTGCGTCATATTACTTAATATCCATAATATGGAAACATAGGAAAATATAAGGATCACACACCCTCAAAATGTAGAAAATCCAAAAATCGCGACATATACCACTAACCGATCATATTTTACAAGAAAAAGACAATAAGGGTTCTCATCTAAGCATGTAACTGACCTGTAAGCATTGTAAGCCTTGTGAACTTACATGCGCGTAAACTATCTGTCAGAATTTGTATGGGCGTGAGTTTACATCATTTCCGAGCCTATTTTGTACACACAGAAAAATTTTGCATAGTAAAATCATTGTGATACATAGTTGATTTCATTTTACATGATTGTATATTTCATGAACGCAGCGACATAAAAATCATTATGATTTCATGTAAAATCATTATGATTTCATGTAGAATTATTATGAAACCTAGTAAAATCATTTTTGCATCATGTTAAAAGTTAATCAACACGATTTCATGTAGAATCATTATGATTTCATGTAGAATCGTTATGACATCATGTTGAACCATTATGAAATCTAGTAAAATTATTATTGCATCATGTAAAAAAAAATTTTGCGTGCTGAAGAAGTTCCGTTGTTTCTAGCACATTAGAAGTTTTATCGCGAGAAGTAGCTTCGTAAAAAATTAAAATAGTTTGTAATAGCTGAAAAAGTAAAACAAGTGGAATGAAAAGTAAATACAAGTGGAAGTAGTCGAATCCATAAACTTTGACGCAGATGAACAAGGTAATGTGATATGTGACTTATGTTGCTATAACAAAATAATATCAAAATGCTGTATTACTTTTCAATAGAAACAGAAGCTTCAGTTGACTAGGAAAGTTTAAGGTACTTATCTAAGGAAGATAAACAGGAAGCTATACCAACCATAGGACTTCGTGCACGCTATCGAGAAAAACTATTTGGTTAGAGAAAAATTGAGGTATGCTTTGTAATTATAAGTCAAATTTTTCAATAAAAAAACTAAATAAAACCAACTTGAAGTTCTTTTTATTTCAAATTGAGGTTAGGATTTAGCTGCATTTCATAATGATTTCATAATAATTCAACATGACCATCATAATGATTTTACATGATTTCATATGGATTCAACATGACCATCAGAATGATTTTACATGATTTCATAATGATTCAACATGACCATCATAATGATTTTACATGATTTCATAATGATTCAACATGAAAATTTGTTGCGATTTTTACATGAAAATCACAATGATTTTAATATAAATCTCTATGAAGCAAAATCATAGGGGGAAACATGTAAAATCATTATGTTTCTAGTTGATTTTACTATGATTTTTTTCTGTGTGTAGTGAAAACTGGTATGTAAATCCACGTGTGTGAATGAGGGTTGTCTTTGGCGCTAATCATTACATATTTAAAGTAGTTGAAGTAAATAGGAACACGTTTTATTTATTTTTCTATGTTAATGAAGGTTTTAAAAGGTTTAAAATTTAAAAAAGTCATCATATTGTCGCAGCCGCAGCCGCCATTTTGTTGACGTTTACGCTATTTACACTTTATCGCTCATCAAAAGTTTAAATGCCATACATGTTTACATGCTTAGATGAGAATTCTTAATGATTTAGTTAAAATTTTAGGTAAAACGAATTTTTCTTGTTTAGAAAGTTTGATTTACCATTTTCGATAGCGACACTGCATTGTTAACTGCAAGGTTTCAGGTGAAGCAGGTGATGTATCCCAAGGTTAAAACAGAATTTTTCCCAAAACTTCGAGATGGCTATTAGGACTCAGAAAAAATGTATAATGCTGATGAAACAAGGTTCTTCTTTAAACTCATGCCCGATAGAAATTTAAAGTTTTAAGGTTAAAAGTGTATAGGAGGAAAAGTTTTGACGGTTCGTGTTACAGTTTTGGTTGCTGCAAACATGAATGGAAATTTGAAAAGGAAAATATTTTTTATCAGAAAGTCAAAGAAACAAAAAACTTATTGTATTTATTTACCCTAAGTCTTATGTTTTTATTTTTACTATTGATAATAATTTTTTTTTCTTTATAATAAATGAATTAAGTTAACAATGAACAAAAAAAAATTATGTGTGCATATAACGATATTCGGTTGTAACGACGAAATATTCCGGTCCCTTCAGGGTCGTTATAACCGAATTCCACTGTACTTATGTTGGTGTGAAAAATATTCTCTCTGTCCTATAAAGGTGCTATAAATTACGACAATATCATTGACCTGGTCTGAAAAAATTGAATTCATACACCATGTAACAAAATTATTAACACCCCTGCTAAATTTTTTTAATTTCCAGAAAAATGTTCAAACAATGTTTAAGAAAAAATTCAAAAAAAAATATATTTATTTCATTGTAATAAAACAACGAAAAATCAGCAATTCATTTTTCTACAAACAATTATTTCACAAAAACACAAACAAAATTAATTTTTTTACGCAACCTTTTGCCTCTATAACTGCCTGACATCTTCTAGGCATTGACTCTACAATCCGTTTTTTGAAATCAGAGGTAATTTTATTCCATTCTTGAAAAATTATATCCTTTAAACTCGAAATATTTGTCAATTTTTGAGCAGCACAAACTTTTTTCAAATGAGCTCACAAGTGCTCGATCGGAGTGATGTCTGGTGACTGAGCAGGCCAATCAAGAACTTGTTTTTGGTTTTCTCGAAGCCAGTGGGTTACCCATTTGCTATATAGCTCGCCATATTCTTCTTAGCAGCACTTGCTGCAAGATTGTTTTTTAAAATGCTTTTGCCACTTTATTCATAATGCCGTCAATAAAACTTAATTTTTCAACTCCATTCCATGACATGCTTCTCCAGATCATCAACCTTCCTAATGTTTATAAGAAAGTTATTGCAACTGAAGTTAAAAGAATATACTTAATTTTTTAGTTAAATAAGTACTGATCTTACCTCAGTCATGTTTGACTGTGGGACGCAAACATTCCTTTTTGTAGCGCTCCCCTGGCTTTCTCCAAGCTCTTATAATTTCGTTGGAACTAAATAAAAGAATTTTGGTTTCATCACCAAATTATTTGCTTCCACTGCTCAGGCGTAGATGTGGCTGTTTCTCTCGCCCACCGTAATCTACGTTTTAGGTTTTTTTTTTATAAGAAACTTTTTTAACCGCAGTTTTTCAATCGAATCCTGCAAGTTTTATACGACGTCGTACAGTTTGACTCGAAATATCAACATTAAAGGCACTATTTAATTCGGCTGCTATTTTTAAAGCAGAAATTCGGCGATCTTTTTTATTTTTCTTAGAATCGCCGCATCTACTCTTGCTGAAATTTTTTTCTTCCGACCACAGTATTTTCCACTGCTTTTGTTTGTTTGTACTTTTCCACTATACTTGCCACTGTATTCTTGTTCAAACTTAAATTTTTACAAATGCCCAAGCCCATTTTTATGCAATTCAATTACTTTATTTCTTAATTCAATGCCCAATTCTTTGGTTTTTGCCATTGTTATGCACTTGACAGCTTCAACACAAATGAATTGACCTTACAACATTTATTAATTGCCAAGAAGGATTAGTACTGTAAATTTCTATGTGGGTGTGAATATTTTTGTTGCGTTTGAAAATATACTTTATTCTTGTTTTTGTAAAGTAACTGTCCTTAGGAAAATAATATGTTTATTTTTTGTTATGTTTTATTATAATTGAATAAATGTATTTTTTGGAATATGCGGTTGAACATTGTTTGAACAATTTTTTTGATATTAAAAAAAAAGTTCAGGGGTGTTTCATAATTTTGTTACATAGTGTATTTCTAATAGTTAGAATTTTATCGAAAAGATGAGTTGTTTTATTTATATTATAATTAATAAATTTTATACATTAAACAAAACACGACAAACTCAATTCCGGCAATTATTTCAATATTTTATTTCACATGGAAGTGAAGAATCACATGTCGATGTTAGTGAGATAATATATAATAGGTACATGCATATGTTACATATAAAACAAATTAAAAAAATTTGTTGCCAATTAATTAATATATTTTTAGTATTGACAATTGAGGAGTCCGACAAAAATGTTTCTAGTGAAAACATTGCTTTTCTTTCGAATTAGATACGCACTAAGAAACCACGTTTACACTGTCGCACAGTGGCTTAAAATTGGAAGCAACTACCGAAATTTGTAAACTCTTTTGGTAAATTTTTTTTCTTTGTTTTGGAACTGCCTTAATAACATGTTAAAAAACAATTTCGAAGAAATATTCATACGTTTTTGTACAGGCGTTTTTTAAATTCATTAAAATGTTTAAAATGTTTTAAAAATTTGTATTTTTCAAGAGATAAAACTGGCAGTTAACATAAACAAATTTTTTTATTAGACTTTACCTCAACGGTTAAAAAAAATAGAAGGCATTGTCTTTTAACTTGACCGAAAACCAAATGCATTTCGATGAAATTATAGATTTAAAGACTTTAATTTAAGTTTCCAACACAAAGTTAAAATTTCCAATTGAACTCAAAATTAACTCTTGAGTTTCCAGTAGAAATATTAATGTGAATCTAAACTAAACTCAATTTGTATTCTAAGTTTATCATAACTCAATTTAAGGAGTTCCTAAAAGTATGCTAATGTTTGCTAATGGTGAAATTGATACATAACTTTTGTTAACTAACATAGCTAACAAAAGCCAAATTGTCCAATCAATTAAATTTTATCAAAAACATTTTTTCGTCAATTCAAAAAAAACTTTATCCATTTGATTTAAAACAGCAACAAATTAAATGCGTTCTTTTAAAGTTCTAGGCCTCATTAATTATATAAAAATCGATTTGAGAATAAACGGGTCTGACAGTTCCTTTGAATTTCTTCTAAGATATCCAAGCATACACTTTCCTTTAGAAGTGACTATCAAAATGTGCCGAAAAATTTAGCTTTTGGTCTAATAAAATTCTTAAATCGGATTTCATGTGCATCCAAGGGCCAATTTTTCAAAGCGAGTTTAAACTCTAGTCCAATTAAACCGAGCTTAACTCACCAAAATTGGACGTTTAAGCTCGGAGGCAAAAAAGAAACACATTAAATGATAATTTAAGTCGATTTAACTTCAAAGAATGCTAATATATCTAGTTTAACCGAGTTTAAACGTCAAATTTTGGTGAGCTAAGCTCGGTTTAATTTAACTACAGTTTAAACTCGCACTGAATAATTAGCCCTTAGGAAGACAATATTCTCATCGTATATATATTCAATTTTGATCAGGTTTTTTTTTCTGTACATTTGCAATGATAACTTTCTTAGTGATGTTATAGCGAAAAAACTCTTGATATTGTTTAACGAAATACAGAGTTAAATGCATATATAAAATATTTTAAAAAATAAAAGTTCCAGGTGCTATATCACGACCACGACTTATGCAGACGGCGATCTACGGTCTAGAAATTTATTTGTTTCGGGAAACATTTACTTACTTTAACGGGACATTGAAACCAAATACTGGCAGCTTTGCTGGACTAAAATGCGTTCATCGTCAGAAAACAAAGCAATTAAGGGACGCCACCCTCAGTGTTGCCAGAAAAGGGAATTTTCCCCGTTTTGCGGGAATTTTCAACGCAAAAGGGAAAACGGGATTAACAATCTTAACCCTGGAGAAGGCGCGCCTCGCACGGTAGCATGGATTGTCACGCATGAGCATTGTGCGTATTGAGGAATTACTGTAATTTTCAAACCGCATATCTACAGCTGCAACCGTGCACTGACCTCAGCAAAAGCTTGCCAAGACGCGAAGAACAACCGTTACCAAAGATACTCAACATAACGCGTGCAAAAATATAAATACAGAAGATGAGATAAAAAGAGATTTTATCAATTTAAAAATTGCGTGAGCAAAATGCTCATAGCGCTCCTACTCTAGTTTTAAAAACGGGGAAAATTAGGTTGACCGCGTTTTTGTGCAAAAAAGGGTAATTTCGTCACAAAATCAATAAATTATGTTAAGAATTTTTTAGAATCTGGTATTTAAATACATTTTAAAATTATCGGAATCGTCTTGAGTTTTAATTTAATTTTATTATTATTTGAATTAGCATGTGTGTATAGCTTGAATTCATTTTGGTAGTGATCAGTTTTAAAGTTGTTGCATTTTACATGATATCATATTCCAATATGGTAGGAACATATAAATCATTACGATTTCATGTAAAATCATTATTAAATCATGTAAAAAACCACGAATGCACACGTGAATGGTGTACATGAATTGGCATTAATTTTGCAGAGTAAGAAGCTTCAAATGACTAGGAAAGCTTAAGGTACTTAAGATCCAAGGAAGATCTACAGGAAGCTATACCACCCATTGGACTTCGTGCACGTTATCAAGAAAAATTATTTAATTCGGGAAAAATTGAGATAAGTTTTATAATTAGCGGTCGTATTTTTTATATTTTTCAATAAAAAAAAAACTTAAATTAAATAAACTTCTTGAAGTTCTTCTTATTTCAAAATGAGGTAGAGATTCAGCTGTATTTCATAATGATTTAACGTGATTTCGTAATGAGTCAACATGACCATTCTTTTGATTTAACATGATTTCATAATGTTTCAACAGGACAATCCTAATTTTTTACATGATTTCATTATAATTTAACATGAAAATTTGTTACGATTTTTACATGAAAATAACAATGATTTTACTAATAGTATTCACAACATTTGTTAAGCCGTGCTAACTTGCTAAGCTTAACAAATTTGTTAAGTCCTGTCAACATTTTGTATGGGAAAAGACTAGCAAGCTTACTAGCAAGTTAAAAAGCTCAGCACCTTATTTTTTTTTTGCAGATACCAATATTTCTACAAAAAACTCGATTTCTAGAGGTTATTTAAAAAAATTGCAGCTCACGGATTTCTATTGTTAAAGTCGAAATATTTGGGGAATCATCATTACATAAACCAAGGATTATTTTGAGCATTTGTGTAAAGCAACTTTTTTTTCTATGCAGCGTAAGGCGCTTTATTGTACTCATTACCACCTTTATTATAACACATTATTCTTAACAATCGAACATCAAATACCAAAGTGATGTTTTTAATAGGATTTTGCAGGTTTTAAGGGTGTGGCAGGAGTGAACTTTTTTAGTGTCCTGATATTCTTTGAGATAAGCTTTCATATGAGGGGCGGACTTTTACAACTTTTTTTTCGACCCACTCTAATAAGCAGTCATCAGCAGTCAGTAGGCCTAAATTCCAAAATTTGTTTTTAGCGAACAGATTAACGTTTATTCGATGTCGTCGTCAATTCGTCAAAGACGAGACTGAACTTGTTCCCTAGATTGTTCAACGATTCAATTTCTGCAATAACATAGCCTTTGATTCTTTTATAATAGGTAGCACAATATTTCTTATGGTCTCTCGTGACTTTGGGACATCAAACCACAAATACTCATCATTGATCGCAAATCCGCGGAAGTTTTAAAAGCAGAAAATATGATGCCGTCAGCGGTAATCATTCACGACAAAACTGCAGAAAGACTTTTGTCCGTACTGCATTTAAAATATTGTGTCATCTTTGCCTGATAGCACGGAAGCTCCAATAATTCATCGCTAAGATCTTTACGTGTTTCGGAAATATTTATGTTATTTACTTTTAAATGAGTGTGCAAACCTTTCGCTGATCCTCCTTTGGTTTTTGAAATCTGACGGCATTTGATGCATTTTGCATCAAGAAAATGTGAATAAACTGATTTTGGATCTTCGGATTTTGACTTGTGAGGAATAAACGCTGCAAATAAAAAAAATTATTAAAAAAAGCAATTCCATCAAATGTACTAAATAATTTACCTGAACTGATGTGTGTGTCAGTCATTTTGGCTATAAGTTTTCCCTGCACTCTAAGTAATTAGTTGCATTTACATAAAATTTTCCGCCATATATAAAAACAGCTGTCTCATCAAAAAGTTTTGCAAACGTGTAAATCGCGACCAATGTTGCAAATAATGCTTGTTTACCTTTAAAAGGATGATATTGATAAAAGTTTGAAATTTGTATTGGCTATTAAAAAAATTGTTTTCAGCATTCGGGACTTAAACAAGACAGGGATCCCGGGATCCCGGGATTGACATCCCTAGTCGACACATGTTGTTGGCCCTATGACTCTGTCTCTTTACCTTTTTCCATCATCTAATGAGTTTAGCAGTTATCTAGCAACAAGGTCAAGATCAAAGTATATACAATAGTTTTTTTCGTGCAAGTTTGTATGTAAACCATGTCGTATCTGAGCTCAGTTAACTAATAAATAATTGCAGCGATGTTTAAAGCATAAAACTGTACAAAATGTAAAGAAGAAGTAAAACCGGTAATTTTTGTTTGTTTTTACTAGATGCCGAAAGCAAAATTACATCACATAAAAAATTTATATTTTAAATTCAATGTTTATGTTAATCTAACAACTTATAAACCAGGAAGGTGAATAAAAACTTTTTAAAATATACACAAATAGTAGCAAATCAAAATTAATTGGTTGTTGATACGAATTAACCACTATTACACAGTTTTAAGATGCAAATTTTTTTATATATATTTCAGTAAGCATTTCTAAGATTTTTGAGCCTGTAAGCCTACAATGATTTCATATCGCTGAACCATAACCTGAAGTATGACTTTTAAAATATATAATTTATGCTTTGCAGAAAATGCTAAACTATAAAAGATACAAGAATATAATGTAACAACAGATTTTGGGCAACAAATAGATCTAATGTAACAATAGATCTAATCAAATCTAATCTAATTAAAAATAATGAAAACTTCTTGCTCTAACTCTAACCGATACCCTATAAAGCGTTTATTATGATATATTTATGTACTAACAATTTATATGTGTTTATTTAGAACATTTTTTTGTAAATTTAATAACAGAAACATGGAAATATCTTTTAAACTAATTAACTCTTAATAAGTTACTTATTATGTGTAAGTGCCTTGAATTTCTTTTATTCTGTTATTTTTTCCTTTTTTACAACTGTCTGTCATTAGATAATGTCAAATGCACAATACTCATAACTTATTTTCAAGCGTATCTTATTTATTTGCCATATCCATACTATCAAATTTGCTTGCTTGTGTGTCACTCCATTATCTGTAGAAGACGTCAAAATCATTCAAAAAATCACCTCATCCTACCAATGTGTGAAGCACGCACACACACGTTGATTTTAGTCTGATTGTGAGCGGCATTCGAATGATGCATTTCAAATTCACATTCTAGGTTAATGGTGAAGACGTGCTGGGTCTACGTATCAAGGACATCGCTAAATTGGTTAAAGCAAAATCAGAACATGTCACTCTTTTGTTATGGAGCATTGGCATGGATGCTAACTGCGATCCAGAGGTAAGCATTGATTTCAACAGAAATCACAGAAAAGCATGAGATTGGGTGAGGACAATTTTGAAAAGAGAATACGATTTTATGACCCGGTTTCGGGTTATTCGAAAAACAGGTTTTTTACTAATTCATAAATATATACGGTTTGGTTTTTATTTTAACGTATGCTGAATGAAGTTTGCACAAGGGCCCGGTATTTTGTTGACAAAGTCAATTTGTCTTTCCTAATATATTGTAATAAGCCATCAAAATATCTTTTTATTTAATATTACAGGCAATTAAAATTATATTTCTAGGTAAAAGGTTAATAAGATTCCGTTTTGATTTTAAAATATTTAATTATTAAAATTTAGAAAGAAATCCTATTAAATCAATAAGATGTCCTTATTAAATTTCAAAAATAAATCTTATTAAATCTATAAGATTTCTTCTTAAAAACCAAGAAGTTTTGATAAGATTTTCTTATTGTTTTTAAAAGTTTTCTTATAAAAAACAATAACATTCTTCTTAGAACTATGTGGTTTACCTAATAAATAAAGCTCATAGTTTTGATAAGACAGTCTTCTTGGATGACAACCATAGAGAAATCTTATTGATTTTTCTATGTATGAACGTAAGGTATTCGGAGATTATCCATAGCTTCTAAGCTCTGTTGACAGTAATGGCTTGATGCAAGGTCAGGCTAAAACACTATATTTTTATTGTTGTGTTTGCTTATTATAAAGTCAGCCATTTTTAGGTAACAGAAGTTGACATACCGTTCACCATTGACGGCTAAGCCCGACTCAAAAAAAAAACTGGCTCACACATACCCAAAGCACTATGACGAGCCATAATAAGACTTACAATCAGGGTTCGCATTTGTTCATTCATGAACTGCTCATTTCTGCTTCTGTTCAATTATTTAAGAATATACAGAAAGATCAAAGTGAGAAGTTCATTTTCGTGAAGAGCTGATCAAATTTTTTTTTTGTTCACTAACTGAAGAAGAGGAAACCAGTTTGTGAACAAGAATATTTTTTAACTCTTGCGAAGAAACAGGTTCTTCAATTCTTCACTTGTCGTTCGTTGGCTCTTCATTTATTCATGAATTGTTCATGAAGTGGTGAAGGCAACGGATGATACTCACTTGTTAACTGGCAATAGATGGCTTGTATCAGAGAAGGAATTCGGTGCTGGCGCGAACACTAGGTAAAAATGGGTCGCTAAATTCCCATCAGTTGTCAGAATTTCAAAATTATGTAATTTTTATAATAGGGTTGCCACCTAATAATATTCATTTTTAATAGTTTAAAACGTAATTTAACAGTGTTAGGGGGTCGCTGAATTCGAATCTACAGTTAGTATTTTTAAATTCCAAATGGTTAATAGGGTTGCCACCTTAGTTTTTTATTTTAACAAATTCAATGCTGACACAAATACTAGGTAAAAATGGATCGCTGAATCCGAGTCCGTTGTCAGAATTTCAAATTTATAAATTTTTTTTGTAATAGGGCTGCCACCTCATAAAATGTATTTTTAATAGTTTTCAACTTTAATTTACAGTGTTAGAGGGTCGCTGATTTCGAATCTGAAGTAAGAATTTAAAATTCAAGATGGGTTGCCACCTTAATTTTTTTATTTCTATTAATTCTGGGCTAGCGCGAACTAAATTGTAAAAATGGGTCACTGAATACGAAGTCAGAATTTCAAAATTATAAAATTTTATAATAATAGGGTTGCCACCTAAAACTTTGCTCAATCACGGTGTGATTTTAGAAAAAGATTGCTTAATTGAAATTACTCCTCATGTACAGTACAGTCTCGATAATCCGGACACATATAGTTTTGGCATATGTCCGTATAACTGGATTTGTCCGTACATTATATGTACATACAATGTTATTTGAGCTTTATGCGTTCAATCGCTTTTATTAAACCAGTTTTGTAAAGAAATAATAAGTACATAAGTAATAAATAATAATAAATTAACATTGTTTCACAAAATTCTTTAACATAAATGTATACTTATACATATGTGATTATGAAATTATGTATATCTACAATAAACATAGCGCCATTACAAAACGCACTGCAATAATTCATTGATTATTTAGTTTTTGGATTGAAAAAAGTTGTTTATTTTTTTGTTTTTGAACACACTTTTGTGAATGCTACCGTTCAGCCGTGTTTTTAAAATTTTTCAAAAGCAAAATATTGGACAGGCTCTCATTTATCTGCTGTGCCCACTGAATAGCCCTATTAAACAGTTGAATTGCTTCAATATTTGTAACGTGCTGAGAAGTTGAGTCGTCGATATCTTCTTCTTCATCTTCTTCTTGTTCCTCAATAATGATTTCTTGATCCGAATATTCATTTGCAACCTCATTTCCACCAGTTGCCCATGCAATAATATCTTCAGATCTGACTTCAATACCTTTTGGAACTAGTTGGCCTATAATATTCCGAATAGCATTTAAATCCGAACAAGTCCCATCTATTTGTTGCAGTTCTGCAAGCGGTACAAGATCATCGTCATCCCATTCATCAGAAGATTGTGACCACAAATTCGACCAACTTTTTTCCAAATTTTTCTTAGTAATGCCATGCCAAGCTGAATTCAGAAGGCAAACGGCATTGAACAAATTAAAATTTTTTAAGATTTCAGAAACATTTCTATTAGTGTTTTGAAGAATATGTGTCAATAAAGCCTTTCTGTACGAAACTTTTACATTTTGGATAACATACTGATCCGTCGGTTGGATAACTGCAGAACAATTTAGTGGTAGGAACACTACTCTGAAATTTAGATCAAAATTAGTATCCTCTTCTTTAGAGTGAGATGGAGCATTGTCTACTAACAAAATTGCCTTAAAAGGCTTAGTTTTTGCTTCCAAAAACTTTTTGACATGCGGAATAAAATAATTTTTAAACCAGTCTATAAATAGAAATGTCGACATCCAGCCTTTTTTTTTAAGCCTTATATATAACAGGGAGATTATGATTTTTGAAAGAACGAGGATTAGCTGATTTTCCAATTATTAGGAGTGGCAATTTGTGAGATCCTTTGGCACTGGAGCAAGGCATGAATGTGAAACGATCTTTTGATATTTTTCTGCCGGGAGCTGAGGTCTCCTTTTAGTGAACATATGTCGCATTTGGAAGAACTCGCCAAAATAGTGCAGACTCATCTGCATTGTATATTTGCTCTTCATCGAGTCCCATCTCTTCAATAATTTTATGAAATCTTTCTTTAAAAGGCTGTACAGCAGCGATATCGCTAGATAATTTTTCACCGCAACTTTAAGACGTCAAATTCCATGTCGCTTTTTAAATTTATCAAGCCAACCTGCGCTTGCTAAAAAATCGTCCCTTTTTGTTATTTCTTTATAAAAAAATTTTGCTTTCATTTGCAGCATATCTGATGACACGGGCAAATGATTATTTCTTTGCTGCAAAAACCACACCATCAAAGCTTCTTCTACTTGTTGATGCTCGCCTTGCTTGATATTTTTCCTTTTTCCTGAAAAAATTATGTTCAATCATTTTGCTTTTTCTTTGATTAAATATCAGTTTACCTGATCCTTGGAATGTTTTTGACACATATTTTCGAATTTTGTCTTTATTTTTCTTTACATCAAAAATTGTTGATTTTGATAATTTGAACTTTTCAGCTGCACATCTTATTGATTTTCCAGTTTCAATAAAATCTAAAACTTTACAATTATCAGAAAGATTTATCGTTTTATGTTGCCTTTTTGTCGCTGGCATTTTAAGAATCTTTTAGTTTCAACATGCACTTTATTTTCAACTGAAAGCCAAACTTGACCAAAATATAACGTGCAAGTAAAAATTCACGACGTAGACTGAATGACAATATGAATGTAATTATGTACATAAGTTTTGTTCTCAAAAAAAGTCCCGTTAACTTAACGAAATACATTTGAAAATAACGTCGACTCGATATCCAGAGTGACAGAGAGGCAAATTGTAAACCTAACATGCTATACGCGAATATAGAGGTAAAATATTAAAAATGTCCGAAGTGTAGAGATGTCCGTATTACTGGGAAGTCCGGTGTAGCGAGTGTCCGGATAAGCGAGACTGTACTGTATTTAGGAAAAAGCAAAATTTTGAATAAATTCAAGCATTTTACTAAGTTATACGGTCAAAAATTTTGGACTACTTTTTAATTCAAACTTTGGTTTAAAGGAATTTTTAATCCAAAAAGTTCTACTTTTTAATCCAAACATTAGTTTAATTTAGCTGGGTCTCAAGCCCACGTTCTTGAAAAAAACTTACTTGTATTCGTAATAATGCAAAATAAGCAAAACTATGTCAAGAGCTAATTTGGATGAGAGGATAAGGTATTGGGCCAGCCCATCAGAGGACGTGTGTTCAAATCACGAACTGGTCAGAATAATTTTTTTTTTTACTTTTATTTAGCTGGGTCTCGAACCCACGTTTCTGCTCGCTTGCTCACTTACTGCAAACTTACTTGCATTCGTTATGATGCAAAGTAAGCGTAACTTTTTTAACAAATGAAATGGACGAGTGGATAAGGTGTTGAACCAGTACAACAGAGGACGTGTTGTTAAATCATGAACTGGTCAGAAAAATTTTTATATTAAGTTGATATATACATTGTTTTTTAAACATTTTTCGGATTGAAAACTAATCTTTTTTGAATTGAAAAATTTTAAACTTTTCCAAAAAGTAATCTTTTTTTGGTGTTGTTCTATATGTTATCCAAAAAATTTTAAAATTTAGTACAAGATTTTTGACCGTGTATTATAAAATGCAAAAGCAAATTTCTGCTTAATTCAAGCAAATATTTGCTTAGTTTTTATAAATTGGAATAGCAAATTTCTACTTAATTCAAGCAAATATTTGCTTAGTTATTATAAATTGGAATAGCAAATTTTTACTCAATTCAAGCAAATTTCTTCTAACACACGAGCACACGTTTGCAAAAAAAATTTGGCGACGATTGGTTAACAACTGCGATGGTCGAATGAATAAGCCCATGCACTTACACTCACGCGGCCGAGGTTCAAATCTCCAGATGGTGGTAATTTTTCAATTTAATTTAATGTTAATAATTATTCACTTAAAAAATATGCTAGATTTCAGCAAAAACTAATCAAAATTTGCTATTCCAATTTATAATAACTAAGCAAATATTTGCTTGAATTAAGTATAAATTAGCTTTTGCAGTTTGTAATAACTTAGCAAAATTTTGCTTGAATTTAATCAAAAATTTGCTTAGTTATTATAAAATGGAATAGCAAATTTTGATTAGTTTTTGCTGAAATCTAGCATAATTTTGAAGTGGCTGAGAATCAAGTGCAAGTTTTGCTTAACCACAATACAAATTTAGCAAACAGTTTTCTCCGTGTGGAAGCTTATGTCTGATCTAATGTGAAATATGACTTGCAAAAAATATTTTTAACCAAATTTTTCAAACGTACATTTTTGAGCTTCCGGCACCATTGGTTTACTTTTTCTTGTCCTTTTTTGGATTCCCATTGATAGGTAATATTTCTTCAGTGTTTTGCTATTACATTGAAATTTTTTCTCTAACTCCCTGTACGGTTTTTCCACTCTTCCATCAGTTATTCCATCAGCCTTAGCTTAGATCTTGTTGCAGAATCATTTAATTCGCATATTTTATCAAAGCTAGCTTTTCTGCATGTGGTCTTTCTGAAAGCTTACGTTGCCAAGATGTTGTAGATGGTTCGAAGATTGATTTCTTCTTCAACAAAATTAAACCACGCCTGGGTTCAATTCCCGTTAATAAGAAACCAATATTAACAATTATTAAAAGTATATTCATTGTATTATTGAAAACATCTGTATTCTAAAGCGCAGGTCTGAATTTAAATTATTCGCATTCGCATACTCAAGGAAGGCAATTGTCAGATCCGTATCCGCATACGAAAAATGAAATCCGCCACATCCTTATTTTGAGCACACAAATGATTTCATTTCGATCCGTAATGCATTCTTTGATTACAAGCTGTTCGGAGAGTTAGAAACAATTTAACAAACACTAAATCAAAAACAAATTCTTCAGAGTAATTTGAAGTCCATTAATTTGACTTTTAAGAATTCTACAAAATTTATGCTTCGTTTTATAACTATAGATGATACTTGGATCTACCACCGTGTCTTAACTACAATAAAAAGTTTACAGTGTATTTAAGCTGGTTGTTCACCTCTGAAACAAGTGAACACAGAACGATCGGCAAATAAGGTTACGGCATCAGTGTTTTTGAATGCAAAATTAATTTTGTTAATTGCTTACTTTGAGAAGGCTAAAACAATTACCTCTGATTACAACCTTTTGGAAAAGCTGAATGAAAATGTTCATGAGAAAATATCGGCTTTACAAAAGAAAAAAAATTATTCTTCATTAAGACGATGCGCGTGTTCACAGAAGTACTTTGAGGATGGCTAAATTGAATGAATTAAAGTACGAATTGCTTGAACACCCACCGTATTGACTAGATTTGCCTCCCAGCGACTACTGCTTCTTCAGAAACTTTAAACACTTCCTTCGTGGAAATTTTTTTGTCGAATGAAGAAGCTACTGCGACCGTGCAACAGTATTTTTCAGAGTTTCAGGAAAATCATAACATAAATGGTATACAATTTTTGGAGGATCATTGGAATAAGTTTTTTGAAGTTGAGGCAGAGAGATAAATTTAATCAAAACTAATTTAATTTAAAAATTAGCATTCTTTAATTTTTGCATTTAATATTTTCAAAATTAAATATTTAGAAAAAATCATGTAACATGTATTAAATATATTTTATGTATGTATTTATAGTTTGTTGAAGGATATGCTTTATTTTTTTCACCACATCATATTCATATTGAAATTTTTATTTATATTCATATTCATATTCACATTCATATCGCATCATATCATCATTCATATTCATATTCGTAATCATATTCACATTCATATTCGTATTCATATTCATATTCATATTCATACTCATATTCATATTCATCAGAGCAATCAAAAATCATTTCCCGTTTTCATCAACCATTTTTCTTTTTTTTTTTGCTTTTATTTTGTATTCTTAGAGCCTTTGCTGCGGACCCATGCCACTTAGCCTGCAGCGCCTCTCTGTCATTATGCAGAATATTCTCTCAATCATCGAGTGTCCCGTTTGCCTCAACACCATCCCACCTCCTGCAATGCAATGCCAAAATGGCCATCTTCTCTGCGTCAACTGTCGCATACGTGCCGAAAAGTGTCCCATCTGTCGGGACCGATACACGCCACGTCGCGCTTTAATTGCCGAACAGATTTACAACGCCATCACGAATGCATTCAATTTATGCAACAACGAAGACAAATTGCGCCAGAAGCTTTTCGGAGCCAATACAAAGCAGATACAAACAGAAGAAATGGCAAACCAAAAGAAGCTACCGATTGGCCTTAAGGCAAATCAACGCGATGCCGATTCAATTGGTTCACCCTCAACAATTCCGCGAAATAAATTCCTCGCTAAGCTATGGGGCAAAGCTTGTTCTATGGACAATCTAGTCAGTTCATCTAACATTCTGAGCAATGGTCACGGTTTGATGGCAGGCACATCAACTCCAGCATTGCTGGTGACGACAGCTGAAGCAGCAGTTCGAACATCAACAACAGCAACAAAAAAATTGCAGTCAGCAACAAATCAATTACTTGACACAAGTTGCGCTAGCAATCACGTGGCAGCAACAACAAAGGAGCCAGCAATGCAGGCAGCTGGTTCAAAGAGCACACTGTTATCAACGAGGACTTTATCATGCACAACTTCACCAATATCTTTGTTGTCGTCGACGCCATTAACCACATCAAAAGTTCCAAGAAATAATGTTTTTCAAGCAAATTCCACGTTCAAGCATTTTTCATTATCGACTAATGATTTATCGCTTGATGGCGCTAAAATAGCCATTGAACGTTGTCCATCTATGCAGCGTCTACGCGGTAGCAGCAGATGTCGCAGAGACGACGTTACTGCTTCCATAGATGCTGCCATCGATGGTGATGGTGATGGTGTTGGTAACTTGTGTAAATCGTTTTCGCCATTATTTCTGGACTGTCGAAGACCATGCAGCTCACTGAACTCTTCGGTTGACTGCATACAAAAGGGCTTACGAGCCATTGACACAACAGTTGAGCTGAATATGAATTCAACTTTGTCAGAACTCACTACAAAATCCTCATCATCACCATCACCATCAATAGCGACATCATTGCATCTGGGGTCGTCTGGCTGTGTTATTAAAAATGACTTATTAAATTTTTCTTCAGCCACAACAGCACCATCATCAACATCAACATCGTTATCATCATCATCATCGTCGCCATCGCCATCGCTATCAACAAAATCATTATTGTCAGCGCCACCTGTTTTGATAGAGACAACAAGAGCATCTAGCCCACAGAGTGCAGCAACAGACATACCTGTTGCCACATCTACTCCACCACGTATGGCTTTTGGTGACAATCTGACAGATTATCACTTATTAAGACCAGCTGACTGCATTGTGGAGTTGACTTCAAGAAATTTATTGCCTAAGAATCGATTTTGCTGTCCCTTCAACTGTGGCAAGAGATTTACAGGTAAGAGAACAATAAGTATGTGACAAAAAAGAAATTATTCAGAAATGTCATTAATGTTAAAACTGTATAAGGGCAGCTACTATAATAGTCAGTACCTGGGCGATCAGTACCAGAAGCTCGGCTTCTCTCCAAAACTCATGTATTTAAATTTTTTTCTTTTTTATTGTATATCGATAGGAACAACATATTCACCTCACAGTTTAAAAGTACGCATAGTACAATAGTACAATTAAATGTACGTCATTCCGCAAAAAAGTCTGTAATATAATGAAAACTTTCCCCAAATAAAATAATTTTGGCCGTTGAAACACCGCAATGTGGGCTGCTTGATGCTTTCTGCGCTACCACATTAAAATACACGAAAAAATAAAACCCTTACACGCAGCAAAAACACAAACAATACCATGCATACGCTACTGAGCGTATTTAAAACAATACTTTCGTTAAATTGTGATAATAATCAGTGGCCAAGCGCGTCGGAAGCGAATTTCATCTGGGGGGGCAGTACAAATGGGGGGCAGTACAAATGGTGGTGCAAAAAAAGTTCACCAAAATTTCTTCACATGAAACATGAAGAAGAGAGAAAGAAGAGGAAAATATATAATACAAAAATATTATCGTTGTAAAAAAACTGATATTTTGAATAACTTTTCCTTTTAAATTGTTTATCTAGCTAAAAAAGTGCGGGGGCAACTGCCCCCCTCGCCCCCCGCTTCCGACGCCAATGTCAGTGGCAGATCTTTCGGTGACAAAATTAAAAAATTATGTTGTATAGACGAATAATTATCAAATTTTTTTAAATTTTAATCCGTTTTTTTTTATATAATTATTTAATTTTTTGAATTCTCATTGTGAAGAAAAAATAATACAAAATAGAATTACAACAGTATTAGAAAACAAAATAATTAAATACTACTTATCATGGTAGAATAATACAGGTAATCTCGTGGCTAATCGTGATATCTTTGACAATATTACCAGAATTGTCAAAATCAGTTTTTTTTTTAAAGAAAACAAAGATAATAGAGAAAAATTAAATTACTCCAATTGGATATTTTTGTGTTGTGTTTACAAAGTTGAATTAAAGTTAATTACTTACTTTTTTAATTAAAATGAAGTGCGTATTGTCCCAAAAACATTTCGGGAAGGAAAACGGGCCGAGTTTTCGTGTTCCAGCTGACGAGCCTAGAAGACAAAGATAAAACATGGCAACGATAAAAAGATGCTTGTGTTTGCTATAGACACTTCCATGAAAAAGATTTTTTCGAACCTCGTATAAATTACTTCAACAGCTGTACAAAATCCTATTTTAATTGATGGATCAATAAAAAATTAAAAAAAGCAAAATAGTTTCAGCCATGACAAATTCTTTTTAATTTTTCTTTTCTCATCGCATTCTCATCGGTTGCAGATTTTGTATGAGCTGTCAGTTGCCTTTTGACAGTTATGGTAGTTTGCTCTCAGTCGTATGACTCCTCTATTCTTCTACCATGCTACTTATAAAATCTTAATTTGAATGCAATTAAATACGGCATCTTTGTAAACAAGTGGATAAACTATAGCAAAAGTTGTATGCAATATATCTGTGCCGATTAGCAATAACAGCTTAAGAGCCCGAACAGAATCAAAAGTCGTTACGACCGGTGATCCTCTCTGGCCGCCAGACACACAGAACCCGTCCAGAATGAAAGCGATTGCGACTGACGATGCAGGGTTGATTTTATATAGCATAGTTTTGTTAGCAGACATGTTTTTGTTGTTGTGTAAGTGAAACAGAAACGAAAAAGAAACGTGAGAACATAGCAAAAACTATGAAATTGTCTTTGAACATACCCAATTGTTTACAAAATATGGCACCACTAATTGTACTCAGAGAGGAAATCGCCGGTCGTTAGAGAAAAAATAGAATAGATGGGCGGCTTCGTTAACTTGCATGTGTTCTGTTGTGTGTTCGACATCACAAGTCGTTGCGACTTTTGGTTCTGTTCGGGCTCTAAAGGGCATGTCACACGTAGCGGACACGGACAAATTTGTTGTTGTTTTGACGGGTAAAAGAAGCTCTCTCAATTTCCAGTTTCTTATTTTACCCGCGAAAACAACAACAAATTTTTCCGTGTCCGCGCTAGTGTGACATGCCGCTAAGACTTAGGACCTGCAAGCGGCACGTTATACTCTCTTTGCACAAAAACAATCAAAGTAAAGTATCTTTAGCGATCTCTTGTAGGTTGCTGGAAGCACCAAAATCCGAAGAGAGATCTGCAATGTTTGTTCTTTTCATTTATGATGCGACTTTTTCTTTTTGTGTTGAAAAAGTTATTGATTTGGATTTTTTCTTTGTTTTGTTGCTTTTATTGATTTTTTTGTTTTATATAGATGCGTTGTGCTTTTGTGCATATGTATGTATATGAGGTAACGTTTTGCTCGTGAAAAATACAATGTTTCGGTTAAAATAAATGCTGGAGTAATAAAATGAAGTAATTGCGATTGGACAGTGCACAGCGGGGAAGATAGGTATTTCAAATTTAATGAATTGTCTAGATATTAAAAATGACATTTTTAATTTCTATCCTAATTTTGTGCGAGTAAGGAGTGTTTAAAAATTAAAAAATTATTAAAACTATAAATAATATGCAATTTTTGATAAATATTTCTAGGGATGTGACGGAGCTCCGTATACGCATACGCATTATTAATTTTTACATATGAATGAATTATGTTAAATAAATAAATAAATAAATAAATAAATAAATAAATAAATAAATAAATAAATAAATAAATAAATAAATAAAATATCCTCCGCATCCGCATCTAAGATCTGCATTTTATTATCAACCCAAAAAGAATAAGTTAAGAACCTAAGAAGCCATAAAGTATCTACTTTACTTTTTATAAATCATCTAGAAGTTAGAAGTTGAATTTTCAAAACATTAAACCTTTTGAAATTAGAAGATTGTATTCTAATTTCCGAGGTAATTGTTTATGCAATTTATATATAACAGTACAGTGTTTTCAACGAAAAGTTTAAAATGAAGCTAGTGACCTTATTGTGTAAAATGTGTGAAAATGCAACCACCTCACTTGCAGTTTTTTGTGTGGCAATAATTTTCATAAGAAAATTTCAGTGAGAGAAAAAGATTTTATTTACTTCATATGAAAACGAAATTTACCAGACAAAAGAACGATTTGCAAAATAAGGAAATTTACTTAAAAATTTTTATAATTTTCTACACATTATATGTGTGTAATTTTTATCCCGTAACTATATCTTTACATTATCAATGTTTAGGGAACAACGGGAAAAACTTACTGAAATGCATGAACAAAACGGGAATAAACAACATGCAAAAAGTAAATACTCACGCCTCGATACATAAGAAAAGCAAAATTAATGGTAATCAATACAAATTATGTACGTGACAACACGGAGAAAACGAATTTTTTCAGACCCGTACACCCCTATTTTGAAAATTTCATCGAAATCACTTGGGATATACATTTTTCTAATGTCCATATAAGGGATGCCACCAGTTATTCCAATCCTAGGATTTTAGGAATCGAACTTCGGGCTTTAAACCCTTTTCGGGATGATGTATATAGGGGTATTTCACCGGTTTGGGCTGCAAAAAGTCAATGTTATAACACAGATTTGATACAAAAAATATAATTTTTGCAGTGTTGAATAGTTTTGAATATGTACCCACTGGTCGTACAGGGTTAAAATTAAATAACAGACTAAAAAAGAAACTATTTTCCGCATAAAATAATTTTGGCTGCGAAAATCGCACCCGAATGTGCGCTGCTAAGCGAATTTTTTTTTGCAATGTTTAATAATGTTTAAAATGTCCCAATGGTCGTACAGGGTTAAAATCAAAAAGTAGACTAGAATAGAAACTATTTAACGAATAAAATAATTTTGGCCGCCTAATTCGGTCAAACACCGTAATGTGCACTGCAAAATTATTTTTAACGTTTAATAGTGTTTAAAATGTCCCAATGGTCATACAGGATTAAAATCAAATAGTGGACTTTGCCTAAGTCTGTCAAATATCCCAATGTGCACTGCTTAACGAATTTGTATGCAATGTTGAGTATGTCCCAATGATCGTACAGGGTTAAAATCAATTAACAGACTTGAATAGAAAATATTTACCGAGTAAATTAATTTTGGCTGCCTAAATCGGTCAAATACCCCTACGTGCGCTGCTAAACGAATTTTTTCAGATTCGCCCCCTTAAATCCCTGTGCTGAAAATTTCATCAAAACCGCTTGGGCCGTTTTCAAGAATTCATTTACAAACAAACAAACAAACAAACAAACAAACAAACAAACAAATATTGCTCTTCTAAAAGTATAAGAAAGATATCAAAAATTCGATGACTAGGAGCGTGATGTGTATGAGCTGGTCATATTAGTTTTATCAAAATTTCATCTAAGCACACCTGCATTCTGCCAGCCACCCTTCTGGGGGTCCCCATACAAACAACCATGTCACTAAAACCATGTCGTACAAATCTATCAGTTTATGAAATTTTCAAGCAAGCAAATCTTAGCCTCCAAAAAAAAAAATGCTGCTTAAAACATGACGCAATTCGTTTGTCGAATTTCCGTAGTAAACGAACACAACATTTGTTACTTGTTGTACTTGCGATCGTGACAACAAAATCTAAAAAATTAAATACTTTTTGTTTTCGTATAACACAAAACAATAGTTTTCTTTCTCTCTTAATTTTCTGTTCGCTTTGGTACGCATTTCTGTTTGTAGCAAAGATCCAAACCTAAGCAGAACAGATTTAGCAGATGTAGAGTTAGTTTTTTCATACAGTTTATTTCCAACCCCTGGTGAAAACGATTGTAAAAATAATTTGTGGCGTCATTTGCTTTTTTTCAGAGAGTTTTCTTTCGTTTTGGTTGTGTTTTTGGCGTAGAAAGGATTTTCGTTGAATTTTTTTGTTCTCTCCTATCTTGTGCATACCTTCTTCCATCGTCGCTTACTGTGTAAGGTAGATGTCATCAGTGCTTTAGCGGCCGTGCCCGAACAAATGTAATTTGCTCCAAACAGGCGTTGGAGGCCTCGCAGCTACATTGTATTTAAGAAATAATTGTATACGTTTTGTGTCCATTTACCACGGGTCAATACTTAATACTCAATATTCAATACTAAGGCTGTGTGCGAATTGATCTAAATGTGACTGAAGCTAAATAGTGTCGATAAGGCAGTGCTAAGTAAATTAGGAAGCACTGCCTTATCGACACTATTTAGCTTCAGTCACATTTAGATCAATTCGCACACAGCCTTAGTATTTTAGTTCGCATTTAGATCAATTCGTCGTACACAGCCTAAATGCTCAATACTCAACACAAGTCTCAATACCCAACATTCAATATTCACTTCTCAATACTCAATCCTTAATACCCAATATTCAAATCGCAATACTCCATTTTCAGTTCTAAATATTCAATACATACACTCTAAAAAATAAGTGTACGTTTACTGCTATTATAGTAGTAATAATTTGTTGAAAATTGAAGTGAAGTATAATTTTACTACAACTTTTCAAGTAATCTTTAATTTTTCAATTCAAACGTAAATTTAAGTAAAATTAAACACATGTTTTTTAATTGCTACAATATCAGTAGTCAACATTTATACTACTACATCAATTGTATTAAAATTCAGCAATTGCTTAACTTTCAACAACTGTAACAGTCGTGCATGTATTTCTCATTCGAGTTTGCTTATAATAGCGTAAGGACGGTTGTTTTTTGTGCTGCTGTTTTTATTTATATTTATTACTCTAAGGTATTTTATAATTTCGGGCAGTTTAATGAGTCACTAATAAGTCATTAATAAGTCACAGTTTAATAAGTGCAATATATGTAAAAAAATCATGTATTTAAAAGTGTACAACTTTCACTTATATGTGCATAAGGAAGAGAAATTGAATGACTTTTCCAATTGTTCTGTAAGCCAGTGCAAATATCTTGGATCCAGCCATACTGATATATACCACCACGTTTTAAAACATTTATACGTATTATTTTTTAAAAAATTTTAAAATAAAGATTAACTAATAAAAGTCAAGTAATCCTGGGTTGATGCTGATATTCAAACTTGAAAATTACTCTTTTAAAAAAGAAAATTACGTCATTTATCAGTGTTAAGGGCTTGCTGATTTCGAATCTTAAGTCAGAATTTTAAAATTCAAGATGGTGGAAAGGGAAGGATGACGTTTCAAACTCTTAAAAAGACATATTATTAGGTGGCAAGCCTATTATTTCAAAATTTTATCATTTTGATATTCTGACAACGGATTCGGATTTAGCGACCCATTTTTTGTGTACCATTTTTTTTTGCCAGCCCCGAATTCATAAAAATACAAAAAAATTATGGTGGCAACCCTATCCACCATCTTGAATTTTAAAATTATGACTTCAGATTCGAAATCAGTGACTCCCTAACACTGTTAAATGATGTTTAAAATTCTTAAAAATACATATTATTAGGTGGCAACCCTATTATTTCAAAACTTTATAATTTTATAAACGCAAATAAAAAAAGTAAAATTTGACTGCACTTTTCATTGTAAAACAAATGCTGAATTTTAAACTGAAGCAGAAGTATTTTTTATATTGTTATAGTATATGAAGTAAAATTACTCAACAATTGCTAAAATTAACTACTATGAGATTAGCATATTATGAAATATTACTACACTTGTTGAAAAAAAATAATGCAGTCATGTTTAAGTTTACTATAACATCAATAGTAAATTTAGTGCTTAATTTTACTACAACGTACAAAGTTAAACACATGTTTAATTATAGAAGGTGCGTAAATTTACTATAGCAACAGCAACAAAACTGTTGCCTACAAGTATTGTAGTAAATTTAAACAAAATCTTTTTAGAGTGTAGTTAATAGTCAATACATAATTGTCAACACTCAATACTGTTTACCAAGGCTAGGATTTCGATGACATGTCATCTTTTTTTCTGCTGCTTCTAAGACATTTCCTGCTTATTTAAAACGTCCATTTATGTTTCCTAAATTCCAAATATGAAAATTTTTTAGGAAATTTTTTCGTGATTTTTCATCTTTTTTAGTTTTCAGGTAATTTTTACTAGATTTAGGGCATTTTTTGGTCATTTTTAGAGATTTTTAAGTTATTTTATTGTCATTTTTTTGTCATTTTTGGACAATACATTTTGTTTTTTTGTACTAAAAAAGTGTCAAAATGCAAATTTTTAAACATATTCCTTTAACACTAGAGTCCCTTCAATCAAAAACATTACCTCTTGATTGTTTATAGACTTCGATGAAAAAACATCTCTGCGCGTGGTGAAACTGACGAAAGGGTATGTAGAAAAATGAAACAAGTGTTAGATAAAAACTCAGGATATGCTAATATAAAATAAATATTAATTTAGTAGTGTGTTTTTTTTAAGGCTAAATTTTTTGTTTATTTTTTATGCAATTGTTTGCGTTTTTTAGGTAATTTTTGTCAGTTTTTAGGTAATTTTTGTCATTTTTTTAGTTAATTTTTTTCAGTTTTTTAGGTCATCAAAATCCGAGCCCTGCTGATTGCAAATGACTGATAGCTAGGACTAGGAATCTCATGCAAATGTATGTTTTTACTGGACATCTTAAAATGGAAATAATTAAGCTATTTTTACGAACTATTGTTATTGTTATTACGTGAAATTTCCTTTAAAATGGCTTTCAATCGTTAGTGCATATTTTTGCATATTTTGCAATAAACGCATGGTTTTGCATATTTTACAAAAAATGCCTGTTTTCGCATATTTTTGTATATTTTAAAAGAAATGCATGTGGTTTTTGCATATTTTTCCTTTTTTTTTTTTTTTTGATTTGCAACCATTTAAATTTAGTGCGACATCTTTTATCAATTATTGCTGTTATGTTCAATTCATGCTTTTGTTGTTTTTTTATATCAATGTTATATGTATTTTATAATATTTTTTCCTTTTTTGTTGAATTAAATAAATCTAATATTTATTTTTTTACTGATAATAATATATCAGAAAATTTTTTTTATTGCATATTTTACCTGTTTTTAGCGCATATTTTAGAGTTTTAAGTGTATGCTGTATACGCATATTTTCGATTTTTTTTAGTGCATGAGATTCCTAGCCCTACGATAACTGACTATTGTTTATTGATTTCTAATTGCTGTTAACTGTGTGCAGATAAATGATTGCCGATTCTGGTACTGACGCACTTAACCTTTAATGTAGGATCCATCAAAATATTTTTAAAGTTGAACAAACTTATTTTATTGTAATTGTAGCATCATCAAAATTGCAGTGTCATGTTAGAGTGGATCATCAAACGCCGATTCTGTGCTTTGGCGGCTCAAGTGCCAAGCTAGCGTTGCCACTTCAACGACCACTCAATGATGCTGTTCTACTGTTCGAAATAGAAAATGATAAAATATTTGATGGAAATGTTGAAGGAAATCGCGATGATGCTAACGCTGACGATAAGCATGTCAGAAATGATGACAAAGGACATACCAAAGAATGTTGGATAAGATTAAAGACGACAAGAAAGAAGGATTTGAATGGGTGAGTTTCAATTGTGCGGAAGTGGCGAACGACGGACTTAAAAAAGTTCAAAATTAAGTTAAAAGAGGTTGACTGAAATAACAAATAATTTAAAAATGCATGCATTTTTTGCTGTTAACTCTACTTGAAGAAGAATTGAGCGTAGAATTGAAGAAAAGAAGTTCGGGAAATTTTAAAAATAAATCCCGGATATAGACAATGATTTTTAACTCAATGTTTTCGCTTTGCTTTTCTACGATGTTTTCCACTTCAAAACATCTTTGATGAAAATTTTCTCAATTTTCTTCTTCATTTTTTGTTATGCTTTCATTTTTTATTATTTTTCCATTTTTTTTAAATTTAGTTGCAGCATTTATGCATCGGCGCTACTGCAAGGATCTGACGATGAATGCATTGATTTCATGTTAGAAACTGAAGTGAGTTACCAGCGACTTGATGGTGGTGAAGAAAATAATGAAACTATAAAAGAAAAACACAAGAATGACAGCAAATATGGCGGCATCGATGAGAACAAAGAGCTAAAGCCACAACAACAGCAGCAGCAACAACAACAACAACAACAACAACCACTATTAACGAGGTCAATTGTGCACTCGATGAAGACGACTACGTGGCATGAGCTGCTTGCTAGCATTAATAGTATCAACAACAACAACAACATTCACAACAACCACATTCACAACGGCAAGGCACAAGAATGCTTCGATAGCAATGATGAAAAAATAACGAATCCAACAAATAAAAATAATGATCCTGAACATTGTCTGAACGGAAACGGAAGTTTAAGTAGCAGGCGAAACCCAAACGATTTAAGCGTAATAAGTGTAATTTTTCCAAGTGACCAAAATGCAGTACATCATGGACATGGCGGCCAGGCAACAGAAATGGTTTTAAATATAAATGTGCGACGCACAGATGCTAAGTAAAACACTAGTCCTATAAAGAAGATAAATGGGAGGTAAAGAGTGCATAAAAATACATAGGTTTATTGCGAAAGTAAATACGCATTTTAAGGATCACAAACCACAAAAAAGACCACGTCCAGGAAAACAAATAAGTGAAATTGGATACACTCAGCCGCGAAGACCGAACATCAATTCGCGCTAATAGTAGCTGTTGTTAATAGCTTTCAATTAACAACTCCATTTTAACATTTGCTTGTAATAAAAAAAGAAAAACTAAATAAAAACCTCACAACCTCATTTCAAGTGTTACACAATCCCAAAAGTAGAGGTTTGATTAGACACGGCGTTAATTGAATTTCCTTAATGCTGCTTCGCAGTAGCTTCCTGCTGCGAATGAGTGCCTGACTGAGCTAGAAAAGGAGAAAAAGTTTTAATTAAATCACACAATGACGAAGACGTAGAATGCGGTAAAAAAATAAACACCGTAATTGAATATTGAAAGAAATGCACGGAAAAATGAGTTAAAATAAGAGGGCGGTTGTGAGATGATGATTGTTTGCTGTTAAGCAAAATCACTGAAAATTAAGCGCTGCATTTGCTTGCAGTTCAGATAAATGAATAAATCTACTTAATTTTTTAAGTATCGACTCTTGTCAAAAAGTCCACTTCTTGTCTATTATATACCAAAAGACTATAACAAAATGTTTCTTCTTCTTTGTCTATTGAATGAGAGTTCTATTGAATTCTAACTTTACATGGTCATTTGGGATGTAAGGGCAACTTTTTGAAAACTGCAGAATTCGTATGCAAATGTCGTAATGTTTCCCTGTTTTCGTTCAATGACTGTTGAATAAACACTTACATTCTTGATAATCTTATGTCTGTCACTCATGCAGCCAATCAAATTTCTGCTTGGTAAACATGTCCCGCTACGTTATTGCAAAGTTTCAAATATATCTTGTCCTTGGTTTACGCCACACGTTCTAGATGCTTTAAAAATAAAGAAACAAAAATAACACTGAATGCACGTCAGATCCCGTAGTTCTCACACGGAGATAAATATTTTGCTTAAAAGCAAATCAGCAAAACTTTGCTCAATCAAATTGCTCAATCAATTGCAACACTTGCATCTATTTTCTTTTTTTGCGGAATACACCTAAAACCATACACAGGAATGTTAAGCAATTAAGTTACTGAATGGCTTCTAAAAATGTTCTTTAAATAATTCCTTTTTTCAAACGTTTCGCTTTATCCCACTTAATAAAGTTCATAACGGGCTATACTCACATTGTGAATTTTTACTATTGTGAAAAAATTAATGAAAAAAATAAAAGCCGTAACCGCTACAAAAAAAAAATACAAATGCATTTCTAAGCACCACATATAAGCACCACAAAACGTAAAAAAATAAAAAAAAAGTATAGCAGTGAGGGGACTGCCGACCGAAGTGAAAACATATATGTAAAATATTAGTATTCCCTGGAAGACTTTGTCCTGCCACGGACCACCTCTTCTTGCTATATAAGAATTTTCATGCTAATCGGAAAAAATTTTATATTTTCACCTTTGATTATTTCTATCAAAATATTTTTTATTCAGATAGCATTTTTATTTTGTAACTACACCGAACTATATTATTACATTTAAATTGAATATTGTTGATATAAAAATAAAATACAGGGAGCACTATTGAATGAAAAATAATCCTCAAAAAGGATATTTAATTTTTCTTTCAATGTATATGTACACGGAATAATATAATTCATAAACTTTTAATGAAAGCTGTTCATTAAATTTGCTTGACTATTTTATGAATAAGTTCATTATTTTTAATGATTTTTCGTTAACTTAACGAAAATTTTCATTAAAGTTTATGAACGAGTTCACAAATTTTAATGAAAGCAATTCATAAATATTTCTTTATAGCAACTCTGAAATATGAATTTATGAATAAGTTAATGAACACTCTTCATTAAAATTGCCAAACAATCTTGTCGTCCAACGGAACATTGCTTTTTTGCAGCGGTGGGTAATAAAGGACACAAATTGTTCTACTTCATTGTTGTTTGTGAAAAGTAATAAGTTTAAAATGCTTAGAAGTAAATTAAAGATTAATAAAAGTGTATTTACCAGTGATTAAAATATTTAACGTAAATAATAAAAAATGTTTTGTGCTTTGTGCAAGCAAGAATACAAAAATATAGTTATATTTGTAGGACACATAAGAAAACTGCATTTTATTTCTAAAAAGGACACGTTGCGCTGTCAATTGTGTGCACAATTGTCTGGTGGTGTTAATATTTATAAAAGACATCTTAAAGAAAAGCATTCTGTGAGAGAGTCTTATTAACTATTGGCAAATGTAAGCAGCAATCAAAAACAAAAAAAGAGCTAGCGCTCCGAACTATGCAGCCGACGAGTGTGTTGCCAACTAGTGTATTACCAACGAAGCCGATAGCATTGCTTGCGCAGACGATTCAGTCAATTTTTGCTTGAAATACATCTTAATTTTGCAAATCAATTTCTTCCTTAAATATTTTATCTTCATTTTATGTAATAAAATAAGACATATTATTTGCTATTTTTACTCAAGACTGTAAACGTATTAATAAAATAATTAAATGCATGAAATATATACTTTCGAATATTAAAACAATACATTTTCATTTAAATTTGTTAGGTAACTTGTGTAAATATTCCACCATTTCTATCAACAATTTCATAAATAAAAAATTTACTCAAATTTCCATTAAAATTTTAAAAAATTTGAATGAATTACTTCATTAATTTTATGACCTTTTCATAAATTTTAATGAAATCGTTCATTAAATTTTTTGAATAAGTTTAAAGAAATTCTTCATGAAATTTTAACGAACAAATTCATACAGTTCAAGGTTTTTTTCGTTTATTTTAATGATTTTATTCATTAAATTTTAATTAAATTTTTTATTAAACTATACGTTATCATTAATTTTGTTCATTAAATTTCAAGTTTATGAATACAGTTCATAAAATTTTAACGAACGTGTGCGTTGGTTCAAAAAAGACCGAATATTTTCATTAAAACAACGCACAAAATCACTAATTTTATGCACATTTTCCGTTGCGTGTAGAGCTGTAGCTAAAATAAAATAAATTTAATTTTTTATATATGATATTTTGTGTGATGGGTCTTAAAGTCTCCTTTAATGCCTGCATTTGAGATCTTGCTACAAGGAAAACAGAAAACATTGCAAGCAAAGTACAGTTTATTTTTTCCCCCGATTCGGTTCATCCGTACATTCGGTTCATCATTAATGCACATTATTTTCATCTTTTATCACTTCATTATATTTTAAATTATGGGTTTTAATATAAAAACTAAAGTTAAACATGAACAAAAATATAAATTAAACTTATTGAAATAATTAATGTTCACTTCAAATACATAATAATTTACACATACATAAAATTTGTATTTTCATACATTTCATAAAGTTCATTTACATTATTTTCACTGTTTGCGTCATTGCATTGTATTTTTAAAAAAGATACTATAAGCTTATGGTAGCTGAAATAAGAAACAAAAAGTTTGGACGATGCAGTCCCACTCATAATAAAATTATTATTAGGTAGCCTTGACAACTACTCATTATTTTCTCACGAGCTGCAATTTCAAACAAAAGAAAACAATATAAAGTGCGTGTATCACACACATTGGCAGCTTACAGTGGAGTCAATAGTTGGCAACTGTTTTTTTTTTTAATTTGAGTGAGAAGCCTTTGCAATTGGCGAGCAGATGACTCGTGTGACACACGTTCTCTATTTTATTTTCTTTTGATTGACATTCGATGGTCAAAACACGAAATGTCACTCCTACCTCTTACTTATTATACCATGGTCCCAGTCAAAGAATATGCTGGCGACATTTATAAAACTTCAAATGTTTTTATATGTTGGTCATAAAACTCAAATACACGCTCTTAAATATTGGCAACCAGGCGCTCATCAAATGCATCAAGCATGGCAAAATTAAACAAGGTAGTGTTAGGGCGGAGAGCCGGTGACCGAAACTATCAAAACGAAGTTGACATTTCATACAAAACTGCAACCAATGAGAATGCAATATGAAAGTAAGAATTGGCAAATGTATCAAAATGAATGAGTTTGACAGTTATGGTCACTTATAAAGAGAACACATTCAGCCCTAACACTGCCTTGTCTTATTCTACTATGGCAGCAAGCAACCATCAATAAGTTTATCTGCTGACAAATCGTTCCTTCATAAAGAAATCATGAAGGATATTTACTGTTTTTCTGTCAATGCATATGTAGATCTGTAGCTGAACTAAAATACATTTATAACAACAATTACCAAGCAAATCTACTACAACGATGAACAGAGAAGAGCTTTATCACATCGGTTGCGCAACGTTAGAGGGGATGAACCGAATTGGCGGCGGAAAATAAACAGCACTTTGGTTGCTATATTTTTTGTTTGCCTGGTAGCCAGATCTCAAGTGGAGGCATTAAAAGAGACTTCACGGCCAGTCAAGCAAAAAGCAAATATCCAAAATTTTTAATTTATTTTATTTTAGCCTACAGCTAGCTCTACATATACATTGAAAATAACAGTAACAGGCAATAGGTGCATTCCCGTGGTCGTTGATCTAGAGCGCGGCTCTATTTTATTCACAAAACAAAAACAAAAATTAAAACCAGCTCGATTTCTAGCTCTATTTCTGATCTTAAAATGCTGCCAAGTTTCAAGCATTTTTTATCAAAACGAACTTAGTTGGCAAATCTAAATAACTATTCATTTTCCTATTTTGGCGTTTCACTGCTCAAGGTGCGTTTTGGTATTTTTGTTTTCTTTTGTTATTGTTCTTGTTTCAAGACTGTGATGACAAATTGATATAAGGTTGAACTAACATTGTTTTACTGAGATTCGATATGTTCTATACGGGAATGCAGCTAATGTTTCGCAGCAGAGCAAAGGGAGGGAAAGAACGATGCGTCAGCAGAGGAACTTATTGATGGTTGCTAGCTTATGTTTTCTAAGTTTCCTATCTTGTTATCTTTGCTGTCTGTATTGATGACGAGAGGTACTCGGAAAAAGACAATGACGCAAACCAAAGATTTACCCTCTGCTAAAATCGTTTAACGTGTCTAAAGAAGTTTTCACTTCAAAAAATGCGACGTCTACATTAAAAACGGCGATACACGTGTATTTTTATTTTAACTCCTCTTTCCGAAAAGTTATATTTCGTTCATAGGACAGAATGTTTATAACGCAGGGTTATTCAAAAATATTTCAAAAACTTTTTAAATTCCTTTAATTATTTAAATATATTATTTTTAATTTTAAATATCATACAAATCAATATTTTTGTTTAAAATAATATTGTAAACTGTATCAGATTTTTTTAATCACTTGTTATTCCCAAAATTTAATTTAATGCATTGATTTGCAGTATTTTACATCTATTAGCTGTAAAAGGCAATAAATAGATACAATATATAAGTTTCAAAACAGCTCTATTAATAACAATATGTTTAATAATAAAATTATGTTTACTAGAATTCTCCAGTGGTCGAAATTCGACCATTTCACTGTGACCTTCGACATACTCTGAGACATGAAATCACTTTCGTTCTCAGCTGAGCGTGGAATAGGTTTAAAAACGAATCTATTTCTATTTTCAGCTTGCCGCTTAGTGCTAACCAGCAACTTTTCATACAAAATTACGTTGTACTGAGAAAAGCTACAGTTTTCGAGATATCGCAATAATTTTGGTGTCTTAATAACGGGAAATTTTTTAGTATACTATCCGTGAAAAATATAACCAAAAACAGCTTTCGTATGCCGTTATTTTTCTCAACCAATGACTTTTCATACAAAAATACGTTGTACAAAGAAAATCTAAAGTTTTCGAGATATCGTCATAGTTTTGATGTAAAAAAAGGAGATTTTTTTAAAATTTACTGCTTGTAAGAAATTTTACAATCCCAATACATATTCACACATGTTACATAAAAAAATGCTTATTGTAGGGTATCGTTAAGAGAAAGCGAGAAATGTCTGACATATTTTTTGTACATTTCAGCAATTTCTAAAATTTCCTCTTACACCGTGTTCTTCCATCTCTTATAGCTTAGCTTTTATGTAATAAATTCTTTTTTTAACGCTCATATTTCAGGTCAAAGGTCACAAAAAGTATTCGTTCGGTTCCCTACTCATATTCATTTAAAAGAAATTATCCAAATCGGTTGAGAAACACGGGAGAAAATGGTACCGAACTGTTTTTCCTACGCCTATTTATGTATAGATTACTTTTACAGAGCCTTCACAGAGAAAATTCATTTGCTTGATTCAAGTAAATGTTTTGCTTAAAAGCAAATCAGCAAAACTTTGCTCAATCACAAAGTGCTAAATTGCAATCACTCCTCGTGTATTTAGGAAAAAGCAAAATTTTGATTAAATTCAAGCAAAATTTTGCTAAGGTATTATAAACTGAAAAGCAAATTTTTACTTAATTCAAGCAAATATTTGCTTAGTTATTATGAATTGGAATAGAAAATTTTTACTTAATTCAAGCAAATATTTGCTTAGTAATTATGAATTGAAATAGTAAATTTTTATTAGTTTTCAAGCGCAAGTTTTGCTTAACCACAATACAAATTTAGCAAACAGTTTTCTCCATGTTTACAGAGCAAGTAGTAAATATTCGAGTTCTGAACTTTTGCATAAAATCTTTTAGAGGGCTCAAAAAATTAGAGCTCAAAATGGTAAAATAATCATATATCGAGCATTCTCTTTAAAATGAAAACCAACTAGCAGCAAACAAATTGCGGTTAAGCTTTAACTACATGTTGTGCTTCTATAGAACAACACTTTAAGAGCTCACTCGCACCTACGCACCAAAATTTTTCATACAAATGTGGCATGCTTCTTCTTAGCCTTATCAAGAAGTGCTTTCAATAGGCATTCTCATAAACTACTTCTGGAAGACATATAAATAGCATTCAAATTCAATTAAAGTACAAAACAATGCAGTGAAAATCGGGAAAAGGGATATTTTACATGAGATCTTTTTCAACCCCCAACTAAACCCAAACACTACTCATTTCAATCACCAAAATCGAGAGAAAATCGGGAAAAGGGATATTTTTCTTGTAATGGAACGCCTTCTTAAAGTTCTTCTTTAAAACATCTAATAGTTTAATATGAAATTTTTCTTAATAAAACAAACAGATAACTCGTTTTAAATAAATTAGTTAGTTAGACTCTGAGCACAACTAAATATTTTTTATGTATATTACTGTCATTCTGTTTTCTTCCCACTGAACCATATGCAATGGTTTTGCGTAAAGTAATTAATAGTTTTGAGTACGTTTTTGGGAATACATTTTTTTGTGATTTTTTTTTTTTTTAAATTTGTATGATCAATTATCATTCTAGAGAAAATAAAATTCGTGAAAAGTTACATAATTAACAAAATTTTTTGAGCCTGAAAACAAACATTCTGTTATCATTTTAGCAGGAAACAATAACTTATAAAAGAACAGTTTTTTATTCATGAATAAATACAGAAATTAATAATAAGTGTTATTTTTCTCATTCTAATGAGCGACGGGCTTGGATATATTACAACTTAATACATTCAAATAAAGCATATATTCAAGTTATCGATATGCAGTAATAAAAAAACATTTTTATTGAAAAAGTTTTATTTATGTGCCGAAAAAATGGTTTTCTATGGTTCTTTTATTAACTCGTTTTCAAATAAAAAAGAATTCGCTTTTAAGAGACATTTTAGTGCGACGAATGAGTCTAAAAGGGTTCATTTATGAGTCCCGAAAATTAACTTTTCTACTCAAAAAGTTTCATAAATGAATTCAAAAAAGATAGTTTTGGTTCACTTGGTTGTTTTGAGTCCAAACAAAAATCGTATCACTGCGCTCCCCGTCCCCCTACTATCCACGTTTATTCGAAGTCTTTGAGATTATATCGAAGAAAGTAAAAAACGGTCGTCTTATGCTTGGTTTTCACTATGTCATTTTCAGTGGTCAGTTGCTGTCAATCAAATTGAAAATAACAACATGTTGATTAGAGTGGGGCGATTAGTATGGAAGGAAAAAAGTGTTAATGGGCGCTTCGCGTTTCTGATTCTTGGGAGCAAAAAAGTCCACTAGACCATACGTCTACGGTGAAAATCGAGCTTCCAGATTTTGACTTGCAGTTTTTTCTCAGACTTTTGTCACGTTTTTTTTTTTTTGATATTTTGGCCTATAACAGCCAAACCATTGAGATTTTTGTCTTAGTATTGGATCGAAAATCTCAATGGTTTGGCTGTTATAGGCCAAAATATCCAAAAAAAACGTGACAAAAGTCTTAGAAAAAACTGCAAGTCAAAATCTGGAAGCTCGATTTTCACTGTAGACGTATGGTCTAGTGGACTTTTTTGCTCAGTACATTCCCAAGAATCAGAAACGCTAAGCGCCCATTAAGATGTTCAAATCGCCCCACCCTAATGTTAATATTTTTTCTTACTTTGACAATCCTGGAAAATTAAAAACATATAAATTATTAAATAGAGCTATGCAGAAAATATTCTGGGGTTTTATTACACAGAGAAAACAACACTTTCAAAAGTGGCAGGAATGAACTACTTTTAAAAACGTTTAACCCAGATTTTGCACTTCTAACGTTTATTTTAATTTTAAAAACGAACATTGTAAAATGAAATAGTAAAACGTTTATTTTCATTTTCAAAACATACATTTTAAAATTCTAAATGGGATTCTAAAATGTTCGTTTGATTTTTAACAATGCATATTTTAAAATGCTGTAGTAAAACGTTTATTTTCATTTTAAAAACGAAAATTTCAAAACGAGATTATAAAATATTCGTTTGATTTTTAATAATAAATAATCTCAAATGTAAAACGTTAATTTTCATTTTAAAAACGAAAATTTTACAATTAGATTCTAAAATGTTCGTTCGATTTGTAACAATAAACATTTTAAAATGCAATGGTACAACAATTATTTATATATTAAAAACGAAAATGTTCATTATTTCCCATTAATTCAAAAAATTTATAGAAATCCACATTTCCTCTATCAATTAAAAAAAGCTTCATTGGTTTTCAAAATTAAAGTTTTGTTTTAGTTATTTTATCATCAGCTATGTTCATCTCGTTAAAATTTTTTAGATAATGATACTGTAACCGTCTATAAATTCTATAAAAAATAGAATTTTGTCTGATATTATTCATTTTATTTAAAATACTTACCTTTTTGTTGTGGCAGAAAATGCTCCAACTCAAACTCTTTCATTACTTTCTTGCAGGCAAACTTCAGAGTGATGAAATCAAGAATGAAAACTATTTTATTTTCTGAACAAATATCAAATACGTAAGTCAATGAAACATATATAACAAACAATTCGTTATTAACAAGTGTTTTGAAAAAAAGTATGTGAATTTTACTATGTCATGGTAAAACGTTCGCAGATGTTTTAACCCTCCAGTGTATACGAAGGTACCCGGGTACCGTTTGCAATTTTAAAGCAAAAAAGGTAACTTTCGTCCAAGGAACTATATACTGAAATCTTTAGTACCTTCCTAAAATTTATTTTTTTATTCAATAAAGTTTTTATATTGCAAAGAAAATGTTTTGGCAAGTTTTTATAAAAGATTTTTAAGTACTACCCCTTCGTCTTTTACGAAGGTACCCGGTTACCTCCGGGTAAAATACATGCGAATTCCAACTATTATGGTCTTTGTCGATTTTTTACGTTTAGAAAATCATGTACTGATGCAATCAGGATGAAGGATTACAAAGTTACTTTGGATTTTTTCATTCACATATAGTTTCTCTCATACAGATCGTATAAAGGTACCCGGGTACCTTCGTATACACGAAAGGGGGAAATTTATCGTATACACATGAGGGTTAAAAACGTTTCGTTTTACTTTTCTATTTAAAAATGTGCGTTTTCATTTTTGTATGGCGTAAAATGTTTTTAAAAATATTCATTTTACTAAACGTTTTTAAAATATGCGTTTTTGATTTTTTGTTTTCTCAGTGTAAGGTGATATTTCAGGTGATAAACTTTTGTGTTCTCAAAAAAATGACATAGTGAAAACCAAGCATTAGAATATGTTCCCATTTAAAAAAAAAATATCCCATGGGAAGAAAAGTTACCACCGATTCTCTTTCTTAACACTCTATTGGCTAAAAAAAATAAATCTAGAATTCAAAATGTTAACACGTTTTTATAAATTCTGATCCATTATACGTATTTCATTTCATTTATTAAGTCTATGAACAATATTCTTACAGACTACGATAACTATATACAAAAAATTTAATATATCTTAAAGAATTAAATCCTGTTTCAGTCAAATAGTCATGTCAATACTGCTGGTAGCACTATCTTAAAATGGAAAATTAATTTTTTTTTTCATTTTCTCATTTTGATTCCCATTTCCGGTCGGGATCGATGAATTTGCGAAAAACATAATTTTTTTAATCTTACCTTAGTCAAACTTTCTTCAAACCAGCTGTTCCATGGGGGCTTCGCTCCTTCGCTCCAATAACTAAAAATTGCATTTATTTTAATCATTAATTGTTAAGACATTTCATACTTCTGTTCTTAAAAAATAGAAGAGATACTAAAAATATTTATAAAAATTTTAAAAAGGAATTAAATACTTTTACTAACAGTATTGCTTTGATACTAAGATTATAGCGAAAATAATTGCCAAAATTGTTGATTTGTTGAATTTCTAAACAGAAAACCGCGTGTGGCCGATGTTTTATTGTGACCGCAGTTTTTATGCACATGAAATAACTTATTAACTTCATTAAAACATGGATTTTCAACATTCGACACATTGAATTTTACCGGAAGTCGAACACCATACCACTCACACGCCCATACATGCAAATAACTGAAATTCCAATCTATTGATTAAAATTCTAAATGCATAGAATTTTTAGCAGAGAAAAAAAAATCTCACAAACACACTCGCATGCATGCAAACAAATGCACGTTGCGGTAGGAGCTGCATGAGTGTTGTGTATGTGAGTGTTTGGTATTGTATCTTTTTGTATGATAGCCACGTTATGCTCGTTGGTCAAAACATAACATAACATAACATAACATAACATAACACAACATCTTTGATTTACATATTTTGGCAAGCCAGCAGCAACAAGAGCAACAACAACAACTGGGCACTGATTGTTACTCTTATCGATGCCAGATCGTGGTCTGACCAACATTCGTATTGTTTATGTTGTGGTATTTGCAATTTGTAATTTTTCATTGGTTCCTTCCGGTTTTTGGTGGTGCCTCGTAAATGCAGTTACGTGCAAAATTTTAAAATTTTTAAATAATATTATGAATATTCGATTTCAATTGTATTTAAGGCTGAGCAGAAAAAATATATGTAAATCATTTTAAAAATTCATTAAAATCTGGATAAAAATAATTTTTAAAATTTTAAACAAAAAAAAATAAAAGACGGGACTTTTATGAAAACACTGACAAAAGCTTACTTGCAACATTAAAAAAACTATATATTCTAAACTATTTTTAGGTTGCCAAACACGAAAATTATTTTTTTTTTTTTTCAAAACACGATATTCGGTGTTTTTCATTGCAAAAATATACACTGAAACGTCAACTTCAATTGGCTTATAAACAAAGCATGAATTGACAAAACGAAATGAGTTTTTTTTTTTTGTGTGGAAACGAAGTATGAAATAGTTGTCGCTTTTAATTCTTTTCTACCAACCTGCAGATGATATACGCTGAAAATAAATCTTGTACATATAATTAAATTTGTCAAGAAACATCTTTCTACAAAAATAATTCTCATAAAATTTTACAATAGGCTTGTGATCACACCAACTGTGTCGTTTTTTTTTTGTGTGTAGTTTTTCTCACTATTTATGTTAGTTAATAGCTTCATTAAGAGTGAACTTAAAGCCAATATTAAAAATTACTCAAACGAAAACTCTTATAACGCTAATACACGTAGAACTTTGTTTTCTCCTCTAATAGAATCCGTAGGGTAGTGTTATCAGTATTTTTCAATGCTATTCGCAAATAGAAGCTAAAGGGACTGAAAGCAAAATTGTTGCTTTTAATAGCCAATTCCTTTCGCAAAAATTAAACCGCTTTCTCACTTAATGCCCTTTATCATAATCAAAACTTAAATATTTTACATTGTGAAATTGTGTATTATCGATTCAATCCAAACAATCTACTCTAATACGGTGTTTGGCAAAATTAACTTTCTGTGCGAATTCGAAATTCCATGCAGTGAAAACAATGCGAGACCTGCAAGCAGCATTTAACGTCCAATTATTATTTATACCCTGATCATGCTTTTGGCCAAGTTGTGCGTATTTTGTTGCCGCATAGGATATCAATGACAATACAAACTACTAAAAGTGCACAAAAGTGCATCAGTGTGTTTATCTAAGTGTGTATGTGTGTATGTGTGTGTTTGAAACATTGAATTAACCCGAGTGACTTTATTACAAAGCAAGCCATTGCGTGTTTAAATGAACAATGCCAAAAACACGCCGTTGAGCACTTAGGACACAGCTAGTGCACGTACCCACTTTTAAACACACACATACACGTATTCACAGCACACAAGCACACAAAGTAATTAACAGCACAACATGCACTCGCACTTGAACCAGCAAACATACCTTTTTATAAACTAGCTTCTCGTAAATGTTTTGTTAGTTGCCGTAATAAATGCGTTTCCGGTTTCCGCTTATGGCGACTGCTTATAGTTCCCTTACTTGCCAAAAAGTGCATATTGTTTTTGGTGTCGTTGTAATGTGTATTTACAAGCACACACAATCGACCCTTTGATGGTTATAAAAATTTTAAATTCAAACATTGGACATTTACACCTTCGTTCAGCGAATAAGCTTAGCTGATTGTTGAGTCGGCAGAAGTCGGCAAATGAGTATTTGCTATGAGTTTTAATGAGTTATACCAATTTTTCTATTAATTTGGTCAGAAAACACAAAGGCGCTGCACAATGGGCTAGCTAACGCCGTTCTTGGCCAATGGCTTTTTATTTTGTTAAAATAAGTGGCGGATCCGAGATCTCGTGTTAGTTTTGACAAAGCCAACCTTTTTATATGAAAATATTTTATTTTAATAAAAATTATTTTTTCCATTAAAATAAAAAAAAAGATTTCATCATTAATTTCACACGATAAAATTTTAAGTGTTCTCATAATTTTGTGTGAAAAAGATTATAAATCCGAGATCTCATATTTGAGATCGTTTACCAGACCGAGATGGCGGATCCGAAAGATTCATTTAGAGCTTATTTACAAATCCGACTCTTTGAAGAAACAAAAAATTTTTGTTCTATAAATTCAAAAAAAAAAAAATTATAAAATAAAAACTTTTTAACAAAAAGAAAACTGACAAAGTAAGAAATTATTTTAAATTACTTTTCCTAGTAATTTCTTGGTCAAATGTGATCATTTTTTATGTATATTATTATATTGTATATCTTATTATTTAATTTTTTTTTCTAATTTGTTAAATTATCATAAATATATAAATTTCTTTATGAATAACGTGCCTTTAAAGTTGGCGTAAGTATAATCAGACTTTTATAAAATTAACTCCATCACTTAACACAATAACGAGAGCTTTTGTCTATTGGGAAGTGCGCCTGTTACTGCTGAGCTTAATTTCGGGACTTGCAGCTGCGAGCGAAATAATAGCTGTCGTCTTATATTCAAATATGTTTGGATAAAAAATACTAGTCTACAAATTTCGTATCCGGTAAACCCATTGTCATTCCTATGTTTACTTTTAACGCTGGTTTTAAATCTGTACTCAGTATCTACTATATTGTAACGTTTTCAATATACAGGATGTTTTACGTTTTTGGCATGTGTTTAGTATTATTGATCTAGAATCTGAACTACTCACCATGAAATAAAAAGTATTATTTTGTATTTTAGAAAAATATCAGCTTTTCAATCAATATATCAACCACTATTGTGTCATGTGTGGTAGCGGAGCCAAAATTTTGAGATTATCCAACAAAATATCAACAAATTTTTTATCTTTTGTTTTATTGGAGCTGTAATCGTTCAAAGTTAGAATTTAGAAAAAAACTGCTGATTAAGTACATTTTAAATTTGGACGATTACAGCTCCACTAAAACAAAAGATACAAAATTTGTTGATATTTCGTTGGATAATCTCAAAATTTTTGCTCCGCTACCGCACATGACACGATAGTGGTTGATATATTGATTAAAAGACTGATATTTTTTCTAAAATACAAAATAATATTGAGTTTCTATGATTTGAATACAAATTCTAAATGTTTGATAGTTTAACTCATACTTGATTTTAAATACAAATTCTAGTTGTTTGCTAGTTTAAAATCGTTTATTGAGCCTTAGGTCGGTCAGGTTAGAACAATTAATTGCTCTAACGAATTTTTCCAAAGAAAAAACAACGACGTTTTCAATATGAAAAGGAAAATATCACTAGCTGATTTGATTGCAATTTCGGCCCTGATGCAGGCTTTATCAGAAATCTTTGTGATACGCCGTGCAAGCGCATTAGCGTTTGCACCACAGAGGCGATGAGATTTTAAGTGTCAATTTCTCAGTTTTTCTCCTTTCATATTTTCCTGTTGTTGTTGTATTTTTTCTTTAGTTTAGTTTTTAGCTTTATTAATTTAGCTTTATTTACTTTATTAAAGCTCAATAAATGATTTTAAACTATCAAACAACTAGAATTTGTATTTCAAATCAAGTATAATTTCAACTATCAAACATTTAGAATTTGTATTTAAATCATAGAAAATCAACATAATAAATAACAAGGTCATATAGAAAGCTTTAATACAAAATAATATTTTTTATTTTATGGTGAGTAGTGCAGATTCTAGATCAATAATACTAAACACGCGCTAAAAACGTAAAACACCCTATACATTGAAGATGTTACAATTTTCAGATTTCATTGTCAATTATAATAATATTTGCAGTTTTTTTAGATTGTATTAGTTTATTTGGATTTTATCAATTATAAAAATAAAATCAATTGTTGGCAATTATCTTACATTTTAGGTAGTTCGAGAAGGTTCCGATATTTTTAAATCAAAGAATCTTTCTCGAATCGTTTTTTCATGCTCGTTAACGAATCGTATTCTCAACTACCACACGTACTGCGTAAGGGGTACATTAAGTTTGTCACTCCATTTGTAACGCTTATAAGGAGGCGTGGCAGGTACAGAAAAGTATATGCACTATGTTATAATTGTATAAATCCACTTCAAATGTTAATAGTTTAACTATTGCTAAAGGTAATTTTGAGTTAGTTTTTTTCCACAAAAAATTTTTAATTCTGAGTGAATTAGAGAAGAAAAACATTTTTTGAGTTATTGTAGAATAACGGTACTTTTTTCTACTCTTGTATAAAAAATTACCACCTTTTTTCAGTTGCATTTCTATAAATCCAGTATTTCTTTTAAGATAATTGAAGCGTTTACCGGTTATTTCTGTTTTGTAATATAAAGAATCGTGTGTATTTTTTAATATGTCACGTGCAATAACAGTAACAGATATTGAAGGCGGAAAAATAATTGCTTTAAAATCGGAAGTCATTGGTTTTCAATACACTTTTCTGCAAATTGCATGCGGGCATCGATGCAGCTCTTTGTTAAGTTGCTTGCTGCTTTAATTATTTTACGCTTATCGCGGCCATATAGCTTTCTTTTACTGCCAACTCCTTTTGCAAATTCATAGCTTCCAGGAATTCGTAAGAAAGAGCCTAATGATTTATGATTTCAACCAATTTTTCGATAAATTTAACGAAAACTAATGCCTTCCGAATTTAAAGCAATTATCTTTCCCCCTTCAACAGCTGTTGATCTGATTGCACATGACATATTAAAAAATACACACACACGATTTTTAATATTCCAAAACAGAAATAAACTTTGAAGCGCTACAATTATCTTCAAAGATCTACTGGATTTATAGAAATGCTACTGCAAAAAATGGCAATTTTGATAAATGAGTAGAAAAATTGCCGTTTTTCTACAGAAGCTCATACAACTTTTTCTTCTCTAATTCACTCAGAATTGAGAATTTGTTGTGGAAAAAAATTAACTCAAAATTACCATTAGCAATATCAAAACAATTGACATTTTTAGTAGATTTATACAATTGCAGCAGAGTGTATATTCCTGATCAGCATCACCTTCTGAGTCGATTTCGCCATGTCCGTTTGTCTGTCCGTTTGTGTGTCCGTTTGTCTGTCGACACAATTACATCCGCAATTTTAAAGCTATCCTATTGAAATTCCGTATTTGTGCTAATATTAAAAAAGCGAAGATCAAGTTGGAGAATGAGTAAAATCAGATGAAATCACGCCATCCTTCCATACAACGCTACTTTAGCAAAATAATAAAATCTCTAAATATGCCACAAAAATGTATGTAGTCACTCGGTATTTTGCTTTGAAGTGAAATATTCACCATATATTTGAAATTTGTAAAAATCGGATAAAAATTTAAAATTGAACTTAAAATTCTGCTCATAAGCTTTGATTTTAAATATGCATTATGTCTAAACAACAACATCTATTTTGTACTTTTTAGTTGCTTTTTATTTTTCTCATTGAAATCATAGATTTTTCCGATATAGCCCGAAGTTAAAGTTGTGCGTTTTATTAAATGTTTGATCGAGAACTGGACCTACGAGTTTAATGCCCACTCCGTACGGCTTATGTTCTCAAGAAGTTTTACATGGCAGTTTTTTACTATCTGAGGCTTGCAATTGTCTTCAGAGGGGTGACGACCGAACAAAAACATTATTTCAATTGAAAAAGCATTCTGTCTGAGTTGGGAATTGAACCCTCGCTACTGCTGTTCTTCAGCTTGGGGGCCACGCACTCTATTCATTAGGCTACGGCCTCCTTATATCTCTATTAACATAGTAAAATTACACATTTTTTTGTATATTAAGAAAAAATTTTTTGTTTTTCTTAAATACCTAAACAAAATCGTTCCATTATAGTTTTATGTAGTGAAAGTTTTTATCAAGTGAAACAAAAACTATACTTTCAAAGTGCATTGCGTGTAAACGGTAGAATATTTTTCAACAGTTTTTTCGCTTAGTGATGCAGAATGTACTACTAGCTATGTACATTAGGATGTCCCAAAAGAATAATTTTTTCGACTTTCATAGTCGCTCTACCTTTATTCGAAGGCTTATGAGGTCAAGTATTTTAGAGATTTTTTCCAGAAATTTTGAAAGAGGTTCAGGGGTGGCGCAAATCAATTTTCCCTAAAAACCCGGTTTTTCAGTGATTCGAATCCAGAGCTAATTTGGTCAATAACAAACATTTTCTAAGTCTTTGAGTCGTCATTTCGAAAGACAATTGCCCGAAATTCACTTAAGTGTACATAAATCAGAAGTTTTGTCAAATTTTTTTGTCATTCGGGTGTCATATATTTCATTTTTTCGTGAAATTATCGTAAATTTTTAAAAAAAATTTCATAACTTTTAAAAATTCCATCAAAATGAAAAAATATAATGATGCAGTTTGAATAATGTTAAAATTCTAAGCATTTGAAAGCCTATTTTTTCATTTTACTCCTGCCATTTTAAAGTAAAAGCTTTTAAAGCCTTGTACAAAATTGCTAAAAATGAAAAAATTAAGAAGAATCTTTACTTTTGATTAAAAATCATTTATTTTCTTTACGATGTAGCTTTATGCCTTGTAAAAAATTTGGAAAGTCTGTTTCAAAAGTTATGAGACTGATGTAACTGCTTGCCAAGGCCACTCCACGTTCTGCGACATCATTTACTACATGCAATTGTTGAATAGTGTGCTTTGCTTCCTGAATCGATATGTTGCCTTTCCATTCTTCTGGGTCGGTTTATAAAAAATCAATCAAAATATTGCAGGCTTCAAAAACAGAAACCTCGCTTTAGAAATAAACATTTAGATTTGCTTACTTTTAAGCATGTTTTTTTTGTTACATTGGCTTATACAAGCTCGTTTTCATTATTTGGCGTATTAATATTTTTTACCATTAAACGCAAAGTTTTGGTTTCTATGCGTTCATCAAAAAAGGCTAAGGCAGCTAATTTCCCGGATAGGTACCACTGGTGTCCCAAAAAGTTTTCAGCGTGGCGTTTGCAACTGGTACATTAAAGCGCTTGTAGCTAGCTAATTTCTTAATTAAATTCAGGTCATTCACTGGAGCGTATCGAGGGCACTGACAGAGGTACCAATTTTTTATGTATACTCTTAAAATGAATGAACAAAATGCGAGCAAGGTATCAGTCTTGGAGTTCACTATGAATGATCGCAGCTGGTTAGGAAAAAGCATATATTTAACGAGTGTATTATTTTTATCCTCCAGAGAGCTTTATTAATGGCTCCTGGAGCTTTGATTAATGAACTAGTTCCTAAATTATCACCCAAAAAAATAAGGCTGGGTTGAAGAAGCTCTTTATAATCTTCTCTTGGTTGCATATTGTCCAGTTGGCCTTTTATAAACCTAACTAAATCTTCACATATGAATTTTGGGATAATTTTTGCAACTTTTTTGTGATTAATGCAGTCCGAAAAATTATTTTTATCAATAAACTCAGAATAAACTGCAAGGTACCGAAAATTTTGATGTGTGGCGAAATACTTTGTTCTTCAATGATAAGCGCCTTGAATGCTGACCCGGCTACAAGTTCTAACATGTGATGTCAGCATGCCAAATAAATTATAAGGGTTTTCATGCAAAGTGGCAGGCTTCTAATTTGGGCAATTAGTTATTTTTGTCAGACAGGTTGTATGAACAGCCCTTAAAGTCGATTGTGCACTTGCAGCATATAAGTCAGCTGTGCGATCTGCCAGCGATGCGTTCCATTTAAACGGGGACGCTTTGCGGATTGTTTGCTTGTTTTCTGAAATTTTTAGAATTAAATCTTTATTAGTTTTGCTCAAATTATAACTTTTCCTTCAAAAAAGAAAACAGCTGATTGATCATATAAGTTTGCCACCTCGTTTGCTCACCTAAATCGAAGAGCAAATTTATCTGGTTTGTGCAAAAGCTTTTTCATACGAATTTTGACAGTTCATTTATAAGGCTGATAAACTTATAAGGTTTATACCATTTATAAGGGTATTGCCCATTTGCATGAAAACCCTTTATGTTCTTTTGTAAATGTTTTCACTTTGCGTGCAGTTTTTATATAACCCGTGCAATGTTGCGGGCCTCTTGACTTGTATTCCAGTTAAATTTAAAGTCCTCTGCTACTAACTTGAAAAATCTTTAAAAAACCTGCTGTTTAGTCGGTAACTGGGCAGAGCTAAGGCCATCAATCATTAAACCCTCAAGCCATACACTTTTCATTTTTAACGAAGACAAATCTACTGTGAAATGAAATAATTTTTTGAACTAGTTCATAACAATGTTAACTTAACGATGCTTAAAAATTTTCACAATATTTTGTTAAAATTCGAAAAGTTTTCAGACAACGAAAATAGCTTTAAAGGCTTTAACTTTAAAACGGCAAGAGTCATATAAAAAAAATTTTTTTTAAATTGCTTAGAGTTTTACCATATTTCAAACTGTGTCATCAAAGTTTTTAATTTGCATAGAATTTTTAAAAGTTATAAAGCGTTTTTTTTTATTTACTCAAATTTTACGAAAAAATTAAATATGTGACACCCAAATGACGTACAAATTTGCCAAAACTTCTGATTTGTGTACATTAAAGTAAATTTTAGACATTTGTCTTTCAAAGTGACCACACAAAGACTTAGAAAATGTCTGTTTTTGACCAACTTTTGCTTGGAGTTAAAAAAATCTCCGAAAAACCTTATTTTTAGGGAAAATCCGATTAGCGCCACCACTAAACCGCTTCCAAAAAATTTGAAAAAAATTTTTAAAATACATTACCTCATAAGCATTCAAAAAAAGCTTAAGCAAAAAAAAATATATTTTGATGTACCCCGATGTACATTAAAAATTTTTTTTATTACAGTGGAACCTCGTTTATCCGTCACTCAATTAACCGGCACCTACATTATCCGGCGCACCCAATCGGTAAAAGCGATGAACCAAATGTACCAGATAAATTAAATTCGAAGAAACAGGCAAGGAGGCAGTTTTGGATATTTCGAAGTTCATCGATTGGTATGAGCAACAAGATGAAAAAAAAAATCGGAAACTAGCCTCAATCATTTCTAACATCATTTTTTAATAAAAACAATTGAATTATTTATGCATGACCTCAATAAACTAGTATCTTGTGAATGAAGATGCGAACATGTCTTTTATTGAGACTATTCAAAGAGACTCTGGCAACTCTGTTCCGTAACAAGTGCTATAATTACACCGGCTAAAACAATTAAACTAAAATACTATTTCAAACTAAATATAATAACTAAAAGTGGTGTAATATCGTTCATCATCAAGTTATCTACAGTAGAAACATTAAATTCTATCCAATCAGCATTCGTCAAATCTAATTAGAGATTTTCCAAATTTGTGATAATTTTCCAGTTTGCAAATTTCTTGGTCATCCATCTTAATTTATTTTCTACGTGTTGCTGTCTCTTTCCCACTAAAGCGTTACAAGCCATTCGCTAACTATGACAGAACTCATACATTCAAACGCAAACACTGGCTGCTCAGTTTGCAAATCAGAATGGAGTACCTTCGACAACTTTACTTCTTGCGCTGGGTGCTCCAAGTCGTTTCACCTGAAGTGCGTGAAGTTGTCTGCCAAGGTTGGTGATGCGTTACGTGGCTCTACGCCAAATGGACTAATCTGGCTTTGCCCGGACTGCAGAATGTCGTCGTCTACTGTTTCCATGGATTTGCTGCTAGGTCTTCGCGCTGCTATTTCGACGCTCAAGGACGACCTGGCGCGACTCAACAAACAAGCCGCCGACAAATACTTAATTGTCAATAACTTGTGTGATATCGCTCAATCGAACATTAATGCCGTCAACCTCTCCTCTGCTGGCTCACCCAGAGTTGGGCGTACTGCCACCAGAGCTCAAGCGGCGGCTGTTAAGCCTAATCCTGCGCTGACTACTAACGAAGCGGCCGCTGGCACTACTTCGTTGGAACCCATTCTGGTAGATAATGCTGCTAACATAACTCAAAATGTCTCATTAAGCGGACACTCAACTACACTCAACTCAACTACAACTCCAGGTGTTGCTGTCCAATCCTGCACCGGTTATTTGTCTCTGTCAAACAATAATTTACCACCAGATATTGAAGAACCTATAGTTAACTTGGTAGTTATTCAGCGCAATCAGAATAAGGAAATATTCTTATCCAGACTGGCCGCTGTCACTTCTGAGGAATCAATCCTAAATTATATTAAACAAAAAATATCAGCTTCATCATTCTCATCAGGCTCTTTTAAATGTAAAAAATTCAACTTCAGCTCGCCACGAGAAATTGCCTCATTCAGGTTAAGTGTTCCATCGGGAATGTTCCAATTAATCATGTCTGAGGATTTCTGGCCCGACGGTATCATTATTCATGAATTCAGAGCCAAGTCTCGTTATCCTTCAATTAACATTCAACCGCCGTCAATCCTGCCAAAAAACTAGTTGACAAAACATTAACTCTATCAGCTATATCTACTTCGCCCTTGAACTCACCACCATTGCCATCTTCAATAACATCTCATATACAACACCATACAACCTTTCTGCTGCCAACAACTCAGAACTCACCAGCTCATGCTAATTCAGCTTTTTCAATGTGTACTGAGGTGCTACACAGAGCGCCAATGTTCTCAAATTCATCTTCATCATCTTTGCCATCTGCAATAACATCGCAAATACATCTGCAAACAACGTTTTTGCCATCAACAACTCAGTACACACCAGTTCCTGCCAATTCAGATTTTTCAAATCACACTGAGGGGCTATACAGATTGCCTCAACTAACTGAGGGCTCTCGACGTTGTAGCTCAATCTACTTTCATAATGTGGGTGGTCTTCGCACAAAGACTTGCACGCTGTATAACTCATCGCTCACTCATGATTACGATATAATAGTTCTCGTAGAAACATGGATGACATCACACTTCGCATCTAGTGAACTCTTTGATTCTGGTTACACTGTATACCGCAGAGACAGGGTGCTGGAGCATGGTGTTTCAAGAGGTGGTGGTCTATTAATTGCTTCATCATCGCTTCTAGCCAGCAGAGAGATCAAGCTCACACGAATTGCTGCAAATATCGAGCAAATATGTGTTGCGGTATCTTTTAACAATACCTTAATGAACAACAAAAACGAGATTGTATTAATAGTAAGTTATATTCCTCCTTCTAGTAGCTTGAATATGTATAGAGACCACATTTTTAATATCGATTCCATAATTAATTCTTTAAATGAAAATCAGACTCCTTGTGTTCTTGGAGACTTTAATCTGGGAAATATCGATTGGAAGTTTTGCCCAGAAGATAAGGTTTTATTTCCGTTTAATGCTAATGGTATCATTGAATCCTCGCTATGCGACTCATTTTACTCTTTAAACTTGTTTCAAATAAATAATGTTAGCAACGATATTCATCGAATTTTAGACCTTATTTTCATTAATAACGATTTCAAATACGAGCTTTTTAAATGCGATATGCCCTTAACGAGCGACTCGATTCATCATAAGGCGCTTGTCTTAAAACTTAGTTTTTACGTTTTCTATAACCACTATCAAGCTCAACAAACTCTAACGTATGATTTTGGGAAAGCAAACTATGAAGCTCTTAACAACTTTTTCGGTTCGATCGACTGGAATTTAGTATTCTGGCACAAAGACTTGCACAACATGTATTTCACTCTTAAAAGAGTCATTGAAGAAGGTCTCAGTCTGTATGTTCCTACTAAAGCTAGGAAAGCTGGCTTTAAACACCCATGGTACAATCGAAGACTTATTAACCTAAAAAATTTAAGGAACAAGGCACATTCTAAATTTAAAAAAACCGGGCTTTTAAATGATAAAGCGGACTTTAATATCCGAAGACGCGAATTTGAATTTCTATCTAATTTTTTGTATAAAAATTATATGTCTTCGATTGAATCTGATATAAAAGCCAATCCTAAGTCTTTCTGGGTCTTTGTGAATTCGAAAAGGAAAATGTCTGGGCTGCCCAGTTCCATGGAATTTCAAGGTGTTACCGCCGATAACCCTGCAGGCGTTAGTGAATTATTTGCCAACTTCTTCGGTAGTGTTTTTAAAGATACATATTCTCCTGCGCAACCGTGCGACTTCTCTAGCCTTCAACAACAGCATAATTTAAATATTTTACAGGTATCTAATGAGGAGGTGCTGCAATCACTGATTGCTCTTGACTGCAAAAAAAGTGCAGGCTTCGATCTGCTTCCCCCAATAATGTTCAAAAAATGTGCCCACACTCTTCATATGGCCTTAACTAAGATTTTTAATAGGTCTCTTCTGGAAGGTACTTTTCTAAATGAATGGAAGATAGCACATGTGACACCAATTTTCAAATCCGGCCAGAAATATATGATTGAAAGTTACAGGCCGATAACAAAACTTTCGATAATACCCAAAATATTCGATAAAGTTGTAAATAAAATGCTACATAGTGAAGTCCACAACTTGATTTCAGCAAAGCAACATGGTTTTTGCACAGGCCGCTCCACGAATACAAATCTTACGTTATTCTCCAATTTTTGTCTGAACAGCATAGAAAAAGGTTCGCAAGTCGATGTGCTATTTACTGATTTTTCTAAAGCGTTCGATAGGATACAACACGAAATACTATTAATAAAACTTGAGAAGCTAGGACTTCACGGTCAGCTCTTAAAATGGATAAAATCATACTTGACGGACAGAGTTCTATTCGTCAAGGTAGGCAATCACTCTTCTAACCCAATAATTGCCAAATCGGGTGTTCCGCAGGGTAGTCATTTGGGTCCACTTCTCTTTATATTATTCGTCAACGATTTGCCGCTAGAACTTAAATATTGTAACAGCTTATTATACGCGGACGACTTAAAAATTTATCATGAAGTTAACAATTACAATGATTGCCTAAACTTGCAAGAGGACATAAATAAGCTTTTAAGTTGGTGTAATAAAAACCGCTTGGACTTAAATTTCTCTAAGTGTAAAATTCTCACGTTTTCCCGGAAAAGTGCTCCTATTTCTTATGATTATAGTTACAGTTCTATTGAAAACTTTTCAAGAGTAAGCCAGTTTAAAGATCTGGGTGTGTATTTCGATTCAAACTTTTCATTTAAAGCGCACTTAGAATTTGGGTTCTTAAAAAGAAACTCTAAAGAATTTCTCGATCCATTCACACCAAAGTTAATCTTTCTAAGTTTGGTAAGATCACTTTTAGAGTACAGTAGCGTAATATGGGATCCATGTTATAATAACTCGGTGACTAAAATCGAAAACATTCAAAAAAGATGTACTAGGTTTGCTCTTCGTCGTCTATACTCGTGGGAAAATATGCCTATCTACAGGGTGCGATGCCAGTTACTAAGTGTTCAAAGTCTCGCACAAAGGCGAGTGATGGCTAATATTATGTTTGTTAAAGATTTAATTGATGGAAGAATAGACTCACCAGAATTGTTAGCCCTTATCCCTTTCCATGTTCCTAGTCGTTTACTCAGAGACCAGCAACTATTCTATACACCTCTGCATAGAACAAACTACGGTATAAATGAACCATTAACCAGATGCCTATCACAATTTAATTCTGTTGCTAACCAAATCGATTTCACTATTGAAAGAAACATATTCAAGAGACAGTTGGAGGACATACTATTGATTAACTTTAAAGATGGTATTTTGATATGTTAAACTTATTTCTTAAAAGCTTTATTGTTAATTATTATATAATAGGTTAAGTTTATGTAATCTGTAAGGGTGTAACCCGGTAGATGGTATAAATAAATAAATAAATAAATATTTACATATGATTTCGTTTAACCGGCGTTTTTCGTTATCCGGAATAAGCTTGAACCCATACCCGCCGGATAAACGAGGTTCTACTGTAATGCTCACTTTTGCCATAAAATACCCATTGTACGGTGGTTTGTTCTGTTAAGAACTTGTTTATTGTTGCAACCTTTTGCTCCATTAACTTATTCGACATTTAGCTCAAATATAATTCTAAAATATTGTTTCTTTTATATATATATATGTAACAATTATGTTTTTTTAGAATTATTAAATAATGTATTGAAATTTCTTTAACGCGTTCACGAACGAAACGATCAGGCTGGGGGTGGCTACAAACCAGATGATAAATTTCCACGAAATGAGTTAACTCTAACTCAATATTAGAGTTTATGTTTTTTTTATGTGTTTTGTGGAGTTTGTGACGTCAGGGATAGTATGACGCTTATACGCGTCGCCGGTTTATGGAACGAAATTTCGTTGTATTAACCACAGGACGCACATATGTGTCACTAAAATAGTGTAAACTAACTGCATTATTCTATATCACGAACAAGAACACCAACGATGAGAAAGACACGAGAAGCAATACTTTTTTCCATACAAAATTGTATTGCTTCTCGTTTCTTTCTAATCGTTAGTGTGCTTCTTCGTGATACAGAATAATGCATAATATAATGCATAATGTATATAATTATATGTATAGTATATTAATGTATATAATATAATTATAATGCATAATGCATAATAATGATACAGAATAATGCAGTAAATAAAACTAAACGAAAAGAAATGTTGTTTTTGCAATTTATTTATTTTCATACATATTCCTATTCAATTTAAACTAAAAAAAAATAACAATTCATTTAAAAATAACACAAAAAAAATTCAAAACTATATCAAAAAACACTGAAAAATTAAATAATTGCAAAAAAAACAAAAAAATTAAAAATAATGTTAATTTTCCGTTGGATTGTGCCACAATTTAAAACATGGTTCTACACATAATCCGATAGGCTTACCCCTGGTATCTACACATGTTTCGCAAATAAAATGAGTATCACTCCTTTTTTTCTGCTTTGAAGATTGTCGACACCTTTTACGGTTTTTAGTACGGGTTGCATAGTGTTGCAAATTTCTTTCCTTTGTACTTTTTTTTTCTGTGAGCTAGAAGAATCCAGTCTGGAGGAATACGAATCATCTAAAGCATCTTGTGAATTCAATAAAGATATTGCAAGCAATTCACGAAAACTAAGATATGATGTTTTACTTCCTTTGTGTTTATTGAATAACCAATTGCTGTTCCATACTGAAATATCAAGTATATGGAAGAAAACTTTTATGTACCATCGTAAACTCTGTCTCGGTGTGGAGTAATAAGATGTCATTTGGTCGTTTCGGTCTACACCTGACATGTGTTGAATATAATCTGCAACCATTATGGGTTTTTGTGATATAATTCCTCTTTTATTTATGTATTCAGTCATTACAGCTTTATGCAAAGATGATATCATTAAGACATCGCTTAACTACGTCGCTTGGATTTTGCTTTCGGTTGGCCCTCAAGGTTCCACATACATGTGTCCGTTGCTCAAAAAGATGTTCTGTCAAAATAACACTATTGTAATAGTTATCCATGTACAATATGTGACCTTTTCCAACGTTATCTTTCATAAGCTCTTCAATAACACCAAAAGCATGACCTTTGGCTCGAGGTTGCACTGAGTTCTGATTACTATAAATCAACATATTTAGAAGGAACCCATCGGGTGTACAAAGTTCGTAGAATTTAATTCCATATTTATGCCTTTTATTGGGAATGTACTGCCGAAAAGATAGCCTTCCAAGCCACAGCATCATTGCTTCATCAAGTGCTAGGTGCTGTCTAGGATGGTACACTTTTTTATGTTGGCAAGTATATGGTCAGAAACATTCGATATTTTATGAAGTCTATGAGTTGTGTCATTTGTCTCGCTATTGTAAAAAAACACAAGCACCTCAGAATATTTTCAAAACGATTTCTGCTTATAATTTTTCCAAAAATTGGATGGTGATACATTTAATTTTTACTCCAATAATGTCGTAAATTTGGCATATGCACATTTCCCATTATAAAGCACAATCCAAGAAATTTCTTAAATTCTGGTATAAATAATTGTTTCCAGTTTAACAAATTTTATTTGGGCTTTAGGTTTCCAGATTGTAAATGGGTTGCGGCCCGTAAGTTGACCCATTCTGTTATTTTTGAAAGCAAACTTTCATCAAAAAATAATGAGAAAATATTTTCTGCAGTCACACTACTATCTAATGGCACTTTTTTTTTCTTCTTGACCAATAAATTCGAAAACATCTGGTTCAAAATCTAAATCATTCCAATCTTCATCATTTTCAGTTTCATTGTTATCTATTTGTTCTCCATCACCATCTTCCATTATTTCTGAGTCTCCTTCATCAATTGATAACGATTCATCACTATTACTTCCCTGATTTAAGCAAAAATATTCACTACCTGTGTCAGAAAATGATTCAGGTGTACTGCTTTCATCGCGTTCATTTATAATTTCATTTACATTTAATTACATTTTTCTTCAGAATAATAGTAATAATTTTCTCACCTTTATCGTAAAATGTACCTGATGAGAATAAAACAATTAATTGTATATATGACTTTATTACTGGATCCACTTTACTCGGGAGAAAATCAACTTGTCTGTCCAAAGGCCTACACACTAAAACACACTGTATGTACACACTAAAAGTAACACGACAAATTAACTCAATTGCAACAAAAAAAGAGGTACCGTAATTCAACAAATGAGAAACAATAATGAATACAGTGATGACTATAATTTTAGCATCAGTCGATTATGTTCGTAAACATTAGCCTTCTCCCTTTCTTTTTCGTATACGTAGTACGTATCCCACACCAAAACCAAACAAAGAAAATAACAGCTTGGTACTTCCCCTAAACAGAGAAAAAAAAAATCAATAGAATCTGTAAACCAATATAGAAACTATAATAAATGAAGTACAATACAAATTGCGACGCATATAAGTGTCCTCAGTTTGTGGGAAAAACCGCATGACGCATATATATGCGTCATGTGGTCATGTGGTCATGTGGTCGTCAACGCGTTAAAGCAAAAACCACTGTGTATCCCCGATGCATTTTTTATTTGCCTTATTTAATAACAATATTTTCAAAATAAATTGCATAAAATTAATTGTGTCATGTTTGGCAAGTGAAAGCAAGAAGTGTAGGCAGCAGTTTTAAGTCAATTATGGAGTATTTATGACCACAATACGATTATAGCAATAAATATTTTATTTATTAAGTTTTTATCAAATAGCTACAAAAAAAAATTGATAATCAGAATAGCAAAAATGCATATTAAATGCATAACATGTTCTGCATAACTGAAATTTATTGTAGCAGATTAATTTAGTTGTTTCATCATATTTTTATAACAAATTAACACCTATCTTTATGTTAATATAAAATGTAGTATTAATAGTACATAGTTCAGTGCATAGCTACTATATGTACAGTATCTTCTCTGCACTCTTGGATTATTAAAATATGAATGGTATATCGACTAAAACTAGTGGGTTATGAAACAGAAGACACAAAATTCAATTCGGTGAATGCGTAGAACTTTCAGTGAAAGCGAAGGGGATGTACTTCCGCGCGATAATTCTATTAGATGCCTTGAAAAAAATATTAAATTAAAAAAAAGCTTTCAAAACTTTCCTGCAATTCCTTTTTAAAATTGCTGTCTGAATTATAACAAAGAAATTTATTAAAAATAATAATTTAAATTAACATAAAATTTTCAATAAGAAGCGTGCAGCTCTGCTGAATACCCTTCTATAACAAAAAAAATTAAAATTTAACTTAATTTCTGGAACGAATTCATACATGCACGTGAAGTCTGACAGACGACGCAGCGACTCACAGTGTAACGAGTGCGGCCATAATTCAAAAATATTTTTTGTTTTTTTTTTACGTACCGTGATTGTGATGCCGGTACTTTTTTATAAACCAATTTAAAGTGGTCTCTAAAAAATAAAATAACCAAAATTTTTGAAAACTTAGAAGTGATTTAAAAAAAATACGAAATAGTACCTCTACAATTTTTTAATGTTATTTTAATAAGTAAAGATAATTGCATGAAAGGAAAGTTTAATCCAAAAAACTGCAACTCTTTACAAAAATTGCATTAATGTAGTAATAACTTTTATGTTTTCGAAGCGAAGCTTTTTACGCCTTGTTAAGTGATTTGCTTGAGTGAAATCTGAAAAACAACACTTTTTTCCATACACCTTTTTTTAGAATTGTAATTTTTTTACTTGCGTCTATTGCAACAAGAGTATATAATATTAAAAATATTTTTATGCAAGTAAGCAGTGAGAATCGAACTCATATCCTCTCGATCGAGAGGCTAACACGCTAACCATAACACCAAAACCCTTCATGTCAATAATGATGTGATTCATTCAATATTAAGTATTCAATGAAGCTATATTGCAGTAGATGACAGAAAATTATTAAAGAGATTGTGCATTACTTACTTACTTACTTAGTTGGCGCTACAACCGTATGTCGGTCTTGGCCTCATCTAAGAATTTGCGCCAGCCATTTCTGTCTTCCGCTTGCTGGCGCCAGTTGGAAATTCCAAGCTTCGTCAGGTTGTCCTCTACTTGGTCTTTCCAACGAAGATGCGGTCATCCTCTTCTGCGTTGACCGCCGCTGGGTACCGAATCGAATGTTTTCTTCACTGGAGCATCGTCTTTCATGCGCTGAACATGACCAAGCCAGCGAAGCCGCTCGATTTTAATGCGCTTGACTATGTCGATGTCAGCATACAGCTCATACAGTTCATCATTCCACCGTATTCGGTACTCGCCATTGACGTAGATTGGTCCGTAGATCTTACGAAGAATCTTTCTCTCGAATGCTCCTAAAGTCTTTTCATCTAAACTGCTCAGCGTCCAGGTTTGTGATGCGTAAAGTAGGACGGGCATGATGAGCGATTTATAGAGCGTGATTTTCGTTCGTCGAGAGAGGGCTCTGCTTCTCAATTGCCTACTGAGCCCAAAGTAACACCTGTTGGCAAGAGTTATTCTTCGTTTGATCTCAATGCTGATGTCGTTGGTTGAATTAATGCTGGATCCCAGATAAACGAAGTTCTTCACAACCTCGAAGGAGATATTGTCAACGGTAACGTGGGTTCCAAGACGCTGGGACTGTTTGTTTGTTGACACTAAGTATTTCGTCTTATCTGCCATTCACTGTCAGAGTCATTCGACTTGACTCTCTTTCTAATCTGGAAAATGCTGCACTGACTTCGCGCGTATTATGGCCAATGATATCGATGTCATCAGCATACGCAAGCAGCATAACACTCTTGTAGAATATTGTGCCACTATGTCTCAGATCAGCAGCTCGGATGATCTTTTCCATCATTAGGTTGAAAAAGTCGCACGATAAGGAATCACCTTGTCTGAAACCTCGTTTGGTAATAAATGGTGGGGAGAGGTCCTTCCCGATTTTAACTGCGCTGCTGGTGTTGCTCAGTGTCATCCTGCAAAGTCTTATTAGTTTTGCAGGAATACCAAATTCAGACATGGTGGAGTACAGGTGCTTCCTTATTGGGCTGTCGAAGGCGGCTTTGTAGTCGACAAAAAGATGGTGGGTGTCGACTGGTTTTTCTTGAGTCTTCTCCAAGATTTGTCGTAGCGTGAAAATCTGGTCGATGGTGGACTTTCCAGGTCTGCAGCCACACTGATAAGGTCCGATCAGTTCGTTTACAATGGGCTTCAATCTTTCACATAAAACGCTCGACAGGACCTTATATGCGATATTAAGAAGGCTTATCCCACGGTAATTGGCACAGATCGTGGGATCGCCTTTCTTGTGGATTGGGCAGAGCACACTGAGATTCCAATCGTTCGGAATGCATTCTTCCGACCATATTCTGCATAGAAGCTCGTGAATGAATTTAAGTAGAGCTTCGCCTCCGTTCTTAAACAGCTCAGCAGGTAAGTCATCAGCTCCCGCGGCTTTGTTATTTTTAAGCCGAACTATAGCTGTCAGAACTTCATCATAGTCGGGCAGCGGAACCTCAACGCTGTCATCCAAAATTGGGGTTTCTGGAATATCATCTCTATTGGCGGGATTGTTGTCAGCGTCGCCATTAGGAAGCTTAGAGAAGTGTTCCCTCCATAACGTCAGTGTACTCTGGATATCTGTCACTAGATTCCCGTTTTCATCGTTGCAGGAAGAGGCCCCGGTTTTAAAACCATCGGCAAGGCGTCTTATTTTTTCAAAAAATTTTCGGGCCTCATTCCTGTCACCAAACATCTCAATCTTCTCTTGCTCGCGCTTTTCTGCCTCTCTTTTTTTTCGCCTGAAAATATGTCTCTCTTCCCTCCTCTTTTCTTTGTATCGCTCCTTAGCAGCGCGCGTTATAACCGACTGCAGGGTGGCTTTGTAGGCGGCGTCTTTCTCTGCAGTGGCGTCGCGACACTCCTGGTTGTACCACTGGTTTCGGCGAGGGCGTTGGTAGCCAATCACCTCTTCAGCAGCCGCACGCATGGAGTTGGAAATGTGTGTCCACTTCGCGCATATATCATCTATTGGAGGAGTGCTTTGAAGCAGGAGTGAGAGTCGAGTGGCGAAAGCATCGGCTGTCTGTTTCGATTGCAGCTTGTCGACGTCTAGCTTTCTCTGTGTAGGGTTGCGTGTATTCTTAGCTGCGCACAGACGTGTACGGATCTTGAGATTGTGCATTAGCTTCCTATATATTCTATTCTGAATGCGTGAAGCTATAATGCAGCAGATCACAATTATCGATCAAATATTACGTTTCTATGGCGAGTTAAGTCGGGGTTGACTGGGCATTAACTTACCATAGAAAAGAGAGTTGAGTTAAATTTCTTCAAATCCACAAAACATCACGAAACTTCTTAGATTTAACTGAGTTAGATTGGATGCGTACAGAATACTAAACAGTTGCTCAACTGTTGAACGAGATTTTATTGATTATTTGTTATTTTATTTTATTTCTGTCACTGCGCTGACATAAAATGTAACAAACCATTCAGCAGGCACACAAAGTAGCGGAAACTAATACTGATTAAAGGCTCAACATGTTTAGTAAATTTTGTACCTACTGAACGCACACATTTATACTAAGAAAAAATGGCGAATAGAATGGCCGAAGTCCAATTCGATTCAATGGCCGAAAAAGTGCTCAGGTAGCGAAGTAGCACGAAGTGATACATTTTGCTGAATGGGATTTTTTGCAAAACGTCAAACGGCAAACAGCTGTTCGTCATTCGTTGTTTTTTTTTAACATCTAAAATTTGTTTATACTATTGTACATTCGTTTCACACAAGAAATCATTAATTAACAGCTTTATTGAAGAATGATAGAATAATCTTCTAATAATTGTAAATAATTATTTATTTTCACTTCACAGCACAACTTCAGCAACAATTAACAATTTGCAGCCATGTTTTTTTTTTTGCTGTCAAAATGAAAAGAGTATAAGTAGCTCAACCAAAGTAGCATACAATTTCTCGATACCTAAGATGGCGACCGCTCGGGGAGCATGTTGTTTGAGCGCTTTATGAAACTTACCATTCAGCCCGAAAGTTGTGGAATAGCTACGTAGCAAATTTTCCGCTGAATGGGGCCAATGTTGCGCATGGAAACACTATCGAGCTAGAAACGCCATTTTGTCAAATTGACGAAAACCCAACTCAGGCTCAATTCGCCATGGAAATGTAGTAAACAGCATTGTGCATTAGCTATCCAAACAATAAAAGTAGCAAGGTTCCATTGAACGGGTTGAAAATTATCACAAGATGCCAATTGTTTTAGTTGTCGATTTTAATTACGAATTCAGACATGAATGTTCATAGGCACTTAAGGCAAGACCGGTGGCCTAGTGCTCGAAAATTTAAGGTATTTTTAGGAATTTTTTAAAAAGTTAAAATTTTGAACAACGACATTTAATCTTTTAAGGTAATTTGTAGCACTCATTCATCATAAAAAAAATATTTCTTAATCTAAAAAATTGTTGATCTGGTTCAAAATGGCGCTCAATGAGATGCTCTCAAGGAAAAGGGGCATGGGCGGTGTTGAGATTTTGACTTTTCTATTTATCTGAAAAATAAAAACCAAAAATATTATTAAGCACTATGAGTGCACTATAGAGTGGACCTTATTTAAAAAAGACCTACCCAAGGGCTCAAACTGTTGTAATTGATGATAAATTACATGATGATGATGAAATCAGGGCACCAAGATTAGTCGAAAATAATACAAATATTGCTCGGAAAACCCAAAAATTAAAGTTTTGTCCTCCTGCGTTATTCAAAAAATTTCAGGTGATACCCTTATTAAACTCAAAATTTTTTGGAAAAAAACAAAAAATCTTAACTGATTCCTTATTTCAAATGGAATTGCAAATGAAAATATTAAAAAAAAAATTTTTTTTCTTTCATGGTCCACTCTAGTGCACTCGAAAAAAGATATGAAAAATTGACAGAATGACACGCTATTGAAAATTAAGTTCTTAAAACAGCTTGTTTTTTACCAGTTATTAAGTGTAAAATATACGATGTTTTTTAAATAAAACTTTGATTCTAGTTCCAGCAATAGTCACCGTTGTTATGAATAGCATATTTAAATTTCAGATGAATCGGCTGAATAGTTTTTGTTTTCCTACAACACCATGCCGAAAAAAGTAGTTTCGAGATAAATGAGTATAAAGAGAATGAATCTAAACTACACACATACTAAAACGGCTGTAGAAGTGAAAATAACGTCGGAAAGACTATACCTTTGAAATATACAAAAAAAAACCAATTTAATAAAAATTTTATTAGCTAAACAATGTTGTCTTGATAAATATAATTTGGGAATGATAAAAGATCCAAATACTTGCACACCACGATTAGGACAACTATTAATGTAATATTTGCTAGAAATATCGATGACATAACATCTATATAAAATACGTTTGATATTTTATATATTAAAACAATAATTTCATTAACATTTACAAAAATAATTAAAAATTAATACTAAATAATAATTTAATACAATTTACTGGTGGGAATATTATTTTTTTTAGTTAACATTTTTTTAGTTATTAAAAATTTGAAATTTAAAATTTTTTTTTAAAAACCCATTACATTATCAAACTATGAAAATGCGAAAATGCTTCGCTTCTCTCGTGTGTCCCGCGACGCATCTGCTTTTTTTTTTCTTAAGGTCTTGCTGTGTTTAACTGACGTTATTTAAGTAATTGTTTTACAATAAATGATTAAAACATATATATGACATATATATATACCTACGTAAAGAAAATATGTTTTTAGTGGCAGCAGTTCAAATTTTTTGTATGTGTTTTATCATTTTTTTAAGCAAAAAGTGAAAAATTTCGCCAACCAAAATTGCTTTAAAAAAAAGGGAAATAGAACTTCTCCAATTTCTTATATCTTATTTCTAAAAGTATAAAAGATATCTAAGAAAAAAAAAATATGCTAGATATGACTGCAATTCTGTAAAAAAATCTCTTTTTTGTAGAAGTATCTTTTCAGTAAGTTTTCGAAATTCTGTCAAAAGAATAACAGTCCTAACATAAAAATTGTTGAAGTTAATTGTTAAAGTAAATAAACTTATATTGAAAATTGTAAAAATATAGAATTATCAAAAAACTTTCTAAGCATCTTGATATGGATGCTTTTTTGGGGGAAAAATGCCACCTTCCTGATTTCGGTTATTTGAGGGGTAGGTGTGTTAGTCGGCTGATTTGGTTCGTTTTCACACAATTTAGTTGTTGCTATGATGGATTAGGTGCACAAAATGTTATTGTTCTGGGATAATTTTTTGTGGAAATGTGATCTCCTTACCGATTCAGATTATATGAGGGGTGGGCGTATTAGTTGGCCGATTTGAGTAGTTTTCACATAAAGTAGATGTTGCTATAAGCTAATGGTCGCCTTTAATAACGCAGCCCGATATGTTTATGGTCTAAGAAGCTTCGATCATGTCTCCATGTATAGCAAACAGTTGCTTGGCTCTTGCTTATTTAACCGTAGTCCTACGTTGGTGTAGAAAACTACATATTTTTAATTTGTATATATATTTCCAAAACCGATTTGTTTTGGGATAAAAGCAAGCTTACATGATTTTTATGTTATGCTAAGTGTAGACCGAAATAATGTTCCTTGTAGTATATCAATTATAAATTTTTTCAAAATATTTAAAAACTTCAATTCCTCATCTACACCTCAACGTGGAATTTAAAAGTTTTTCTCAACGTAGGACTACGGTTAAATACCTTGAAGCGAGGCATTGGATCGTATTAATAAAGGGAGTCGAGTGGAGTGAACTCAGCTTCACTCGCTTTTACTCTGATAGGTATGAATAAAGCATATTAATAAAAATAACTAAACTCCACTCTACTCATGTTTTTATTTGACGTTGAGTGTTCACTCAGAATAAACATCGCAACCTCCAGTACACTCAGTTTTTGTCTATTTCGTATTAATAAAACTTGAGATCACTCAACAAAAGTTGAGTGTGCTATCTAGCTGCCTCAGCTTGGCTCAAATCAGCTTGGCTATGCAAATATCATATTTTGCCCATTTTTCAATGAAGTATAACATCTATTGCACTAACCATTTCCTATTTGGCTCAAATTGTTTTATTATAATCCGAAGTTATAAATTTTTAGAATCTATTTTCACAGTCTAAATAGGGTATTTTATGAGACAACGTAGCTCTGGCAATTTAAGTGCGATTTTCGTAAAAATGGTAAAGGTTAATTCGTCTGTTTGAAGGGAAAAATTGAAAACTTTTGAAAAAATTGCAATAAGTTTACACAGTCTTAATTTTAAAGTTTACTTATTAAAATTAAAAAACCCTCAGGATCTTCGTCAAGCATTTCGTTACCTTGAACTTCATCAAGTTCTAGCGCTGTATTTTCATCAAGTTCTACATTGAAATTGCAAACAAACACATATGAATGAAAATTTTGCATTTACAGTTTATTTATTACTTACCTTGGACGGCTCCAAAAATTACATCCATTTTAATTAAAACAAAAAATTTTTAAAAATGTACCGTTGTATTTTGTCGAATTACACAAAAGAATTTTTTATTTAAAAACAAATTTGGCTTTCTGACAGCTGCTGACATGAGTGAGCACTCAAACGATATTTTTTTTTTTGCCCTCAGAGTGGAGTGGAGTTTATTTAATACGGATTCCACACTCCACTTAACTAACATCACACATTCAAAATGCACACTAAAGCACTTCACTCCACTCGTTCCCTCAGTTTTTATTAATATGCCCCATTGCATTTTTTTTCACCGGATTATTTGCACTCGAAGTAGTACGTATCTTTTTGAAAAGTTAAAATTTTGCAGATGAAGCAGAAGCTTTAACTTGCGATCCCTAGAAATAATTTCGTTAACTCTAGTAGATTGTTCTTCTTTAGTGTTATAAGTTCGTGGCATTCACTACCTAATAGTATCAAAACCGTTTCGAATAAGCACAACTTAAAGCATTTTATATTCGAATACTTTTCCCAACTTCCTCTTTTATTTTCCTCTTATTCTTACTGCGCTATTATTTTTCCCTAAATAACATTTGTATTCTTTGATTTGATAATAATTTTTCATTTTGCAAATTCGAGTTATTTTTTAGCATCATAATAATGTAATAGTGTTAAATTTGTTTTTAAGTATTTCTGATGTTGCTATTTCCATTGTCCAAGCGGCATGCAAAAGGTTTATTCTTATATGTCAACAATTTTTGTTAAATAAATAAATAAAGAATTAAGTGCACAACATTTTATTGCTCTGGGAAACTTTTTTGGGGAAATATATTACTTTACCGATTTAGGTTATATAAAAGATCGTATGAGTTGGCCGATTTGGTTAATTTTCTCACCAACTAGTTGTTAGTAAAGAACTAGGTCCACAAAATTTTATTGCTCTGGGATACTTTTTACAGAAATATACCACCTTTCTGATTTCGGTTATATGGGAGGTGGACTCGTCATTCATCCAATTTAGTGAGATCGCAATGTTGTGAGAACAATTCTCTTATCAAAAAAAGGTATTGCTAGAAATTTTAGTGATTATACGGTAACTCCTTCTATTTATGGCCGTTCGCTACATGAGATCGTTACACTGTGCAACATAGCACAAAGAATGCACACTCAATAGCTTTGACTGGAGTGGCACGAAAAGGATAATCAGTGGCAGATTTAATCAATTAATAATCAGAAACCATTACCGATTCGTTTGTCTGTTTGTTCGCATGTTTGCTTATGTCGTCCAGCAGTCTTTTCCCGCTTTCTCATACACACACACACACATGCATGTCACACCATGCACACAACGGAGCAAAAAACAAACCGACAAATTAAACAGCCAACCAAATGGTGTGTTCGTCGGTATAGGAGTTAAGGCTATGAAAACATGACAGGATTTATTTATTTTCAGCATCTGGCATGTTTTTTAATGATTTTAAATTTACTTTTTATTTGACTCACATTAATGTTTCTCTTGTATTTCATACGCACACATACACATATTTGTATATGTTTATACAACTCTTAATTTATAAAATTACAATATTTTTAATATTCATTTCGAATTCATTAAAGCTTTTTTTACATTTTTCTCAATTCATAAAAAACTATATTTAAATTCTATACAAAGGCTAATGAATTTATACTATTGTATATTTGTGTGAATGACTGAATGCATTTGTGACATATGTTGCATACAATTTTCTGGTCAATATTTAAAAAACTTAAGTTGAGACCTGAATAATTTTTATTAGTCATACTTAAATTCACCATATGGCTTTGATGCGGCAAAATTATGCTTGAAAATTCCTATATGTTAGCTGCTTTAAGTTACTTATACGTAAAAGTACAGTATTTTGAAGCATGCAAAACACTTACCGAATGTAATGTCTTACTCCTTGGTGCTGCAACAATTTATTAGCTAAGTTTTTTTGGAAAAACTACCATTTATTTAAAGAAACCCAAAGTTTAAGTTTGAAGCTAACCTTTAGCAGTTACATCAGCAAAATTAGTAACACTCTAGCAAAAAAATTGCTGTAGCAGCAACAGCACTACAGCAAAAGTACACGGTTCAAAATTCTGGTCCACTTTTCAACTTTTTATTTCGATATATAAAATATTTCTGTAACAGCAATGCGTTTGTCGACATCCACCTCCAAGTTTTGATCTCTCCGAAAACGGTCTAGATAACGTGGTAAAGGGTAAAGGTGCAGCGGGTCTGAATACCTAGGGAAAATGGTAGTGGGCTTGCTTCCTCAGGAAGTCTTGGGATGCGGTTGTGACAGATTTAAGTGTATGCAGACGGTAAAGGGAACTATATCCTAAAAATTTGAATTTGAATTTGAATAGAATCACTAAAGAACTGAAACAAAAACCAGCAGAACACAAAAATAAAAGCATAAATGAATTCCTTGTTAACCGTAGTCCTACGTTGGTGTAGAAAACTACATATTTTTAAATGTCTACGTTTCGGGATAAAAGCAAGCTTACATGATTTTTATTTTATGCTAAGTGTAGACCGAAATCATGTTCCTTGTAGTATCTCAATCATAAATTTTTTCAAAATATTTAAAAACTTCAATTCCACATCTAAACCTCAACGTGGAATTTAAAAGTTTTTCTCAACGTAGGACTACGGTTAACTTAACGCTTCGAGCAAAGATGAGCATTCTCTATGGAGGGCCACAAGGTACTTAAAAAGACCAGCTGACAGAAATGTTCGAATTAAGGATGCGAACAACCTCTGATGCAGATCAAGCAAAAGCAAAGCAGAAGCCTTTGCACTTTATCTTTACGACACCTTTCAACCACTTAACCTAAATTTGAATACGGAAAGTAGCTTAGACTACCTAGACAGCCCGTGTCAGATGAATCTACCCATCAGGCACATGACACCAGACGAAGTTCAAGCTGAAATTGTAATGTTGCACACAATCAAATCACCTGAGTATGATTATATAGACGGCAGAACGGCCAAGCTGTTGCCAAAAAAAGGAATTCAATTTCTTACACTAATTTTCAATGCAATTCTTCGATTAACTTACTTTCCCATACAATGAAAATGCGCAGAAGTAATTATGCTTCAGAAACCAAGTAAGCCAGAAAACATTGTGTCATCCTATAGGCCAATTAGTCTCCTCACAGTTTTCTCCAAAATATTCGAAAGAATATTTTTGAAACGAATGCAGCCGATACTAGAAGAGCATAATGTCATCTCTAATCACAGTTTGGTTTGAGACGAGAGCATGGAACTCCAGAGCAGTGCCCTCGTATTGTAAATACTAAAATTAATTCAATGGAAAATAAACGATATTGCTCAGCAGTATTCTTAGATGTTCAACAAGCGTTTGATCGCGTCTGGCATGTAGGGCTACTGTACAAAATTAAGCGTCTTCTTCCTACTCCAATTTACCACACCTTGAAGTCATATTTAACTCAGAGATATTTTTATGTCAAAGTGAAAGATGAGAGATCACAGCTTTAGGAGGCTCGAGCAGGAGTACCAAAAGGCAGTGTACTCGGCCCTATTCTCTTCACACTTTATACAGCAGATATGCCTACAATCAACGAGGTGCTTATGGCAACATATGCGGATGACACAGCTATACTGGCTTCACCGGAGTCACATGACATAGTATCAAATTTAGTGCAGCAACACCTAAATCGGCTGGAAGACTGGCTATGCACATGGAACATAAAAGTTAACGCCAGTAAATCAATGCATATAACTTTCACACTAAAAAACAGGAATGTCCAAGACTAACTTTAAATCAAGAAGTTATATCTAGACCTTCATCTTGATAAAAGACTAACCTGGAAAAATCATATTAAAGCCAAGCGTACACATTTAGATATAAAAGTTAAGAAAATATATTGGCTTCTTGGTACAAAATCCAAACTGAGTACTGAAAATAAGCTTATTTTATACAAAACCGTGTTGAAGCCTGTATGGGCATACGGCGTCCAACTATGAGGTACTGCAAGTACGTCAAATATAGAAACTCTGCAGAGATTTCAATCGAAAACGCTCCGCTTGATTTTTTATGCACCATGGTATGTTTTCAACAAAGCTTTACACAAAGACTTCAATATTCAGAACGATTAAGACACCACCCTAATCCGTTGCACCACCCTAAAACTTAAGCAATAGTAAACCGTAAACAAAACAAAAATTAAGAAAATTTAAAAAAAAAATAAATAAAAAAAAAAAATGTTATGTGATAAGTATAAGCACTAAACTGCAGACATATTCACATTATCAATATTATATATATATTTTTTGGACTGATAGCTGTATGTATTCCTATTTGCTGAGTCGTTTGTTAGCCCAGAAATAATGTTAGTTATAGTGTATCCTTATAAGATTTGCTTATTTTTACTCGGACAGATTGCAAATATACAATATATAAAAAAATTAAAAATTTACTGGGCCGGAAAAAGGAAACGGAGAGAAAAATTCAAAAAGGCGAATCAAAACTGTTATCGCTATGCACCGAAATATATAAGGGAGGAAGGTGTTAATTCCCCTCATTGTCTCTACCCACCCTAGAGTAGAGGGGGGTAATGTCGTGCACTCAACTTTAAAGTGCTCGTAAAGCCGTACATGACAAGCGAATACAACGAGTAAGCATCCGATCGAAAGATAATTTGGTTGGTAACATTTATGTGTAACAAAATTCGTGTAGCATGAAATCGTGTTAGTAGAAATTAAAAAAAAATGTGCACTCAAAATTTGTGGGGTAATGTCGTGCATTGTATTTTAAAGGTATCAGAATGTGTGAAAAACGATAGGTAGTGGTTCGATTAAAGAAGATATAGCATTATTGTTTATTTATTTATTATTGTTAATTATAAGGCAATATACACAAGTCCGAAATATGATCAAAAAATACAATTTTATGAAAAGAAAAGTGAAAATAGGCAATTTGCTATATGAAACACGGAAAGAAAAACAATATTTTTTCAAAAAGTGCTTGACATTGAGAAAAAATTTTGGAAAATTTTATTTTTATTGTAGCGTTTTGTTATGGCTTCACGACTCCCTTGGTACACTAGGGCGACCGCGTTTCCTTCCCTTTTCTTTTCTGTATAGTGCACGACATTGCCCCAAAGGTCGTTTTCAAGGTTGACTTCGACAAATCGGTAAAGAACAAAAATTTTTTCGATCACAATACATCTTTTTTTTTCGGCGGAAAATTTGCTTTAAGAAAACACTTACCTGGTATATTTTCCTGCGAGACAAATAATTTTTCTGATCCGAGAACGTGCGATTTTTAAAAAACTTCGCACATATTGCCCTCACACATGGATATTGCTAGTATTGTATGCATGAGCTCTGTAGGTCAGTAGGCCCATACCTTACCAACGGCTGGTATATCATTCAATTTTTTATGCTAAAAAATCCAGTGCACGACATTACCCCCTGCACGACATTACCCCCTTCTACTCTATCTATAAATAAACGCAAAATTTTGCATTAACCCTTGTCATGCAAGTAAGTGCAGCAGACCAGTCTTTTCTTACCTTTCATCAATCCAAATAATTAATGCTCCATACATGGGCGAATTTCAAAACAAACGAATTTTCCCTGCTCCCGATTTTTTCATCAGTCTCTTTTATAAAATAAGCACAAAACTAAACTAAAAACAATACTGTTGTAAAATAAGAACAATATATAAGTTAATAAGGTATTTGCAGTAAGGGCAAGTTTTATCGTTTAAACTTTACAAGCGATTATCTTCTCCCTTCTCTTACCTGTTTCATAAAGAAACTATTTGTCCCCACTTTTATCTGTAGTTATTATAGAAAAATATAGAAAAATAAAACGAAAATAAAAAACAAATAAAATAATATGCATTGATTTGCAATGGCAGTATTAATTCTAAAAATTTGTTTGTTTTTTAATATCTAAAGTTTACATAACAATACATTTTTTAGCAATCTTTGTGTGGTCACCGCTTGGTGTCAGTAGTGTTATGTGTTACTTTATTTGCTCTCATATTTATTTTTGTTACTGATGTCCAAGGCACAACTGCAAGAAAACACACGATTTATCCATTTCACACCATGCATGACTAAATAAGTGTAATTTTAAAGTGTTTAATAAAATGTAATCAGCAGATTATGGTAAGCACATATTCCCAGTTGGAAAAGAAGCCGTGCTGTATGTCTGCCGGGAACATGCCTCGGAAGGATAGGAACACATGCTCGCCTCCATACCCGCTTATATCTTTTTGTATAGACATTTCCTAGGCCGGTATGTCTGCCAAATGAACTGCCGTGGCAGCAATGCAGCATGCATGTTATGGTATGAATGCAGAAGGTAATGATGTCTGTCATATGAACTGCCCTAGCAGCAGTGCTGCATGCATCTCTTGGCATTAATGCTGCATTCATACCATGAGATTCATGCTGCATTGCTGCTACGGCAGTTCATTTGACAGACATGCCGTCCTAGGACATGCCTATAGAAAAAATATATAAGCAGGTGTGGAGGCGAGCATGACTGCTGCATTTCCAACTAATGTTTCCAGCAATGAAAAATTACCATTATCCGGAGACTTGAACCTTGGTCGCGTGAGTGCAAGTGCATATGCTTATCCATTTTACCATTGCAGCTGTTAACTAATCGTCACTTAATTTGCTTCATTAAAATGGACGTGTTCGCTTTGTTATTAAAAGCAATTTATGCAAGAAACAGAACGAAATCACAAAAAAAACAGAACAAACTAAAAAAAAACAGAACAAAACTAAAAGCCATTGAGAAAAAAAAATGTGTCTTTGATGGGATTTGAACCCACTGCTCAAGGGTCCAAAATACATAAATAAAAAGTAAAGCCCTAGCCAACTGAGCCATTCGCACTGTTGTGATATTGTTGAAATGATATACAGTGAAAGTGAGCCACAATATGTTTTCAAAAGAACATTTAAAAAAAAAAATTTTAAAATCACACGCATTAAAAATATTTTTGTATGATTTTATTGTTTCAACATTAAACTTCAAGTTTAGTGTGTATTTCATTTAAAGGTTTTACTTGGTATAAAAAAGTAATGAAAACTAAAAAAGTTCAAAAATACATCTCACATTAAAAATGAGCCACTATAAAGAATACATTTGAAGGGCTTATTGCGAAAACATGATAAGCCACATAAAAAATATTTTGAAATAATCGACTCTAAAGTTTTGAAAAATGTATTTTTGTATGAAGAAATGGACTTGAACACGGAAACTTTTACAAATACGTTATAAAATTAATAAGAAATAGCCAAAATCTCCTCAGTGGTTGTTGGAAATGCATTGAGTAATGTATTCAGCCTAAAAAATTGATTTCTTATATCATCACGTTATTGCAATAAGCCTTTCATTTCATATATTACGTTAATATTTGGTTGGGCCACCTTTTGCAAAAATTACTGCTTGAAGACGTTTGGACATCGATTCCAACAGCTCACTTGTATATCGTAGGAATTTCACGCCATTCAACTTCAAAGCATCTAAAAGGTCCTTTTTCGACGAAATGCCGTGTTGACGCACATTTTGGTCAAGATGCGCCCACAAATTTTCTATAATACTTAAGTCCGGAGACTGGTGGTACATCTAATATGTGCAAGCAATTATATAAAAGCCATTCCTGCGCAACATAAGATTTATGCTTGGGATCATTGTCCTGATAAAAATAAAAGTCTTCTTCGATCCCCAAAATCCGACTTAAGATTTTGTTTCAAAATATCTATATATGTGCACTTGTTCATTATTCCTGAATGTACTGCAGATTTCCGGTACCACCACCTGACAATGAAGCCCTAAACCATGACTGAGCCACCACCAAGCTTAATACTGGGCGTAAGGTTTTGCGGTTCTAGCTCAGCATTTTTTTGGCGCCATACCATCTGTTTACCGTCTAAGCCAAATAAGTTGAATTTACTTTTGTCTGTAAATGAAACCTACAAAATATTGTTAGCTGCTATTAAACCTGCATTTTAAGTGACTTACCTTTTGCCAAATGTTCATGTCTTTCAGAACAAATTTCTGTGCAAAATACAGACATTTTTTGCGGTTTTTCAAACTAATAAATGGCCCATTGAAGCCGTATTTCCTGAGGTCCTTTCTCACTGTTTCGGGATTGATGTGAATATCCAGTTGATCTTTAACCATTTCATTTATTTTGGCGCGCTAAGACGAGGGTTTTTCTTTATTTCTCGAATAATAAAGACCCCATTTCTTTGTGAAAACACCTTTCTGTTATTTTTTTAAGCAGTAGCTCACTTTCACTGTGAGTCACTGTAGATAACAACATTGTTACTATCAAAAGTGGTCAACGAAAACTCAAAGTTTCGGCGAATTGCAACAATCATGAAAGTATTGAAGTTGTTGACCCTTAAAATTAATATGAATTTTACATTAGCAAATATGATACATTATTATGATACAGTTATTAATATACTTATATTGAATGTATATATGTTGTGCTATAAAACAACTTAGTTCTTACTGTTCTGATGCTTTTTGTTAATAAATAATAATAATAATAAAAAGTAAGGAGGAATTTTATAAAATTTGAAAATATACTTCTTAGCTTAGCATTTAAATTACAACCTGGCACATTAATTCCATCGGCAGGCCTGCTTTAGTTTTCATCTGGGTAGTTAGGTCATTGGAACTTATTTTGGGCTTACAAAATCTTTAGACAAATATATTTTATTTTGGCACATGCGTTTCACATGAGACTAGTTTAGTCATTGGAACTGTTTTGGGCTTTGTGGACTTCATAAATAAAAGTCAAGAAGTCTATGATTTTTTGACAAATAGGTTCAACTTGGATTCTCAATGGATCTAGTTAGGTTCATATGACTATAAAACTTGTATTGTAGTTTATGGACTCAAGATTTGCGCAGCTTTGCAACGATATAGGCACATGTTAAAATATTTTAAATTTTTTTTTTTTGTGCAGAAAAACAATCCAGTTTTACTAAGAAGTCAAATTTCCCAAGATTTCCAGGTTAAAATTTGTAAATTTATATGGATTTTAACCAAGAAAATTGAAAAATTCCATTTTTTTCTTTGTTTAAATAATATTTTTATGTAAGAAAATTTTTAATAGATTGATTGATTTATTGCAGTAGTAATTAGTATGTACATTAGGCTGGTCCTTATTTGTATGGAGAAAAAGAAATTTCGTTTGTTTTTCTTGAGCACCCTCTTATTTTGTTTCTATTAATAAAAAACGCATAAAAAAAGTTCCAAAGAAATTGGACTTTATTAACCCTACGGTCCATAACCACCTGAACGAACGGGAGTCCATAACCAGGGTACCCGGGTACCCTAGTGAAGTTTTTTCGTTTATATTCAAATAAAATAATATATATATGCACAGATTATTAGAAACGCTTAATTTTTACATCTCAACTGTACAAATTTCATGTTTGTAAGATAAAATTGGTTTCTATGGGCATTTTCTACCTAAAAGGCACACAAAAGTAAACAGAAACTGGTTTTATGTTTCTGTTTGTGTTTTTAGGTAGCAAATGTTGTGTTTGTATTTTTTGTGTTTTTTTTGTTTGTGTTTTTAGGTAGCAAATGTTCAGCTACGGTAGAAAAAGAATACATTTCAATGATTTCGTCAGTATAAGTTGAACAGTTGAACAATGAAGTTGAAGAAAAATGAACCGAAAAATAGAATATTTAACTGAAAGACAATATATGCGTTTGAGTGAAGAAGCCAGAAGCAGATATATTGAGTCTTTACTTGATAATACGACTGTGGATGACGACGCTTTAGAGCCAATTGAGTAAGAAGGAGAGGTATTTACGGGAAAAGTGCAAGACTCAGAAAGTGAAGACAATGACAACGAAATTCCAGCCGCTATTGACACACCAATGCAAATTGAGCAAGATGTATTTGAAGATGAAAGTGACAGCGAAACTGATATGGTTGAAGAAGATGCACCAACATCAAGCACAACAGAAAGTATGATTGCACGTGATGGTACTCAATGGCAACCAACACCACCTGTTTGTCAACAAATAAGGAGTCACAACATCGTAAGAACTCGCAGTGGTCCATTACGAATGACGGAAAGTATGACTGGTATGCAATGCTTCAAGAGTTATTTTACAATAGAAATGGTCGATATAATCGTGCGTCATACCAACAAAAAAGCCAATTCAACTCATGATGCCTACAATGCAGCAAACCCAACAATGCGTCAATTGATGTGGAAGGATACGACAGTGGCAGAAATATACGCATTCATTGGAATGCTGATAATGGCAGGAGCAAATCATTCCAATGATGAAAATGCAAGGAACTTATGGACGCAATTGTCTCATCCTCTATTTCGTGCAACAATGGGATTAAACCGCTTCTGGGATCTTATTCGTTTTATACGTTTTGATGACGCGAGAACAAGAAACGAGAGGCAGCGCACAGACAAAGCTGCACCAATACGAGATATTTGGATAATGTTGAACGCCAATCTCGCAAAATATTATGTGCCTACAGAAAATTTAACAATCGACGAACAATTGTATCCGTACCGCGGCAGAACAAAATTTAACCAGTATATTCCATCGAAGCCTGCGAAATACGGGATCAAGGTATGGTGGATATGCGATGCCAAAAATTCATATCCTCTTCATGGCCAAATATATACTGACAAACAAGACAGTGGTCGCGAAATCGGTGTAGGCGAAAGAGTAGTCAGAGATTTGGTTGGGCCATACCACAATAGCGGACGTAATATCACCATGGATAATTTTTTTACGACGCTGCCACTGGCAAAGCAGCTGATATCCGTCAAACTTAGCATTGTTGGAACACTGCGGCGAAACAAAGCCTATGTACCAACAGAAATGAAAGACGATAAGAGCTGGACCGTTGGGACAAGCAAATTTGGTTTCCACGAGAAGGTGACTATGGTTTCATACAAACAGAGGAAACAAATTCCGTAATATTGTTGTCGACTCTGCATGATGATGCAACTGTAGAAGAAAACGGCAAACCAGAAATCATCAATTTTTATAACAAAACGAAAGGTGGCGTGGATGTTATGGACCAGACGCTTCGGGAGTATACCACACAGAGACACACAAAAAGGTGGCCTTTGTCGTTTTTGTACAATATGCTCGATGTTAGTGCTTTTGCGGCATACACTATATTTTATGATAATAACAGAACTGTTCCAAATCAAACAACACGGAGAAAACGCTTTTTGCGTAAGCTTGCTGGAGATTTGTGTGTGCCAATAATAGAAAAAAGAGTAGCTAATCGCCAAGTAACGCGCCATTTTTCCACCAAATCAGCAATTGAAAGCTTTTTGGGAAGACCAGTGGAGACGGTAACCTATACCGAGCAACCATCTACTTCTACGGCTGCTTCTACTGATGGCAGGAAGTCAATAACAGGATGCTGCTATTTGTGCGCTTCTTTGCCAGACAACAGGAGAAGAAAGACGAGTAAAGTCTGCAATGTTTGCAAGAAACCAATTTGCGATTAACATACAAACAAACAATATCAAACAATATCAAATGTTTTCCATGTTTCAACAATGACTCAACATAAGACATCAAATATTAGAAATATGTTAAAATGAATAAAATATAAATAATTTAACTAAAAAACAATTACAGTTAATTTTATACACATCAATAAACATTTTGAAACAAAGTAAAAATAAAACAAACGTTTTTTCTTTGAAATATTAGATAATTTGCACTAAGGTACCCCGGTACCCTGGTCATGGACCCCTGTATGCAAAAACATTTAACTCATTTTTTAGTTAATATACTTAACCAAATTTGATAAACTTTTTTCTAGTCTCTAAGTTTAGCCGAAATCTCTGATGATCCGAAGTTTCATGTTGATATCTTCAATAATAAAGGAATAGCAGCACTTTAAAGCTCAAAAATGTACCCGGGTACCCGGTTATGGACCGTAGGGTTAACGTGTGCCGCCTGGTAGAAATTCAAAAAATTATCTACTACATATGAGAAAAAAAGATAAAAAAGCAATTTCATTTTGAACGTACCAGCCTTACGGAATGACTATCTCCGAATTGGGTGAAATTTTGCATGGAGCATCACTGAAGGAAATACAAAATTTTATTTAAAGGAAAAAATGCTGGACATTTTTTTGGCGGAGTCACAGGGTGCACAAAATTGACAAAAATCGGCAAAAACGTCGAAAATCGATTTTTACTAGAATTCATATCTCAACCACTTCTTTACCGAATGTTAAGTTTCAAAAACCGTTGGATAGGTAATTAAACCGTTGGAAAGGCGATTGGGGATTCCATCCCTTGCGGCAAAGTATCTAAATTGTGTGCTATTTCGAGTGTACTTTAGATTCGAATATCCTTTCAACAGGATACTGTGGATAAAAATCCAGAGTGGCTTCTCGTTGAACAAGATATTGTTATTGAAAGTCTATACATATTTACTTTTGCTTTAAGACATATGTAGTTTTTCTGAAAAAAACAAAGCATTTTTAGATCACTATTTTTTTTTCTGTTTTCTCAAAAACAACTTTGTTCTTGCAAGACATCCTTTTTTCCTAAATTTTTTTAGGAGATCTTGACTACCCTATGCAATTTTGAGAACCCTTAGAATGTGAAATTCGAAAAAATAGTGATTCAATACGCCCTAGTGCTCCGAGCGGCACGTGTTAGTGTTGTTGTAAAAAAAAATTAGGGACTTATTTTCAGACGCTAAGGAACAAAAAATCGGGTGCTCAGCAATTTCTAAAATAATGTACCCTAATGTACATTAAGAAAAGTTTCTTGTATAGTATAATAAATCATTGAAAATTAGTGGCATACTGTCTTAAAAACTATGCATTAATTACTTCCAAACTTATTTATTTATATCTTAATTTAATTTTTTTTTCTTCGATTTTTTGATTTCAGCCTTAAATATTTCACCTAAAAAAAATAATTTTACCATAATTTCTAACTGTGTAACACAACAAATATGTATCATAAGCAAATAAATTACTTTGTGGCAAAAGTTCAACTTCATTACAGCGTTACTGTAATTATTTGCATTTGTGTGACTCTGACTGTGTGCATTTACTATATATCCGTATGGGTTTGGTATTACTTTGATTGTATTCTGCTGGTATGATTATTGTGGGCTTGTCCAAACAAACTTATTTTGCGGTTGATTAACTAAAGTTTATTTTTGTTGAACAACATATGCTTGTAGGTTTAAAGAAGGGATTTATTCATTCAAAAGCAAATGTCCGTTTCTGTGATTGAAGTTTTTTTCTCATTCCAAACTGTTATTGCATTAAATAATTACTGAAAGCAATTTAGCATCTTAATAAAGCATCAACAACCTTTACAGTAGTTTGTGGAAGTACGGATAAGTAGCTCTAAGGCAGAGTGTTTGAATGGGCATGTTAGAAGAATCCTTTTTCCTCACTGTTGTCAACGTAGCAAAAGCCAATGTACGGTTCTATATCCGGATTTATTTTTTTATATATTTTCAAGCCAATTAACATGTCAAAGCAATCGTTGATCCCTACCTTTTCCCATTTTATTTATGCATCATTAAAAAATTATTAAAATAACATAAGGAATTATCTTCAAGCTTAATGTACCGCCACAGCAGGGCCGTTACCTATGGGGGTTTTCAGGGTTCAAACCCTACCCCGAAAGTCGAAATTTTAATAAAAATTAATGCATTTAAATAGCTATTTCATTGAATCACTTCAATATGTTCTAAAAAAACTAAACAAATCATATACTGAAGTAGCGTTTACGTGTAAAGGCCTTTGTTCTGAGTTGAATCGTGCAAACAACAATATTGAAAGCCAATGCATAGGGATTTATCGGATCAAATGTATTACATTCAAAATTACCATTACTCTTTTTTTTCAGTACGCTAGACATCGGCAGTTGTTGATGATGGTAGTGATGATGATGAACAGTGAAGCCAACAAAAATGGCATACACATGAAAAAACCTCTGTAATACGAATATTTCTAAGTATACTTCAGCATATTTTAATATTCCCTCGAGCGGTACCCAAAAATTTATATTTCAACATACATGGTTTTGTCGCTAGAGTTGGTTGTCTTACTCCAAATGGAGCTTATTGCAAGTTCTGCATTTTCTTTAGCTCGGCTATAATGGCGGCATTGCATTGCAGCCTCTTCGTAATTTACAGCACAAAACAAGTTTTTATTAAACAACTTTTTATGCGCATTGTGACTATTATATAGTCATGAGTTTTTAAACAATTAACTCTTCGAATGAAATATGTGAGTCTAAACCTGGTTTACTTTTTGAGGAATGAAAGAAGTTACTTATGAGTTAAAAAAAGTTCATTTACATTTTTCAGAATTCTAACCCGAGGAAAAGTTTTAAGTCAATCGTTTTAGTAAGTTTGTTAATTTTTAGGTTTTAAGATTTATGAAGTTTATGTAAAAGATTTTGTCTCTAAAATTTTGTTAAATTGAGATAAATGCGATATCGTTCTCATCCCTAAAATTTCTTAAAATATACCTCCGTAATTCAATGGGTTAAATGGGCAAGATCCGTTTGAACAGATGTGCATCTCTTAGCATACACACTGATCGCACAGTAACAGAGCAGCACGTATTGGCTACGGCCCTGCGGCACAGACTTGTTTTGAAATATTCGAAGCTTTGCTGGTTTCAAAGGTGTTTCAAACAATATGATAGGGTCTCGCATCATATTTTGCTAAAAGAGTTCTTAAAATTGGGATTTAGCTCAGACTTTATAAAATGGGTTAAGTCATATATAAGTAATAGACTATGCATTGTGTCCATTGAGGGAGAGTCTTCTGAAACTTTTATTGCCAAGGTAGTATTCTAGGTCCACTATTATTTATTATTTTTTATCAACGATATTAGTGATTCCTTTAAAAACTCTAAATTCTTGAGGTTTACTTTGCTGATGACTTAAAAATCTTATCGCGAATCAAAAATACTAATGATATGCTTGCTTTGCAATCTGATAAAACTATAACTATAAGGTGTATGAATGGTGTTCTAAAAACCATTTATCCTTTTATTTATCTAAAAACCATTTATAAGTAAATGTTTTTATATTTCTTTTTCTAAGTCTAAACATTTGTATCAAAATCATTACAAATTAAATAGTCAAACTCTAAAGTTAGTTACATTAATTAAAGATCTTGGTGTCATTTTCGACTCTAAATTCACTTTCACTCATTATCTTAATTCTATAATACCTAAGGTCTACCGTCCCTATATTATAGCCTATATTATAATACCTATAATACCGTCTCGGAACACGTTGATTTCTGATTCTACTCTTAAAAACATGAATTTTGGTATATAACACTTTAACATTAACTGACGGTAAATAGTCGCTTAATCGGCTCAAAGGCTTTTTGGCTAAAAATTCATTTTTCAAAAAAATTTCTTCTTCAGTATTTTGCATATAACTATGAAACTAATGATGCAATTTTTATCAATTCATACTTATTTAAAAGTTAATAGAATTTTCCATTTTATGCTAAAAAAAAACATTGCTTTTTTTCAGTACATTTTTTTAAAAAACTCTGCAAAGTGAAATTTTGACAAAAATTTTTTCGAAAATTTGATAACTTCAACTCGCATTACCTTGCGTTTCACGAACATTAGGAAGAAATTTTTGATTATGTAAATTTCGTATTTTGAGGAACTTTACGTCAAAAATTCTGATGCATAATTCGAAGATATATGAATCGGTATTTTTACCAAAAAGCAACACAACTGCACAGTGAATTTTTTCCAAAAAAATTCAATTTTATTTTTATTAAACGTAGCTACATAAGTATTTATGTAAATAACCATAAGAAAAAAATTATACGACATTAGTTTAAGTTGCGAAGTATTGTACGTTTTCTGTAGTCCGGATGATTTTTATTGTAATGTTCAATTACTTGGATAACACAATTTTGCTGTCCTGGATACATTGTCCATGTATTACTTATTTAACATATTCAGAAGTCCTATGTCTCTTTCTGCTGGATCATTTGAAATAGTTAAAATTTTAACTAATATTCAAAAACTTTTTATTCATACTCCACAAGGAAGGATGCATCTCAATAAATTCCTTACAAGAAAAATTATTGAAAAACTTTATATTATAGTAAAACAAGCGAAGGTTTCACAGGCTAACTCATAGCAGAAAAGCTGTAAAACAACAAAAAAAAACAGTAGAATGCAATGCAATGCATCGTAATGCTGAGAACATACTAGGGCTATTCACAATCCAGTACAAATGGTCTTGCATGGTGCAAATTCATTTTCAAAATGGTAAAATATATATTTACTCTACACTAAGAAAATAAAAAGAAATGCAGTTATTACGCTAATGCATATATACAACACTAAAATCCATAGTTAAGATTTACTATACATTGCAATACTAAACTGCAAACTGATTGCTGATTATAAAAAAAAGTAAAAGCGATACAAACTGATATGAAGATAAGCGAATAAAAAACCAATTGTGCTTAAAGATTTTTTTTCGACATGAAATTGAGTTAAACAAAAGTTTCAGAGGAAAATAATTTTGCTTTTCATCAATAAGCTGTGAATTTCATGCTTTGCAACAGCTATAGCAAATTATATCAAAAATACCGTTCACAATTGATAGGAAATTTTTAAAATTATTTACAAAAGCACAAATTTCCAAAATACTCGAAATTGTGAATTGCCCTACTAAAAAAACAAGCGCATTTAGGTCGTGCTTTTGTTAGACTGTTGTTGTTTCAAAGAATGATCAATATCAGATCAAAAGTACAAAATCCGTGGTCACAAGGAAGAATGACTAAAATCAAGCTATCGTATAAAAACGATACGCCATTTTCTTTATTGCCAATCTTTGGAAGGATGCAGGAAAAAACTTTTGCACATAATATAGTATTACTTAAGCCTGGTTTTCACTAGGTCAATTTCAATGACAGCATTCACTGATGTCAATAGGCATCTTGATCATATGACGTCAAATACGTTTTCATTACAACCCAAAAAATGACAAAATCGAATGACGTTGAATTTGTGTGTCAATTGATTGCCGTACTGTAATCACTTTCGATGTTGTTTGTGAAATGTTATGAAACAAAAATTATCACAGCTCAAAGTGCACTTTTTTAATTAGAATGACTTTTGGGTTTTTTTTTTTTTTTTTTTTTTTGTTAAATTTTATAAAAAAATAATTTCATTCTTCAGATTATAAAACATGTATAATGAGTGTGGTATTAAGAACTTGTTGTATTTTATGGTTGTTTTTTTTATAAAATTCATCAAAATTTCAACTTTTGAAAAAAAATAAGCTCAATAAAACCCAAAAAATAAAGTCAAGTTCAAACAATAATAACTTCAAGCATAAAGGATATTTCAAGGTTTTGTTTTTTTTTTTACTTTTTATGTCTTAATCGCCATTGAATTTAATATAAAGTGCAATAAAAATGTTAATAAATTTTTCAAGGAATGTATATTCAATAAAAATTTTGTAGAAAATATCTAGCTAATTAAGCTAATTAATTAATCTGTAAAAACCTGCTGCATCTAGCTGCTTTTAATAAAAACCGCTTAGTTCGAAAAAAGTTTTAAAAATCAAATTTTGCCCTAATTGCATTGATTTCCAAGACAATTTGTAGGTACTCTTAAATTTAAAGAAAAATAAAATAGAATTTATAATTTAAAAAAATTGTGACCTTATTTTTTTATGCGGGTTTTTTAAATAAAAAAAATATGGTTTATATGGGAGGTAGGCGATGCAGTTGACCTAGAATTTTAATTTTTTGTGCTGTTACTTAATTTAGGCTAAAACTCATTTGTTAAATGTCAATTTTCATATCCCTAGGTTTTATAGTTTCTGAGATAATGCAAATGTCATCCTAAAATCGAAAAAGCTCACTGTGTAGCGGCCGGTGCCGCCTCCAAAAGATACATCGCCACGTTCTATCGCAACAAAAAGTGCACAAATTTCTGGTAAAGCGACCGCATCAACGCGAATCCCGAAAACGCATCTTGCGACAAATCTCTTGGAAGCAACACCGGCCACTGCGATAATCCCTGCTTAAGTGTAATTTTCATTTTAAACCAATAAAAATAACAATATTTTATAAATTTCGCCAGCATTGAAACGAAAAAAAAATTACAACGGAATTTTTTTTTTAGGCAACAACTGACACAAAATGCCAACATGTTGGCGTTTCGATTATTCTTGTAATACAATTATATTTTGAGTGAGTATCTGTTGTTACTTGTTGAAGTGAAAACTTCTTTAGGCGCGTTGAACGATTTTGATAGAGGGTAAATCATTTATTTGCATCATCGTATTTTTCCAAGGAAATCGTCCACAATCGGGCGCAAGCTCACAAAGAAATCACTTGGAAACTCCTGAAATTTATGCATATAATCTGTTTGTTAGTATAAAAATACTTAAGTTAGGCTGCAATAAGATGTTTGCAACCAAAACTGATTATTAGTTCGGTTTATATATGCGATATATATATGCCTTTAAAGTTTGGCAATTTCTTCAGTTGTTGTATTTGTCAACATTTTTGAAAAACTTGCTTTTACTCAAACAGCTGCTATTCATGGTGAGATTTAAAAATGGATCGATCTTCTTCTCTTTCTGCTTTTTTTCTGCTGGAACTTCGTTTGCAAACAAGAAAAATAATGTATGGATTGAGTGTTTTAACATTTTAATCTTTAAGTTGCGATAAAGGAATATGTTGAACATTCAAATAATTACATGCATGCTCTTATTTTATTACATATCGTCAAACAAAGTTTGACAATTTTCATACTTGTTGTATTTGTCAGTGGCTTTTTATTTTCACCACTGCAGCATTTTATATTCCGAGTTCTCAACTATGGCAGTGTGTCAATCGGAAAGTTTTCAGTCTTTCGATTGTGGACGATTTCTTTGGAAAAATACGATGATGCAAACCAATGATTTACCCTCTACCAAAATCGTTCAACGCGCCTAAAGAAGTTTTCACTTAAAAAAAAAATTTTTTTAACCGAAAGAAGAGGCAAAAAAATTTTAAGTTGAGAGGCGCGGATTAGGGTTTGATTTTAGACCTATGGTTTCTTCGGAGAATTTTCTAAGAATTTTATGTAGATTACGTTTTTGCTATACGATTTTTCATTTTTTTTTCATCCATAGAAATCAACCCGCCCTAATATATATATATATATATATACATATAGGATGAATATATTATATATATACATATATATTTATATATATATAGTATATATATCGTATCGGAAGTACATACATATATTAGGGCGGGTTGATTTGTATGGATGAATATATTAACATTTTGATTTCATCCTACATGTAGGACGGGCTGCAGTATGAGCTTTCGCACATCCTACATGTCCGTCTGACCTGTCAAATCCATCCTACATGTAGGATAGTCCGAAACCCCCTATTAGCATGAAAATTCTTATATAGCAGTAAGGCGGTCCGTGGCAGGACAACGTCTTCCAGGGAATACTAATATTTTATATATAGGTTTTCGCTTCGGTCGGCAGTCCTCTCAATGCTATACTTTTTTTGTGATTTTATGACAATTAGTGGTCATATCCCTCCAGGAAAAATCAGAAGGCTTCCATCTAAATCTGATAAAGAAACATTCCCCACCGTATCTTTTGGAAGCTTAAGGGTAGTTTAATATATAGATTGTTTCCAAACTGCTTCTTTAAGAATGCATTTGGAATTTTTACTTATTGTCAAGAAATGACAACAGAAAATATTAATATCTTTGTTTCCTAGCCGCTTCCCTCCAGGAAAAATCGGAAGGCCTCCATTTAAAAGTGATAAAGAAACATTCCCCACCGTATCTTTTGGAAGCTTAAGGGTAATTTTGTATTTATATTGTTTCCAAAACCCCTTCTTTAAGAATGCATGTGGAAACTTTTATTTATTGTCTAGCAATGATAATAGAAAATATTATTGTCATTGTTTTCTAGCCGTAAACATTAGTAGAATTCGATAGTCTAGTGGTAGCGCGCTTGACTGTCGCTCAGGGGTTCCGGGTTCGAATCGTGGCCGGGCATTTTGATAAAAAGGAAAAGGAATGTTTCCACTTTAATTTTCAAAACAGGGGAGAGGACTGCTTCCAATTCACTTTTGAGGACAGCGGAGAGGAATGTTTCCACATGACTTTTTAACACAGCGGGGGAATGTTTCCCTCTATTTACATGCTATGTAAAAAAAGCAATGGAGAGTGCAACAAAGGGGAATGCTTCCTACATTCCATGTAATGTTTCCTGGTAACATCCGTTAATGCTCACATTTCCTGGAGGGATGCGACAACAAAAACAATTGACAATACGTTTCCATTACATTGACAACATTTTTCATTGAAAACTGACCTAGTGAAAACCGGGCTTTATGTCTGCACATATTTTGTTTGTAACGGTTCATATATTTCGGGAAAAAGGTCGGAGTTAGTGCAATTAGAATATCGTTTTTTCCGATACTTTGAGCATAGTCATTATTCCTTGTGACCACAGAAATAGTAATTTAAATAATTGCACATTACAAAAATAAAGTGGAATGTCATGCAGTTAAAGCTAATATCATATACATGTAACTTTTACATACCTTCTTATGTAGCTACGTTAAATAAAAAAAAATGAATTTTTTTCGAAAAAATTCACTGTGCAGTTGTGCTGCTTTTTTGAAAAAATACCGCATCATTTATCTTTACATTATACACATCAAAACTTTTGCTCAAATTTTTCCTCAAAATACGAAACTTACATAATCAAAACTTCTTCTTCGTGCTCTTGTAACGTGGGGTAATGTGAGTTGAAGTTATCAAATTTTAGAAAAAATTTTAATCAAAATTTCACTTTGCAGAGTTTTAAAAAAAATGTACTGAACAAAATGCAATTTTTCTTACAGCATAAGATGGATAATTCTATTAGCTTTTAAATAAGTATAAATTGATAAAAATTGTTTCGTTAGTTTCATAGTTATATGCAAAATACTGAAGAAGAAATTTCTTGTTTTTTCGATAAAATGAGTTTTTAGCCAAAAAGCCTTTAAGCCGTTTACGCGACTATTTACCGTTAGTTCATATTTATGTGTTATAAACCAAAATTCATATTTTTGAGAGTAGAATCAGAAATCAACGTGTCCCGGGAACTTTTCGAAAAAGTCAAAAAAATGGAACGTCTAACCTAAGGCCTATTTCCTTCCGGCATTTATAAAGCTCAATAGTAATGAATTTTCTGATCCATTTACACTTAGAAGTCTTTTCACAAGACTTGTACGATCCAAGTTAGAGTACGCGAGTTTTATTTGGAACCCATTTTATAATACTCACGTAAATCACCTAGAACGAGTTAAGCGTAAGTTTCTTAAATTTGCACCGCGTTTTTTAAACTTCACAGAACCTCTCCCTCTTATGTTGCTCGATGTAAACTCATAAATCTTAAATCACTAGAAAATAGAAGGACTGTTGTTTCCGTCTTCTTTATATTCAATATTATTTCTGGCAACACAGATTGCTTATATCTTTTAGAAAAAATTAACTTAATTTTTAATTAAAATTAAATGTCCCATCAAGAATATTAAGGCATTGTGTTCCATTTAATGTTGGTCTTCACAATTCATTTAGATATTTTCTATATTATATATTTCATAGAGGTTTTGTTTTTTTGAAGACGTTACCTTGTACAGGACGTAGGCAAAAATTCCATTACGTTTTGCCAAATTTACGCAGAATGCCTACTAAAAATTAGAGCCAATGCACATAATTAATTTCAAGTCATTTGAATTGGTTTAGTAGAATTAGGAGAAATTCAACCATTTTTGCAACATCACTTTGCAACAAAACTTCAAACTCAGATTGTATGCATGTTAAACGTCAAAGCTTATGCGCAAATTTAATTCCAATTTACCTTAATTTAATGATTACGTCTTGTTAAGTTTTAAGATACTAAGCCGATTTCGTAATTTTCAATTTCTTTTTATGGGAGAAATTCGTGCTTTTCATCTGATTTGCCTCATTTCCGGGCTTGATAATTTTATTTCCAATTTCCAGTTTAAAATTTAAGTTATCCATCTTAGGGGTCGTCCATAAATAACGTTACCAATTTAGGGGGGGGAGGTGTTTTGAAATGCACTACGATTAGTAACGGTAGGGGGGGGAGGTGTTCAGATATTGTAACGTTACCAAAAATGAAAAAAATCGACGAAAAACCTCTAATTAATAACACAATCATTTCAAAAATTTTTAACCTTACATGTTTATGTTTGATCGTCTAAATTGATAACTTTTGTTTTAACGATTTCTTCCACCACCTTTTCCCTCGACACAGGAACCTTTTGGTATTCCTTCACCATCTCAGCCCACGTCTGAAAAATTTGGGTCTTTGCTTTTGCGACAGGCTTTGACGTTAAGGCCTGAATGTTCTTGATCAAAGGAGACACCGTATGACATGTACTGTCCTTCTCAGAAACAAGAAATCGGTTCAAGGTCGTGTCCTACCTGCGGCTTGTATTTCGTTTTTAAAACTTCTATGAATTGCCAAAGCGGAATAAAAAGTACTATTTAAATAAATAAATTTTCAGAAAGCATTTACACAAAAACACAGAACTTGGTGCAGCTCGGGTGCAGCCTTTAAGGGTACTCTGTCAAAGACCAGGTGACTTTCTTTGCGTTAGAAATGAGGATTCACCTGAATGGGTCGACATAGAATCCGATGAAAAATTCTATTTTAAAGAATCCTCAACAAAGCTAACAGCTTTTTCTTCCCAGTGATTGAGAGCATCAAATCTTGGATCGCAGATGGAATAGCTTTTACAGATGATATTAATTATTGATTTTTTCCAATTGTTCCTTTAATGTATCTAGTCATACTAGTCACTAATACTAGTGAAAATTGTCAGAGCTAGTCAAATTATATAATCATTCGAATGAATTAATTTCATATGTCACGTTACTTTAAGGGGGAAGGGGTTTTGTAAAGCACTACGAAAAGTAACGCAGGGGAGGGGGGTAAAAAAAACCGGAAAATCAGTAACGTAGTTTATGGACGACCCCTTAGTAGCAAAAATGTGAAAAATTAAAAAAATGTTATCCAAATATTCTGAATCGAAAGCCTATCAATTATAAAATTCCATAAACATAACTAAAAAAAAACTATGAAAAATTAGAAATAGCAAAAACTTACCCAGGATTTTAAGCTTTTTTATTTGAGGATTATCTGCGCTTTTGCATTATCAGAAAATGTCTAAGAAAAGTTGACATCTAAACAAAATTCGAATTCATTCAAAGCCATTACTCTTACATAAACATCTAGACATAAAATTTTCGCAAATTAAAACTATTTTGAAAATTAGACAAAAAACTTTAATTCACAAGTCTATTGAAAAAAGCATAAGCGAAAAAATATTTGCACCTATTTGATTAAAAGGTTAAGGTCGATTTTAGGTTATAGTACTTTAAGGACATTTTTTAATGCGTGTTTTTTATAGAATATATGTATAAATTTTTGGAAAAATTTAATAACAAGTTTATTTTTAAAATATACTTAACCAAATTTTAATATAAAAATATACTCTTATTTTTTATGATTTTTTTTTAAATGATAATAAAAAATATTATACTATTCTGTACAATAATAGCAAATGGGTTACTGGAAGAACAACAATATCGACTTAATAAAAAGAGGTTTTTCAATGTGGAAATGATCTATTTGGAACTTCAATGCTTTTAAGGCATCTTGACAATTGACCAAAAAAAAGTATTTAGTTCTACTATCTATTAGAAAATACTTATATCTAAGATTTCACTTGGTTGTGGGAAGACTTTTTAATCACTAGGAAGGTTTTCAGGAACAAAAATAAAGCTTAAGACTACATACATTTTAAGGATTAACTAGAATAAATTAATGAAAAAAGTGTTGCGTTGTGCTCAAAAGTTACTCTTACTTCAAGTTGCTGGAAATTTCTTTAATTTGATTTTGAAAGGCACATTGAATGAGATCAAGTAGCAGTGTTTTTCTTTTCATCTTTGGTGGGACTTATGTCTTTGGTTGAAGAATTATCTTTGGACTTAAATTTATTCTAAGACTTAAATGTAATAGTTTGATGCAATCAAGACTTTTATACAGAAATTAAAACTAGTTGCTAAAATATAGCTAGTTTTCAGCGTCAAAATGTTTTTCCTGCTTTTTGAGGTGTCTAAATAAAATCACTTAAATATCCCATGTCGAAATTGTTTGTCAAATGTACGGAATTGGCATGAGTTAGAGCAGCAACAGAGCCATCCACAGTGTTGGCTTTATTAGCCTTCTGCTGCTGTTGTTGTTGTTGTTGTTGTTGTTGTTGTTGTTGTTGTTGATGTTGGTGTTGATGTTGCAAAGCCGCATCGATTACAATGCTTTTATTATCCTTGTTGTTGTCGTCGTCATCGGTCATGTAATCGAATGTTTCGGACAGCAACTTTTTTACATACTCAAATGAGACGAATTCACTGCTGCTGTTGTTGTTGCCGCTCTCGGTTGTTGGTGTTTTGCGTTTACTTGCATTAGAGTTGCTATCGGAAAGCAAGCTAATCGCAATCGAATTGTTGGCATTAGAGTTGGTGGTGTAGGCCATAGTGCTCGTGGTATTGTTGTTGGTGGTGGTGCTGCCAGGCGACAGTAGTTGCTCAAATTCATGTAATTGATTGATGTTTTCATTGGTGCTGCTGTTACTGCTGCTAATGTTGCTGAAACAACTATTACCGCGACATCTGGTCAGTGCATTCACTGTTAATGCTGTTGCTGCTGTTGTTATTGTTGTTGTTTTTGTTGTTAATATTGGTTGGCTGCTGTTGTATATATTGCGGTTTATGTTGCTGCCAACACATGTTGTTGCCACATCATTATCGCCGATTGAATTCTCATTCTGATTGCTTTCGATGGTGACAATGCAGTTAGACAGCTCATTAAAGTTCATTGAATTGTTATTAGCTACTGTAATATTGTTGTTGTTGTTGGTACTGCTAAGATTGGCATATATTTGTAATTTATTAGTTGCTGACGTTGCTCGGATGGCATTTTCATTACTTGTATTTGTATTGTTGTTGTTATTTGTGCTGATAGTTTTTATCAGTTCACTGCAACTATTGCTGCGCTGTTGACGCTGTTGTTGTTGTTTGGCTGTTGTTGTTACTATATTTGTTGTAAACGTGCTGTTGTTATTGTTGTTGTTGCTGCTGTTAGTGCCTATTATAGATGACTCTGAATGACGCCTGGATTTAGTGTCCATAATTGCAGCTTTATTGTTATTCTTTTTTATGCTACTCATACCACTAGCAGATTTTCGACGCCCCAAATGACCGTTTGCATTTCGTAAAGCATGATTTTTCACATGCTTGCGCAAACTTGAGGGATCAGTATAGCGTTTGGTACAACCCGTTATTTGACATGCATACGGTTTCTAAAAAGCAAAAGAAAAAACATTTTTATCTTGGAGTATGAAGCAAAGGATCCCTTAAATCATGATTTCAATTGCATAAAAGATATAAAGTAGTGCTGGCTAATCGAACTTCGACTCAACTGTCTCAGGGCCTCGATTTTGTGGGCCCCGAAATAAGAAAATAAAGGTGAGAGTAGGAGCTGGTCAAATACGCTATCACCTGACTACCGAGGCCGATTTTTTCGTCAAATCATTCACGCTCTACCCTTTATTATTTTTATATTAAAACAACAGAAATAAATTAAAAAAAAAAAAAAATATTTTATTATTATTGGTTGCCAGATGCAATTTATTTATCAAACACCCCCCCCCCCCCCCCACTGAAAAAAGTCATTGATATAACCCTGAACCTACAGTGTTGCGCAAAACAATAGCAACAAAATCAGTACGCTGCTACAAAATCGTGTATCTTTTTAAATGTTATGGACACATAAAAAGGTTTATAGGAACTAAAGCATATATTCATACATCATATTAAAAACAATTCATATTCAAATTTGGTTTTGTATTTTTTTTTTATTAAATTTAAAATTAATGTGACTACATTCAGATTGTCTGAGAGCAAAACAAAAGCAACATAATTAATATTTGGTGTAAGATTCATTATTTTTGATAAACGCTGCACATCTGAGCGGCATCGACTCTATTAAATTAGATATTTTGGTATTAGGTATATGTTCCCAATTAAGTTTCAGGGCTTGATACAGTGCAGTCTTATTGGAAAACCTTTGAGCAGAAACTTTTACCTTCAAAATCCCAAAAAGATTTTCAATGGGATTCAAGTCTGTCTGTGCCTGTAGTGTAGTGTAGTGTAGTGTAGTGTCTGTGCCGGCCAATCAAGGACTTGAATGCCATTGCCTCTAATGTAATCTTTGATGAGCTTTGAAGTGTTCTTCGGGTCGATGTCGGGCTGAAACGTTCACTGAAGCGACATATTCCACTCTGAATGTGGTCACATCTTGCTTTCTAAAATGTCATTATATACAAATCGATCCATAATTCCATCGATTTTTTGAAATGGTTCAACTTCATTATAGGAAAAACAAGTCCAGACCTTAATTCCACCGCCTCCGTGTTTAAAATTTTTTTGCCGTTTCGGGCTTCAAGTCGTGTACCTGGGTGGCGCCGTACCGTGCACATCCCATCTGAATTAATCAAGGTGAACTTTGATTCATCGCTAAAAAAACGGTTTTCGATTTTTGAACGGTACAATTTAAGTGCTCTTTTGCAAGACTGAGTCTAAAAAACAATAAATTGCAACTTGTTGTCACAATTTCAGACAGAATTGTTTGAATTGTAACACCTCACCTTGCTTTTTATGCTTAGCTATAAGCAAAGGTTTATTTGCCGGTCTGTAACTTCTTAAATCGTTCTCAACGGATCGCCTTCGAACAGTGCTGTGATGAATATCTAAATCAAGTGTCCGAACAATCTCTTTGCATGCGGCAAATGCTTTTCGTTTGAACACGCCACAAATGTTCCTGTCATCACGCAGCGATGTCTTCCGCGGTCGACCTCTTTAACGTACCGTTGTTACGTCTTTTGTGATGGTATACTTCTTTATTAAGGGGGTCCTCTGGTTTTCATATTTCTATTGCTCAGATACTCAAAAACATTTTCCCAAAAGGATTTTTCAAAATTCGAAATAGTTTAGGAGATACAGGCATTTTTGTGTAGGTATGTTTTCGTCAAAATAACGCATCAGCAAAGTTGTTTATTTGCCTGCAGTCATTAGTCGAAAATTCTGTGGAATTCTTCCAAAATATGTATTGATATTACAAAATATACACACACAGTATGTATACATGCAGTATGTATACATGCATGTTTTGATTTAGGGGTTGAAATGATTTTGAGCCCAGGTGTTCACATGAAAGAAGCAAACGAACGAGATTCAGTTTATTTTCGAACGCTGAAAGCTACGCGTGCGCGATAACTGCTGTTGTAAAATAAAAGAAAAATCGTTTTGTGTTTTTTTTTTTTTGCTATGGATAAAAAAAGCCACCCAAACGCGCCGCGTAAGTACGCGTATCGAACAAAAAATAGGCATTTCCGTGGAAACCAGCACTCCCAAGTAGAGGACACCGACTTTGCCAGCACATCGGCCAAAAAATTGAAGAAAACGCAAGACAATGAAGTCATCATCGAAAACAACCTCCAGTTCTGTTTCTTGGAATTTTTTTCATTTTTCCAAACGCTTGGTGCTCTGGTTATCTGCGCCCAATGTAAACAAAAAATTCGATTTGGAAAAACATGTATGCGTGGAGTCGGCTTCAAATTTTCTGGCAACCTGCATTTTCAACGAAGGCTTCACACGTATTTTAAAAATAATGTCAACAATGGGTATTGTCATCGGCCCACAAGCCGAGATGTATGCTGAATCTCGCGACGGAAAACGACTTCAACGCTCAGAGCTAAAAACGTACGCATCATCGAAAGAGGGTCGCACAGCCCGCAGAGCCCAAAAAGCCATGGAAAACTCGTTTTATGAGATGGAGGAAGGCACACTTTATGGGGCTGGAATTGCCGATTAATATTCGTAAGTATTGTATTAAAAAAATATGTGTTAATATCATTTGTGTGCCTCAAAATTGAAGTCAAAACTTTAAACGCGTTTTTCTCGAAACCATGTTTTTCAAAACTTTGCGCACGATAACTCAAACAGTTTTTGACCGATTTTGATATATGAGGCATGAAACGACGCAGAATTTACGCCGCTATAGCCCCTACCTCAAACTTGCCGAAAAAATAATGTTTACTATTTTTTTTCTACACTAGACTACAAAAAAAAAGGTCGAAATTCGATTTTTCATTTTCAAAGTGGCGGCTCTCCCCCTAAAAAAATTTCGATTTTTGTTTCCGAGGTAGGGGCTATAGGGGCATTCATTCTAAGTAACTCAATATTTTTTTTTTCAGACGATGTTTACTCTTGGAATCGTGCGCAATTTGGCCCCACCTTTTTTCCGGAGAACCTCGTTACCAGGCCGAGAACTTTCTGAACGGTCCATAAATTCACTTTTTCAAAATTTTGTATTTTTTTCAATAAATTAAGCTACCCAAATCAAAAAACGGAACTAAAATATCTTTACTCGTTCTCTTTCCACAATATTTTGAAAAAAGGCTAAAATTTGGCATAGATTACCAGAGGACCCCCTTAAGCTGCAAACTATTGACCAATTAATACCAAACTATTTCACGTTAGATACTTGCGAATTTTCGTTTTTATATTCGGAAATAATTTGTAATTTAAGAGCTTCACAGTATTTAAAACGTACCATTATAAATGGAACATTCAATGTCACAACTAGGGCAAAAACAAAACTAAACTTAAATGTTTATGACTTACAAACAACACGTGCTTTACAATAACGTAACTTTTACTGCTAATTCTGGGAACTTCTATTCTCTTTTTAAATTTTTCAAGTTTTGTTGCTTGTGTTTTGCTCTCAGACAAATTGAATGTAGCCACATTAATTTTAAACTTAATAAAAAAACAAAACCAAATTGGAATTTGATTTATTTTATATATGACGTATGAATATGCTTTGATTCCTATAATATTTTTTGTGTGTCCCCAATATTAAAAAACATACACGATTTTGTTGCAGCGCACTTATTTTGTTGCTATTGTTTTGCGCAACACTGTATATATCTAAGAAAGTGGTAGTCTTCTGCGTAACACTAACGGGATTGGGTACATTAGTAAAATACAAATTTAACGCGCTTTTTGTCGTGGTCTGATCTAAACAAATTATTGTGCATCACTCTTGCTGGGATAAATAAAAAGTGGCGAGGGCTCCACTTCCATATTTAAGACTTCAAAAGTAACGACCACCCTAACCTACACTCTATCTGCCACCCTTATGGGGCATACAAAAAACCAGACCTGTAAAAATAAGTACGAGTATAAGTACAAGTACCTAGGTACTTAAGAAATAAGTACTAAGTATAAGTACTTCCATACTTATACTTGAAATTTTCAAGTTCAAGTACTGTACTTTCAAGTATTTCAAGTTTGTTAAAGATTTCAGCAACTTCTTATTATTTTTAATTGTAAAAAATTAGCAAAAAGAAACCCTTAAAATATCATTTAAAGTTAAATAGTTTTGGCCTTCATCAAACCTAATTTTTCAAAAGAAAAATCTGTTAGAGATTGCCTTCTGGGACTGTAAACAAAACCAGCCAATGAAAACAAACGCTCCACTGAAGCGGAAGATGTAAGAGGTGTGTTCATCTTGATTGATAAGTCCTTCACAAGAGGGTAACCTTGCAACATCTCAAAATGTGAAGATTTATCATTGATGTATTTAAAAGAGTGCTTTTCTACAATTCTGTTATAGTCTGCACTTTGCAATGATGCGGATTGAGTTGGCGTAAAATCTTCGCTCGATTCTTCTACATAAAAATGTTGCAATGTGAAAGAGCATAACTTTTTTATTTGTTAAAAGGCTAGGTAGCTGCCAAAATCAAAAAAATCTTCCTGATGTCCAGTAACTGTTGTGTAAAAATCTACCTAGCAGTCACTCAAACCGCATGCTGAGTGGCTTCTGCAACAATTTTTTTTTCTTTTCTGCAGGCTAACTTTTTACGGGTCAAAATTCAAATTTAGTATTCAATGTACTAGAATAGTGGCGACCGTAGCCTAGTGGATAGAGTGCGTGGCCCCTAAGCCAAAGAACCTCGGTAGACCGGGTTCAATTCCAGCTCAGACAGAAAGTTTTTTCAACTGAATTAATTTTTCTGTTCGGTCATCTGCAGACAATAGCAAGCCTCAGAGAGTAAAAATTGGCATGTAAAGCTTCTTGAGAACATAAGCCGTGCGGAGTCGGCATAAAACACGTAGGTCCCGTTCTCGATCATTTGTGATCAAACATTTAATAACACAAAAATTGATCAATAGAAACTAGGTCAAAGTCCTTCCAAGTGCTGAAATGGCCAGTTAATTATTTTTTTTACTAGAATTTAGTATAAATTGCATTAAAAACAAAAAGTAATACAGAATTTTTCTCAAATTTAAACCAAAAAGCTAAAAAGAACGCCGTAATATTTCTTTGGTTTAAATTTTAGTACAGAAAAGTTTTAACTATGAGTTAGTATTTGCAAAATTTAAATTTTACACCGCAATGTTTAAAAATATGCAGTAAAATTTTAGTGGAACTAAAATTTAGTCCAAGATTTTTAACCGTGTACCTTAAAGAATTTTAATTTTTGTGTTGCCAAAATCACCAAGTACTTAACAAAGTACTTCAGAAATACTTGAAATAACAATACTTGCACTTGAAAATTTCAAGTATAAGTATGGAAGTACTTGTACTTGATACTTCTTTTTTAGGAATAAAGTATATATTTAGTACTTCACAGGTCTGCAAAAAACATACAAAATAGAAAAAAATGTCTATTAGATATATAAAAAAATCTATCACCCTTAGGGGGGGGTCGAATGTTAGGGCAGGTCCTTTTAATTTTTGCACTGAATGAAAATTCGTGAAACTAGCCACCTTAAACAAGAAGTCGTAATTTTTATATCTCTTATGGATATTATTTAAGTGTATATGAAAAAAAAGAAATTGCAATTTTTTTTTAAATTTTTTTTTCAATGAGTTACAAAGAATTTAGTTTAAGGCCACTGTTTTAGTTAAATTAATTTTGCTAAGTAACGGCTTGTTAAAATTTCTTGATTTTTGGGCCAAATTCTCGTAATACACGTTAAATTACAAAAATGATTTTTTTTTAAAAAAAATTTTTTTTGTTTAAAATAATAAGTTTTTTATAAAAAAATTTATAAAAACAACGTTCTGGACGTCATAGAAAAATTTTTTTAAATATGTTACATTCTAATAAAAAATTTAGAATTAATACAAAAAATAAAAATGATGTATTCTCCATAAACAATTCTGTTATGAAATGTTTTAAATCTGCACTAACTGTCTTGTGCGAGCCATACAGAGCACTGCACAATGGAATGATTGGTTCTCTAGATATTGCTAAAAATTTAATCCATTTGTATGGGAGGTGCCACTCCCACTTGTTCAGTCACGCCTTCTTTTGACACATTTTCTTTAAATGATGCAGTTGATGACTGACTTAGTTTCTGTTCTCATGGCTTCCCTGGTTTTTAGATATTGCGAAAAATAGGATGCATTTGTATGGGAGGTGCCACGCCCACTTGTCCAAATATTTTAAAAACCCTTTTTTGTTCTTTTCTGCTCCTAAATCACTAAAATCGTCATCAAAATAATTTATTCCCATCATTTTTATTTTTTTGTATTATTTATAAATTTGTATTAGTATGTAATATTTTTTTTTAAATTTTCTATGAGGTCCAGAACGTTTTTTTTAAATTTTTTATAAAAAACTTATTAATTTTAAAGAAAAAAAAATTTTTTTTTTAAATCATTTTTGTAATTTAACGTGTATTACGAGTATTTGTCCTAAAAATCAAGAAATTTTAACAAGCCGTTACTTAGCAAAATTAATTTTACTAAAACAGTGGCCTAAAACTAAATTCTTTGTAACTCATTGAAAAAAAAATTGCAATTTCTTTTTTTTTTCATATACACTTCAATAATATCCGTAAGAAATATAAAAATTACGACTTCTTGTTTTAGGTGGCTAGTTTCACGAATTTTCACTCACTTCAACATTTCTTCTAAGTACACCTACACTCCATACAAAAAACACCAAAAATACCCTTGCTCTTGTACGCAAAAATGTGACAAAAGGGTAAAAAAACATTCGTTTTTGTAACGAGACGCAAAAAATTGTACTATACTCTCAAAATCAAAACGCCGCCAAAAGCAAGAAGTTGCACTTAAAAAAAATCATCATCACTTCACGAAGCGCTATCGTGGTAATTAGTGTTGTCATTCCCGGTTTCGAGTTATTCGAAAAAATGGATTTTTATTAATGTGTCGGTTTTTTCGGTATCGGTTTTTTTAAAATGAACAGTTTCGGATTATTCCAAAACCTGGCTTTTTCCGGTCGGACTATTCGACATTTTCGAATACTTGAAATTTTGATTTTTTTAAAATTTTTGTTTTCATTTTTAGAGCATAAAAATATTTATAAAATAAACGATTACAGTGCGTTTTTTTTGTGCCCGTTTTTTCTCTGTATTTGATAAATTAAACTTTTTATTTTTATTTTTGGTATGAGAAAGCTAGTGGTGATATTTGTTTTAGCACTTTTCCGAACATTTCAGAACTAAATTGCTTTTTTTAAGATATATCTAAGTCAGCATCAAAAATTACTCAAGATGAACCATTAGGATTTTCATTTTGGTCTATTTAGCAAAGTTCTTCCTATTATTTTGGCAAACAACTATGCTGAACAAATAAATTGAACAAAATGAACAAAAATTGCTTTCAGTGGGTCTTATCGAGTGAGTCTTTCAAAAGTCTAGCTTAAATTCAGCATAGTTTGCAACGAAAAAATGAGATTAACATAGTTTATGAGTAACATTAATTGCTTTGAAGTGTTGAAAGCGGGCAAGACATATAATGGTATTTTTTCTATCATTGTCGACGAATAGACTGTGGATTTAATATAAATACTATTATTTTTGTCTTAATGAATTATTAAATACGTTTAGTAAAACCATTATATAAATGGACATTACGTTCTCATTCATTTTTTATTAAATTTAAAAATATATATTTATATTATCCAAATGGTTTTGTAGAGAACCGGCTACCCGGTTGAAACCGGTTATTTGAAAGTCCGCTTTTTTAAAAATTGTCATTTTCGGGTTATTCGAGAAGCTGGTTTTTACATTTTGTCGAATAATTGACAACACTAATGGTAATATCATAAAAAATCCAAGACAGTCGGTTTTTTACATTTATTTCCGTTTTAACTAATCTAAGCAAATGCATCTTTAGTTTAAACTAATTAAAAAAGAGAAATATTGTTTCGGTATATTGTTTTACTGAATCTAAGGTTTTAAAATGTATTCTTAATTTTAAAAACATAACTTTTAACTTGTTATGTAAAAGAAACTAAACTTTTTATAGATTATTCTCTAGAGTAAATGTCTACATAATTTGATAAAGGATAAAATCTGGTGCTACTGCCAAATTTGTAAGGTATAATTCGAAAATTTTTTTTAAGAAAATAAAAAAAAATCGCTTCAATTTTTTTATATGGTATTATAAACATGTTAAACTAGACAAAAAAATAAATGCTTTTATTCCACTATTTTACGTCCAAAATGGACACAAAAAAAGTAAATTGCTGGCTTGGTTAATAACGGCACTTGTAGCCATCTAAAACAAAAAATGTAAATAGATTATTTTTCTGTTGGCCTGTTTTTCTAGCAGGTAGTAGACTTAAACATTTTCATTAAATAATAACAAAATGGCGGGCTAAAAAATAGAAATTTTAAAAATTTAGTCTGTTTTGTCGAGAACCGGAAAAAAAAATAGAAAATGTACAATTCTACTACCTGCGAGAGCTTTTGGCGTGTAGAATAACGTATTTGAAGTTTCAGTCTAATCGACTTGATAGAATTTTTTAAAACACCCGGGCATATCAAAAAAACGTTGTTTCGAGAAAAACGCTTTTAAAGTTTTAAATACATTCAGCTTGCAGTTAAGAGGCGCTCTCGACTATGTGCTACAACTTCGTTAATATTTTTAGTTTTGGTTTGAAGTTTTTACAGTATACTACCCCAACAACACTCAGTTCGTTCGCCTGAATATATTTAATTATAAACACTTTCAACTTTTGTTTACATGAACAAATCAATGTTCTTGATACAACAAAGTTTGTTGTATTCTTAAAGCTTGAAATTTCATTTCTAAGACCGCGTTCGTAGTTTTTTGCGGAGCTGAGAGGTTTTTCTGATAAATGCCTTATGCATAAGCATAAGAAAAAAGCTCAATGTTTGTGCAAGCTAACCCCGAGCATAAAGCTACTTTTGAAATGGTTTTTAGCGCTTATATCTCCATCTCGCTTGCTCACACAAGCAGAAAGCGCGCAATATAAGCACCAATAGGCTCAAGAAGCTACTTTGTGAAGAGTTGAATAAGCGTTGATTTTGATCAAAAAAAGCTCATCAAAGCTGCTTTATAAATCAGCTTCAGCCAAAGCGTTGATAATGAATACGGCCTTAGAACTGACATTTCAAGCTGTAAAAATACAACAAACTTTGTGGTGTCATTGTAACATTGGTTTCTTAATATAAATTTAAGTAAAAAGTGTTTATATTAAAAATATTTAGGCGTACGAACTGAGTGTTTTTGGGGTAGTACTCTCAACATATTGTACTTCAATCAAATTTAATCTTGTTTAACTTTTCTAAATGACACTTTTGCAAACTTTAGTTTTAATAACATTTCAATCATCATTTTGCTGTTATTGACATCAATTTGAGCAAATAAATTTTAATTTTCATCTCTGCGAAACTATCTGACTAACTGCAAACTCTTAAATTGAAGCTTTAATTAAAGCCAACTTCAGACCTATAGTAAGTTATTATTACCACCATCAATGGCAAAGCTGCACACTGGGACTGGCACTGTTATAGAAATATTTTCCATGGAAGTTAAAATTTTTGCGAATTAACAATATAAAAACTAATAAATTAATTAAAAAAATTAAGACGCTGTCATATAACTGAGCTAGAAGAAGCCAAATACTTTTCAAATTTTTTCAACAGAGTTTCTATTTTTCAAGGCGCTCCATATTCTTGTTAATCTTAATTTTATGCAAAAATATAAATTTAATTAAAAATTCTTATATTCTAAATTATAAAATTATACCCACATACAGTTAAGTATGAAGCTAAAATAAAACTCAATTTCGATCAACATCGTCCCAATGTGTTTGCCACTCAAAAACACTTTGTTGCTTGTGTCAGTGGGATTGTGTTTATTGCGTAAATCACACGAATAAGTGTGCCACAGACACATTCACTTACCGTGTCATAGTGTGTCCTTTGATGTTTGGCCCTATCCGAACTATTGCTGAAGGCTTTGAGGCAACCATTGTACTGACAGCCATACGGACGCTCTCCGGTGTGGGAGCGTTGATGAATTTTCAAATTTTCCAAACGTGAAAATGCTTTATTACAACCGGAAAACTGAAAACAGAAACAAAATGTAAGCAAAGTACATTAGTATGTGTATTGCCTATGAGTATGTGTGTGTGGTGGTAGGTTTGTAAGTGGGTAGGAACACTTTAAAAAAAAACAGTCAAGTGAGGCAGGCAATTTATTAAGGACATTCATATAGTTCGCGATGTTTGAAATAGAAAAAAGTCAGTTGCAGCTTTTAATAAAGCACTTAGCGTCATCTAGCAACACTGTTTGTAGCTAATTAAGGTAACGAATTTTTGACAGCTGATATATGTCAAAATCAAAATTCTATTTAAGATGCGAGAAGGATGGCAACAAACAACAACTTTTAGTACGAGCTCGTTTTTATGCCAAAAATAAAGATGGCATCCCATTGTGCCATACGGATCCGTTTCGTATTCGAGATGGACTTATTTCTTCGTATATTTTAGAAATAGTGAGATCCAAAACTGATCTGTTTTTGTATGAAATTCCTCTCAAAAATGCGAATCACTTTTTCAAATTTTTCGAACTCGCCTGGGACTCGGAACAGACTTCGTATACGAATTCGTGTCGGACTTTCTTTTCGGTTGGAGATGGACGCTTTTTTTAAATAGTGCGAATTTACGACGGACTTGTTTTTAAATAGTTTAGATTCAAAATGGAGCAATAAGGCTTATGCTAGATTCAAAATACATATTTCTTTTTTTTTTATTATTGTTTTATATTAAGTAAAATATTAGTTTGAAATCTGAAATAACTTTGTTAACAAATTGAGACCTTTTTCGAAAGAATTCAAGATCTCTAGCATATCTTTTAAGAAGTCATATGTTGTTATGACAAACTTGGCTTTTTACATTGCATTCTGAATAAATGACAAGAAATGAAAATAAATTATGTATAATGACTTTTTTTATTGCAAACTTTCGTCTTCTTGGCTATGCTATTTTTAACGCATTCAAATTCGAAAATTTCTTCAAAGGAAATCAAACGTAAATTAAACATTAATTACTATTTAAACAAATTTATAAAAAATAGTGTAGACTAGCTAATATGATAAAAATATTTTTTCAAATTATCAAAAATACGAGTACAGTGATGGTGAGTTCAACTCCACTTGCATCTTAAAACAATTGATTAATATTTTTTCTTAAAATATCCCAATAACTTTTACAGCTGTAATGACAAAACGTTCAAAATAAACGCTATTAGAAAATTTTTTGGAAAATATAATTAAGACAAGTAGTTCTATTTGTTTTGAAGGAAAGCTTCAGGAGCATGCAAAGTGTGTTCTTTCCATACAAAATTAAAACAAAAATTGATAGTACCTAATTGTACCTCCCTTGGATCTATTTTAATTTTTTACATTATTTTGTATGGGAGGTACATCTACAATATTGTCCCATAAATATTCCTACTTGTATTAATTAAAAACTCTACTGTTAAGCACATTTTATTGTATTTGTAATAGCAAAATAAAATTGGTAACTTTTTTCCATTAACAAAATGTGTAATAAATAATAAAGTAAATAAATTAATGCATGCATATGTTCAAAAAATCAAAAATTTATATCGCTACTGACATTCATCGCTACTGAATTCTTCGTCAGAATGACTACAAACAATATAAGATTCATCAACTAACAGATCGATTCTGTCGCGGAAACGTTAATATTATTACCGTAGAAATTCACCTTCTGGTACCTTTTACAATCTATTGGTATTCTGCAACCTAGCGTTCCCGGTATATATTGTTACCCTATCTTTAGGTGGTAACAAGCAAAACAGCTGACATTTGCATTGCTTGCATTAGGCAATGTGGGTCAATTTTTTTCTTGTAGCAGCTCTGGGTGACTTCGAATAAAATTAACATAAAACTGCCCAGTAGTTCCAGTCTTGAAGAAATCTCAAATGAATCATATACGATTTTTCTTGATCCTTGACGAAACGGGCTGATTTAGCCAAACATTTCATTGACGAAAATTTCATATAAATGTTCCAAATTCGTGCAAGACGCAATGCAGAAACGTCGAGATTTATCATGCACGAACCCAATATTGAAATATTGAGGAAGTTTCGTTAATGAAAACTAGACAGAAATATACAGAAAATTCATCAATTAATTAAAATCGAAACGTGTAAAAAATTCGTGAAGAAATGTTATACCGAAACGTTGAAGTGAAAACGCTGTATTATTGCAGTTTAGCCTCCGAACGATTCGGCAAATAACAAGAATCATGAATATCTTCGAGTTGTTGTAATAGAGTGGAAAAAGTTAGGCGCTGACAACCGCTGCTTTGCATTATATTTTGTATGAATTTTTTTTAAGTCCAGCAGCTTATGCAGAAACTTCCTTCAAGAAATCATCACGAAAAGTTCGACAATGATGACGCGAACTCCTGGGTGCAACTGCACCGACGCACAGTGAGCTTTTTTTAATTTTAGGGTGACATAATATTAAGAAAAAATATTTTTATTCATCAGAGTATGCAACATGTATTATGAATGTGGTAACTTGATGTATTGAATGGTTTTTTTTTATAACATACATCAAAGCCGAAACTTTTTTAACAAAAATAAGCTCAATAAAATCCAAAAAATAAAGTCAAGATTAAACAATAAAAACTTCAAACACAAAGTACATTTCAAGGTTTTGTTTTTTGGACTTTTTTATGGCTTAATTGCTATTGAAGAATTGCTATAAAGTATAATAAAAAATTTTAATAAATAGATCGAATGTTACTGAATTGATCTAAAGCTATACATATCATAAAATTTCGAACTTCTATCTTCTGTTTCTGTAAAAACCTGCTGCCTCTAGCAGCTATTAAGAAAAACCACTTAATTTGAAAAAAGTCTTAAAAATCAAATTTTGCCCTAAAATGCACTGATTTCTAAGACATTTTGTAGGTACTCTTAAATTTAAAGAAAAATAAAATGGAAATCATAATTCAAAACAATTTGTGACCTTTTTTTGCATTAGCAAACATTTTTTTAAATTTGATGAATTGAAAAGTAATTATGATGAATTGAATTTTAATTTAATTGTAACATATTTTATATTCATCTTTATAACATATTTTATATATCATAGTCTGCAAGAGCTTATGTTCATTGACTAAAATAAAAAAAAAATAAAAAAATAAAATTTCGTTAATTTGGTAATTATGTTTTATAGGAGATATATCTAAAAGTTATCCGATTTGAAATGTTTTTAGCATAACGTTTAAGTGAAGTCAAATAAACTAAAGTTACTATTTAAAAACATAAATAAGCAACTTTATGCGGGTTTTTTATTAAATATGGTTTGTATGGGAGGTAGGCGTTGACCTAGAATTCTAATTTTTTTTTGTGCTGTTACTTAATTTAGGCTAAAACTCATTTGTACAAAATTTCATGGCCCCAGCTTTTATAGTTTATGAGATAATGCAAATGTCATCCTAAAATCGAAAAAAGCGTACTGTAAGACGCAGTTCGTGCATATTTCCTGGTAAGAAAAGCGCATATTATTTTAAAATTTAACAAAATTCAATGAATTCTTTATACTTACTTCTCTTTTTTTCATTTATTTTTTTCAACACACTATCATACAGAATGAGGTAAGCCTTCGACGTTTGACAGTGTTGTTCAGTGTACAGAAAACCGATTGACCCAACCAAAATAGGCGAAACGAGACGATAGCATTTTGACGAACGTCTGCACTCGTTATGGATGTTTACGGATTTAACCCAAAATAAAACGATTTGCTCAACTCGTCTGAAACAGCTGATCAGTAGGCAATCGAGTATTATTTATTTATTTATATTGTGCATTTTGTAATTTTAAGTAAAGATTTGTGAAAAATGAGTGAAATATGGCAAAATTGAAACAAATTGATGAAAATAAAATAAAAACGCACTCTGCACAGCTGTTGTTGACGAGTTGCTACGCTAGCAGTGCGGTTCTTACGGAATAATACGTCTTGTCAAACTGTTTCGTTTAGTTTCGTTCAGTTACGTTTGCTCATTTTGGATAACAACATTAATATGTATTTAACCGAACACTTACGTTTTTACTCGTTACCGAGCAAAACATCTATTTTGTTTGGGCCTCGATTTTTTGCTAAATTCCTTGTCCCTTGCTTAAAATACCTTCTCAGACAATGCTCCAACTGGTAAGGAAAATGCTGAAATAACTTCACATCAGTGCATAAGAATTTTATGAACACTGCTGGGCATATAAACTTATATACAACTGTCTAGTTTCTTCTAATAACAATTTGAAGATATTCAGATCTATGGAGCAACTTGCCAAAACTCTCAATTTAATAGAACATTTTCCAATCAAAGTTTTGCTTATGCCTGTTATTTGTGGGCTTAGCTCAGCGTTAAAGAAAAAGCGCCTAGCTGTAAATTCGTCGTTAGGAGACATTCGCTCTCTTTAGTTAGCCGTCCCAGAGACACATTTTTCTCTTAAGATCAGCTTGAATTCTTCTTTGCTTTTGCCTATTTCCTTTACTTCGTACATGACCAGTCTTAATTGTTTTGTCGTGTAATACATTTCAGTACATTTTTGCTAAAACAAATATTCTTAATATTTTAATAAATTAATTAATGTGAACTGAAATCGCATTAATAACTATTGAGTCCCCAAGTTTTCAACTTTTAAAATAAGAATACAAAAATTTCCCAATATTAAACAATATTTTTTTTTGTTGGAAAACTAAAAAAACAAGCAACATTTTTAGGGCATTTTTTAACTTTGAAAGCTTTTAACTCCTAAGCCAATTTCCAGCGGACTGAAACTTTTACCAGTTGGATTTAGGAGGTCAAAATCCATATCATTCGAAAAAATTAAAAATTTGAGTTGTCGCTATTCTTGAAAGAAATAAATTAATTAAATTAATTAATTATACAAATTAAATTAATTAAATTAATTAAATAATTTAAATCGTTAAGTAGAAACAAAAACTGCTTTATCATTTTTATATTATTATTATATTAACATTGTTTAATAATGGTATAGAGCTAAAAGACATGCAATAAATGAATGCTTTTTCAAATACCCAAATTTGATCTCTTCTTTGTATTTATAGACTAGCTGTAACCCGGCGCGTTGCTGCCAATCTCCCTTGCAGGTGTTAATTGAGGTCCAAAGCTATTCGATAGCACAAATATGGGTTGTATGGGAGATGCGAGTCCCCTTTTTCCTACGCCCATAAAATGTTAATAAAATTAATGAAAATGCATGTATGAATTGAGGTCGAATACTGAATTCTGACGCTGTGTTACCCATAACTTTAAAGCAATTCGATTTTGCATGTTTGGGTTGTACTTGTCCAACGCCATAAAATGTTTTCAGTAGAACTGCATGAGTAAATTTAGGTCGATTACAACCTATAAAATGTTATTAATGAAACTGCATGCATACATTGATGTCGAATACTGAATTCCGATGCTGTGTTATCTGTAACTCCAAAACTATTCGATATCACAAGTTTTGGTTGTATCGGAGGTTCCACTTCCCTTGTTCAACTCCCATAAAATGTCATCAGTGGAAGGACATGTGTAAATTGTAGTTGAATATCGAATTTCGAGCCATAACTCCAAAGCAATTTTATATCGCGAATTTTTTTATATTTGTGGGCGCCAAAAGGAGGTGTGGCAATTTTTTTCTTAAACCGTCTCGTACTCGAAACAAATCCACTGCCAAAATTTTAGCTCGATCGGACCAGCAATGTCGAAGTCTCTTTATCTTTTCTTAAAGTAGGCTTAGCTATCGTGGGACCACGCCCATTTTAAGTATAGTTACCGATAGTTATCATACGAACTTAATTACCAAATTTTGGTTTAATACGACAAAAACTGTCTTAAATATAGCATTTTTATTGATTTGTGGGCTGTAAAAGGGGTGTGGCAAATTTTTAGTATGCCTATATTGCTCGCGTAAGTGCAAGCAATAAGTTGACAAAGTTATATCGCAATCGGATGAACGGTATTGCAGCGCATAGCGAACAAACAAACTAACATTCATTTTTATATATTAGATATTATATGTAGAGGTTTCTTTTGTATATTGATTTAGAGTGAAATTTTACGTATAACATTTTTTTTATAGGAACTAACACCCTAACACTGAGTTTTGTGGGACATTTTAACACCAATTCCAAATAGGTGAGAAATTAACCCTTAAACACTTTTTAATTTTTCACTTTTTTTTTGGCATTCAAGTTGGTTTTTGAGCTTTGATGTATTCAGAGACTTATAGTAGAATTTTATGGCAAATATTTTTGTGGAAAATTTTAACCCGTTATATCCCTGTTGTATGGGTTTTATTTGCCCTTTATCAATAACAGGTAAAAAAAGATCCATACATTGAAGAGTTAGAGGGTTAAAATGGTCCACGAAAATGTTCCTCGTAATATTTTACAAATATGTGCTGAACACATCCTATACCAAAAACGTAAGGGTCACATGGTTTCATGTCGACTCACTATGAGAATGTTCAAAAGGGGGATAAATTAAACCCCCTCTAAAATAAGACTCCGACATAAACTTTCAAAACGCCGGTACGCGTATATGTTTTTTTTTTTTTTGTCCCCTCCATCAGAGTCCGTTGGCGGAACTTGTTATTTTGGAAAAAAATGATTTTGTTGTTCAATGTTATCAATAAAAAAAATTTCACATAAACCGAAAATTTAATAAAAAATCGATTTTCGACTAATAACTGAAATCATTAGTCGACTTTAAAAAGTCGAAAAATTTGATGAAAAAGTCGACAATCCATCCCTAAGGTGACATTAGAAAAAAAATGGAAATTGTTAAATAATATACTTAATAAAGGGAAAAATAATGAAACCATTTAAACATTAGTTATAAACAGGGCTCGGATTTTGTTGACCCAAAAATACCTAAAAAAATGACAAAAACCATCTGAAAACTGAAGAAAATTACCAAACAGCTAACAAAAACTACATAAAAAACGCAAACTATTACATAAACAATAAAGCTTTAAAAATAAAACATTATTATTTGGTCGTGCTCTACCATTTGATTAAAGTTTTTTCTAAATGACCTTGTTATTTATTATGTTGATTTTACATGATTTATATACAAATTCTAAATGTTTGATAGTTTAAATCATACTTGATTTTAAATACAAATTCTAGTTGTTTGACAGTTTAAAATCGTTTATTGAGCTAAAGGCCAAAGTTAGAACAATTAATTGTTCCAACGAATCTTTCCAAGGAAACAACAACAACAACAAAGTTTTTTCAATGTGAAAAGGAAAAAATCACTAGCTGATTTTATTGCAATTTCGGCCGTGCTAAAGGCTTCATCAGAAATCTTTGTGATACCTGTGCAAGCGCGCACTAGCGCACTGCACCACAGAGGCGATGAGATTTGAAGTGTTTGAAACTGAGAAATTGACACTTCAAGTCTGCTAATATTTCAGCAATAGAGCACAAAAATAGAGTTAATAAAAATTAGCATATCCTGAGTTTTTATCCAGCACTTGCTTCATCTTTCTGCATACCGTTTCTTAAGTTTGACCACGCGCAGAGCTTTTTTTTCAACGAGGACTATAAACAAAGCTACTCCTTTTTTGAGAATTAATCTTTTTGATTGAAAAGACTCTATTGTCAAAGATGTATGTTTAAAAATTAGCATTTTTAAATTTTTTAGTACGAAAACAAACGAAAAAATCTTTTAAAACTACACTAAAATGTCTCAAAAAACCGAAAATTTCTCTAAAAGTTAAAAACATTTAAAAATTACAGTAAAATAACTTAAAAATCTCTAAAAATTACCAAAAAATGCCCTAAATCTAGTAAAAATTACTTGAAAACTAAAACCAATAAAAAACGATGAAAAATGGCGAAAAATTGCCTAAAAACTTTTCATATTTGGAATTTAGCAAACATAAATTGGCGTTCTAAATTACAAGGAAATGTCTTAGAAGCAGCAGAAAAAAGATGACATGTCATCGAAATCCTAGCCCTTGTTATAAATAACTTTCCTGTTTCCAATCAAAAAACTCTAGCAGCTTGTTTTAACCATTTTTTTTTATTTCAATAGGCTCCGAAGTAGTTGCTGATGATACCACTGAAAGATCTTTGTGTTTTTGTTTTTCCAATGAATCTTCTTTGTCTAAAAGTTTTGTTATGAAGCAATTTCTTCGTTTGAAGTGTATAAAATTATTATGTCGTTAAAAAATTCAAATTCTGCTTCTAATTATTATTTTACCAATAATTTAATTAAGAAAATTTCTTTTGATATTTGTGATGCCATTTGTTTATTTTAAGTGTTGAAACAGGTTTATTTCCGAGTAATATGAAGATGGCTGAGGTAATTCCTCTCTTTAAGAAAGGTGATCGTACCAATATTAACAACTATGGACCTATATCACTCCTTCCGGTGTTTGCCAAAGTTTTTGAAAAATCTATGAAGACTCGTATCGTAAAATTTTTAGAAAGTAATTTCCTTCTTAGTAAATGTCAGTATGGCTTTAGATCTGGTTGTTGCGCAACAGAAGTTGCACTTTTGAATTTTTTCTCTAATGTGTACTCAGGTTTAAACTATAAAAAGTTAACTGCGGCTCTTTCGTGGATGTTACCAAAGCTTTCGATACAATCAACCACGATATTTTATTAAGAAAATTGCATAATTTTGGCTTCAGAGGCTAAATATATAACCGGCTTGGTTCTTACTTATCAAACAGACAGCAGAAAGAGTTGTAAAAAGTTCCTGTCTAGCAAAAATATTTGTTTTTCATCTGATGTTTTACATATTTATTCTGAGGCTTTTTGTTGCTCTTCTAAGTGTTTTAGTATTGAACCTGTTAATTCCTTTAAATACATCGGATTAATGTTGGATAACAAGATGAGTTGGTCGGAACATACTCGAGCCCTTAAAACTTATCTAAAGGCTGCAACTAGACATTTATTTTTTGAAGTAAAAACTTCTTTAGGTGCGTTGAACGATTTTGGTAGAGCGTAAATCATTCGTTTGCATCATCGTATTTTTCTAAGGAATTCGTCATTCGGCCGCAAGCTCACAAAGAAATCACTTGGCAACTCCTGAAATTAATGCATATAATCTGTTTGTTAGTATACTTAAGTTAGGTTGCAATAAGATGTTTGCAACCAAAACTTACATTGGCGTCGGAAGCGGGGGGACAAGGGGGCAGTTGCCCCCCCCCCCCCACTTTTTTAGCTAGATAAACAATTTAAAAAGAAAACTTCAAAAGTTATTCAAAATGTCAGTTTTTTTACAACGATAATATTTTTGTATTAGATATTTTCCTCTTCTTTCTCTCTTCTTCATAAGCATGTAGAGTTTCTACTGCAAACCCACCACTTCAGTTTAAAAGCACCCTTAAGTATGTAGCTTAATACTGTAATATTGTAATCGAAGCCTTCAACGGAAAAGTGCCTTCTGAACAAAATCTAAAAGCAAAACTAGATCTTTATGCAGACGACTTTGATGTGAGCGACCTCCACGCGCAACTTAAATTGCTGAAGCAATTGCCTGGCCAAACACCTTCAAATTGTAGTGGCATTGTATCCCAATTTGCAAAAAATTCGGATACTGTAAAAAAAACTATTAAATGAAGTTGAAAAACTTATTGCTTTGCTTTCATCTGAGCGTTTTTTAGTGCACTAAGACGACTTAAAACGTATCTTCGAGCAACTATGACACAGAAACGACTCACTCATGTGGCACTTATACACATTCACAAAGATAAAACCAAAGAATTGAATTCGATGGAGGTGGTGAAAGAGTTTGTTTCTCGCAAGAACAGAAAGAAACATTTCGGAATAATTTAAATTGATATAACTTTTTGTACCTTATTGCATTTAAACCATGTAAAGATATACCTAGTCTTGCTCTATAAAAGCAACCATTATTTCTTATATTTTCATATTACCATATGAAAGATCCTTTAAAGAATGATCTCTAATATTGAAATTGGAAGAACTTTTAAAAACAATAAAATTTTAATATTTTTATATTTTTTTATTTTAAACTAAAATAAAAAATTTGTGTATTCATATTCATGTTTCTTTAAAAAAATTTTAGTGAACTTTTTTTGCACCACCATTTGTACTGCCCCCAGATGAAATTCGCTTCCGACGCGCTTGAAAACTTATTATTAATTCGGTTTATATTTATATATATATGCCTTTCAAGTTTGGCAATTTCTTCAGTTGTTGTATTTGTCAACATTTTTGAAAAATTTGCTTTTACTCAAACAGCTGCTATTCATGGTGAGATTTAAAAATGGATCCATCTTGTTCTTTTTCTTCTTTTTTCTGCTGGAACTTCGTTTGCAAACAAGAAAATTAATGTATGGATTGAGTGTTTTAACATTTAAATCTTTAAGTTGTGATAAAGGCATATGTTGAACATTCAAATAATTACATGCATGCTCTTATTTTATTACATATCGTCAAACAAAGTTTGACAATTTTCACACTTGTTGTATTTGTCAGTGGCTTTTTATTTTCACCACTGCGGCATTTTATATTCAGAGTTGTCAACTATGACTGTGTGTCAATCAGTCGTGGTAGGATAGAAAATATCAAGTTGAATAAAATTTGTGTGTGTTGAAATAAATTTATCTTCTTTAATGTGCCAAATGGACGATGAAATTTTGACAATTACAAATTTTGACGTTTCGGTAGTGTTTTAGCGCAAATATTTTATTTTATTTGCATTTTATCAATTTGCGACATATTTAATTCGAGAGCTTGTACTTGCAACATATTTCGTAAACTTGTTATATTGTAAACTTAAAATACCTTTAAAAAAATTAACGAAACAGCAGGCAAACAGAAAATATAGCATGCAAAGTGCTGTATATTTTACGCCGCCAATTCGGTTCATCCCCTCTAACGCTGCGCAACCGCTGGGATCTTGTAATTCTCTTTGCGTTGTTGTTGTAAATTCGCTAAGTAGTTATTGTTGTACAGTAAGCTTTAATTTTTTGTAGATGTTTATTTGTAGCTACAGTCAGCATATGACATCGAACTAATTTAGGAAACAGTTTATGCATATGAATTAAAGAGTATATATAATATTGGTAAATCTTTTTGTTTTTAGTAAAAGTGTTACCGTATCGGAAATACATATATATATATATGTATATATATACATATGTACATATATATAGTTCATATGTATGAACAATTTAGCTCATTGAGGAAATTTAAAGAATATTTATGTATATATATATAATAACAATTACGTATTAAACCTGCAAAATCATTAATATATTCAGTAGTAATTGAATAATTAAGGTCTGCTTATCCTAAGCATTCTATTTTTTAAAACTTTTTAGCTTAATTTCTTATATGGATTATATATAATTTATAAGCTATAGATATTTCTTAATTTTAGAATATTCTATTTTTAATACACAATGTAGATATGGTGAACATGTATATTGTGTTAATGTTATGATATAAATTGATATAAATAAGCTTTAATTTTTTATATTAATTCAATAATGAAATAATTCAAATAAATTACTTTAATTACATGTATTTTTGATGTGGTAACACTTTTGCTTAAAAGAAATAGTTTCAGTAATACATAAAAAATTTAATAAATTGTTATAAGCTCTTAACAAAAATAATTCTAATTTCATATGCCAACTGTAGCTACTCGATTAGAATTCGCAACACCTACAAAAAATTTCCGGCTAACTGCGCCAACAACAATTACCAAGGAAATCTACAAACAAGGACGCACAGAGAAGAACAAGACCAGAGCGGATCTTTTAAAACTTTTTGATTTCATCCTACATGTAGGACGGGCTGCAGTATGAGCTTTCGCACATCCTACATGTCCGTTCGACCTATCAAATCCATCCTACATGTAGCATAGTCCGAAACCCCATATTAGCATGAAAATTCTTATATAGCAGTAAGGCGGTCCGTGGCAGGACAACGTCTTCCATTTATATTTTATATATAGGTTTTCGCTTCGGTCGGCAGTCCTCTCACTGCTATACTTTTTTTTTAAACCTTATTGCTGTCTCGAACTTCTCAAGTCAATTTACTATGGTATTTTTCAATCCAAATTGGAATACGGTTTAATTTACTGGGGCTGCACTTATGCTAACAAAATAACACCTTTTTTGATATCACAAAAACTGGCAATCCGTCTAATTTGCAATAGATCTCGCCGTGATAGAAGTCTGATTCTTTTTAGAAATTTTATCATCTTACCATTAAAGCATTTATACTGTTTAAAGGTGTTAAAGATATTTTTTATTAAATCTGGGTTTCTACTAAGTAGATACTCAATAAGATATAACTTAAGAATTAATCTTCAGAATCTTGCCACTGTACCACAGTATTCATTGCAATTATTTCTGCAGTTTTATACTTCAGTAGTTTCCAGACTTTTCAACAACTTGCCTTATAGCATAAGATGTATTCACAATAAATGTATGTTTTTTCGGAATGTTAAGGCTTGGCTTTTCAGCCTTAACTACAATTATGTTAATTGATTGTTCAGTTCTGCTAAGTAATTAAGACTTTTTTTTTTTTTGAGTTTCTCTAATTTTTTTTTCTCATTATATATTTGTTTTTAGTATTCTTATTTCACTTCTTTTTTTTTCTGTGATAATTTATGGTATATATTTATTTTCTGACCCCAATTCACTTCACGTTATAATAAAAATATGATTATGTTACTTATGTAACTGCAATCGCCTCTAGTTCCTTGTGAACAATAGATTGCAGATCTTTTTCATTTCAAACTATAGCTATTGAATGTGAATGTTAGAAACGTAATTAATAAATTGTTTGCTTAATGTTAAGTTATGTTATGTTTTTAATAAAATAGTTATAATTGTTACTACTACTACTACTACTACTACTACTACTAAAAAAAAAATTATTCTATACTATTTTGTTCCCAATACTTCAAGTAACAAAACTAATAACATTTGACTAAGAACCGTCTTCTTGTTTCTTAATAATTCGCAGAAAAAAAATTCCAATTCCACAATACCCGAAATTCCTTTACTTTTTAAATAAAGGAATAAAAAACATATTTTTTTTTTCTTATTTTCGCTCCCATTTGATGCATAATGGCACGTAGCTAATGATATCAGGAAGTTATTTGAAATATTGTAAAAATAAGTAAAGAATTGTATTTCGTAACCTTTATGCATAGAAATTAATATAAAGTTTGATAGCAACTTGAAAACTGGCTTTTCTGTTAACGTTCTGACCCTTGTTTTGACGAATTTGTAACAGGATCCAAACGAAACAAAAAATAGATAGTTCCGCGCTGACGGACTCTTGAAGGATTCGAAAAGGATTCGCATCCGTTTTTGTGCACATTGGGATGGAAACTAATATTTTATGTGTGTGCGTATATCAACTTTACACAGTGCTGGTTACATTTTTTTAGTATGATGTTATAAAGACCTAAATTCTTTTGTCAGAAGTAGTGATTTTTTGAAATAGCTGTAATACTCAGAAATTATGCAATTTTTCAAGCTTATTATGACAGTTATTTTTGACATTGAGTAGTAAGGCTCAAATCAATGATGGAATCCTTTTTTCCAAGAAGTCGTTTGCAAATTTTTTTTATCTGAAGGAAATTTTTTGTTCATAAAAAATACATCTAGGTCTATCTCCAATATATATTATAATTAAATTTTGCAGATAATTTTCTGCAACCTGCACTGTATGTGTGGATTAATGACATACATAATAGCAAATAGAGGTCATTACATTCCAAATGACACAAATGAAATGTGCATACTTTTCGAGGTAGGAAAAAGTATGGATCAGCTCTTTTACTGCTCTGCTGTTCCTGCTTTGATACTTCAATGCTGATGATGATGATGAAGCTTGTAATGATTACCTTGATGCTCTACTGTCAGCTTTAATATGCATGCTTTTAATATACCTATTTGCTTATTATGAGTTTCTCATTTCAGCAACAAATATCATCACGAGCGCTCATTACATACCTTAGTTTAAATTCTTTTTATTTTGCTAAACCTAGCTACCCACTTTAATGCCTGCAGTTACATCATACAAAAGGTTGTCAAATAGAGAAGGTAAGTAAATATTGATGTAGTTTAATATCATACACATGTGGCTAAGTTGGTAACAATATTTACATATTCAGAACGATATGAAAAGATTCATCCGGAAAAAGGACAAGTCGCAAAAGCAATATAAAGTGATACGAGTTTTAGAAATCAACAAATCATGTATAAAATTTTAGGTCATCCTATAATTTTATTGGTACTAATATTAAGATTTAAAAGAAAACTTCTACTTTATAAAAATGCTGAAAACGTTTTTAATAAATCTTTTAATGCGGATGTTAAAGTCTACATTAGGGTGGTCTAAAAGAACTTATTCAAAAATTTTAACCTCTAAAGGTCGCAAGTCATTCTCTTTAGACTAAAAATATGTTCCCAAAAAACCGTTTAAAAATAAATTAAATTTTGAGTCATCTCAATCAATAAGAGTTTCGGTAATAGACAAGCCGAATGCCTCCAAACTCTTACTAACACACTTTAACAAAGAAGGCAGGTTAAACAAAGTAGGCAGAATTTTTTTCCGATTTCTGGCAGTAACACAGTTTAGTCAACACTTTGTACGCATGAACATAAAGTAGGAAAAGGAATTTGTTTTTTCAGCTAAATTTAAGAACTATTCCAAATGGAAAAGCGCAGTCAAAGTGAAATTTATTTGGGTATCTAAAGACTCGATTGCCATCTAAAGAAAAGTCCTTGGAAATTTTATGTGCTAAAGTAGTTCAGGAAATAATTTTGATATGAAATAAAGCTATGGAGTATGCCAACTAGCCGAAAAGGCCATGCTTTAAATAAATTTATGAAACTACACAAAGAATGGGACTGACTTCCTAAATGCATTTATGCAATGCATCAGTGTGTTTTATTTTGAATTGGTGCTAAGTTTAAATACAAAAACTATGCAACTCTGTAGATATTCTTAAAAATAGTATAGTTGCGCAGTTTTGGTTAATAAGTTTCGGACGAATTAAAAAAGAAACATACTGATGCATTGTATTAATGCATGACAAAGTGTTCTTCATCCAACGGGAACGTGATTTTCAAACAAAGATTCAGAGTATTTTTGATATCGCTCATAATGATGCAATGAAAATTGAAGAATAAAGACAGTTTTACTTACACAAAGGAAGCTAGGAAGATGAGGATATCAGTTGATATTTAAATCTTGCAAAAAGAGAAAAGAAATGTATGCCGCCATGTAAAGGAAATGCTTTATAAAGAAAAGGTGGCCAAAGGCAATCAAAGCAACGCAACTGTCTTTGGAACTTTCGATTCCGAAGAAGCCACAACTGGCGAAGAGAGCTCAGAAGATGAATACACTGCTAATACTCATGCCGATCGAACCAATGTAGAAGTTAAAAATTAAAATCAGAGTTGGCAACAACTCTAGATAGAACCAAAGTTAGTGACCGGCAAGCAATGTTCATTGTTGGAGCAACAGCTAAAAGCCTAAGCGTATATATCAATTATTTTGCTTACAGCCGTAGTTCGATGAAAGTACATCGAGAAAATTGAAGACGGCAAATGGCTAGTTTGTTAAAAAATTCATTTTCACCCAGCTGTAAGCGAACTGTTCACTGTGATGGGAAGCTAGTTGTTGATCTAACTATTCAGAACCATATTTATTGACTTTCGATATTGGCTTCAGGATATGGAAAAGATAAATTACTGAGTGTAAGAAACCTGTTCTTCAACGGGTAAAATGCAAACTCTCGACCGAGAACCTACAAAATGAATTCGATTTATGGCTCCAAGTGAAACAAGTCATGCTCGTTGGATGTCTTAAATTATATATTCACTAAAAAAGTTCATGTTAAGAGATCAATTTGATTTATCTGATAGAGAAAAATCAGATTGAATCAACATTTTTATTGTTACTATTTACATAAAAATATGGATTACGGGTTCGTCAGTTTTTGCCTGTTTAACTGCAATGTTTCCACCGTTGCAAAACGAAAAATTGTTTTCGATACAAAACGACAAACAATTAATCAACACGACTTTGGGAACTTCGAACTGTATAATTCGGCTTACCAAAATACGATACAGATTTTTAGATTTTTACAGATTTTTGTGTGAAAAAGTTCTGGAATACGGATGTAACAGAATGGAGCAATTCTGAGAGCTACATGGAGGCAAAATAGCGTTTCAAATCTCTTCCGGTATCTCTTCTCTGCAAACAGTAACTGATTATAGGAAAAAATACGGTAGCATTAATAAATTAGAACTTTGCGATTAAGTTTAAATGTTTATCAAGAATAGTTATCATTTGACGTAAGTTAATTTCAATAAAATAATATATTACAAACATATATGAAACATTTTACTTATATTTTCGTGCCTTCTCTCTTGAAAAGTCCATATAAACCAGTTTTAGCCATTTTAGTGGGCATGTGCTACGCCTTAACCTAGGGCAATCAGTCTAAGATTTTTGAATTTCACTATTGGCGTAAAAAGGAACAATTTGAGGGGGCGGTACACTCTTATTGCAGAAAAAAAATTTCCCATACAAAAAAAGTTCAGTCTAATGTACTTACTCCGCTACAAGAGTTGTACAGGAACCTCGAAAGAAGAGCCACACAAGCAGTGAATCGTAGATGGAGAGATACGACATCGTGCAAAATCTCGAAAATCATGTGCAATGCACTATGCGAAAAACGAACTCTGTTCATCTTGGCAGGCCCGCGCAAGGATTGCAGGACACTAGTGGGCTCACTGGTCACTGCATGACGGCAGCCCACGCGAGGAAGCTTGACATCACCACGGAGGACAACTGCAGGAAGTGCAAGGAACCGGGCACAGTGGAGACCCTGGAGCACCTACTATGCACATGCCCCGCCCTACTTAGATCGAGACTAAAATACCTAGGCATTCCCGTCGCTTAAAGATGTAGCCAGGGTGTCTCTGGAATCCCTCCTAAGGTTTGCGAATTCAACGCAAATCTTTAAAGACTTTTAAATAAACACAAAGGTTCCTTTTGTTCGCTACCGGTACCACTAAGGACCTGAATTGGCCTATGTGAGCCTTCACGAAGGCATCCGCTTTAACCTAACCTAACCTAATTTGCTTTATTATGACGACAATATTTATTTATATTTCTTAAATATATCTTTAGTTAGTTAGGCTGATTGACTTTGAAAATATGCTTCTAAAAATACTAAAGCATCTAAGGTGTCATCACCCAGGCTTGACCGAATTTTGGTCGCAAAATTTCCAGCCGAAGAGAAACATCTCTCGGACCCAACACTGGCAAGCGGAATTGTTATCAAATAATCTTATGCTTTTTGAAGCAGATTACCGCGAGTATTTAAATATATTTTTATATCATTTTTGAACATTTGAGGTAAATAACAATTTTTTTAAAAAAAAAGTGTATAATTTTTGAAATTTTTAGGCAATCCCGGGAGCCAGAAACTCCCGAGATTTTAGGCCTTATAATCCTGGGACTGTCGGGACTGGAAAAAGTTTGAGAGCCTTAGTTTCAAAAAACGTCTCCTAACAGAGCACCTAGTTTTTTACCTGCTATCAACAGTGATCAAATTGAAAATATCGAAAATATCAACGAAATATTGATTTTAATTATTTCTATAAAACGAATTTTCTATATAACGAACGTTTAACAAACTGATCTGATAAAAATGACTCATGTGACTCGAGCACTGGTATAGTGGTAATAACTACAATAGATGCTCTTTTATGAGACATTTATTGGAACTTACAAGAAGAAGCAGAGGAAACAGAAGAATTTATTTGAAAAAATAAAAAATAACTTATATGAAAAAATCATATTTTTTGTGTTATTTTGGGGATCTATTAAATTTGTTACTTTGGGTTAATTCGTATTTTTATATAGCGCTATTATTTTAATGGAATATTATTGATTAAAAAAAGCTTAATTTTCTGTTTAAACAAAGAGAAAGTTTTTCTAACAAAAACTGCAATAACATGTACTTGACTTTGAAATTGACTTTCGAATTTCTCGAAAATGGGCCGAAGAATTAAAAAACAGTTAACGCTATTAAATTCAAAGTCCTCAAAATATGCTTAAATTCTATCTCGCAAGCTTGTTCGCAAAAAAGTGCCCGATTCCGGCACAGTGTTTTTTAACCCATTTTAATCAGGTTTAATCTTGCTGGAATTATATTAATATTAAAGGTAGTATTTTGCACATCACTTTAACTAATTCTTGGCTGGGTAGATAAAACTAAAAAATCTAACCGCATCATTTCTTATAAAGAAAATGAAAGCTTAAAACAAGTAAGATACGAGTAGCAATATAATTTTGTATACAAAAAAAGTATTGCTTTTCGTGTCTGAATTTTCGTTGGACTGCTTTATCGTAATCTATACTCTATACTATTATATAAAAGGAGACTCACGTATATTAGTCAGCTCAGAGCTAGAGAACGGTAGGCTCTATTTGTATAATTTTTAAATCACTAAATAAATTTAAAAGTTAAGCTATATAAATTTGTTAATCATTATTTAAATAATTACTGAAATCTAAAAGAGCATAACCATACAATTTCTGTATTCTTATCCTCAATGAGAAAAAAAGCTCTCCCTTTTTAAACCCTATTTGAGCAATTTAAATGTTGTGTGCCACGCTTAAGATGATGTGCGCAAAGCTAACAAAATTGAAAAATCTGTTGTGTTGAAAATTTTTTTCTATTTTGCTGCGAGACAAAGTCTCTCTTTTCAAGCTATTTTAAAGCACGATAAAAAAAGTCAACAAGATACACAAAAAAAAGACAGCAACACGTATTGTGCGCGGTAATAATGCTGCCACCATTTTGAATGTGAAAATACCGCCAGTTTTATAAAACACCGACAAAGTTTAATTTAGCTAGAGCAATTTTACAGCTTAAAGTACTTGAAACAAAACACATAAATCAACTTTTGGACCAGAGAAGATGAATGTCCGCAGTCGGTTTCAGGTCAAGTTTTAGAGATAAAGGCAGTAATGTGAAAAAAGGTTCTTGAAATTTGTCAAAAGTGTATATTTTTCTAATGTATAGATTTCGTTTTCAAAAAGTTTTGATTTGTAATGTTCTTTGTAAATTATTAAATTATGTCTTAATGTATGTCATAAGCAACCTAATGTTGCTTTAGGTTGCTTGCAAGTTGCAACGCTTAACAAGTTGTGCGCAAAGCTAACAAGATTCACAAATCCATTGTGTTGAAAAAAATTTTCTATTTCGCTGCGAGACAAAAGCTCTTTTTTCAATCTATTTTTGAGATAAATAAAACTTACAGCCCTATTCTGGCAAATTAACAAATTGTTAACCAGTATTTTGAATATTTCCATGTGTTTGTTGTAACTTTTTTATTCCAAAACAAAATTTGAAGCTCAAAAATAAAAAATTTTGATAAAAATTGTCAACTGCTTTTCAGTTATTGACAATTTCATTAACAAATTTTGTTTTTTGAGCTTTAATTTTTGTATTGAAAACAACAAAAACATAGAAATATTCAAAATAATGGTTAACAATTTGTTAATTTGCCAGAATAGGGCTGTAAGTCAACAATATACGCATAAAAAAGACAGCAACATATATTGTGTACGGTGCCAATGCTGCCACCTTTTTGAATGTAAAAATACCACCACTTTTATAAAAACACCGACAAAAATTATCTCGAGCTGTAAAATTGCTCAAAGAACTTTAAACGATACACATGATTAATTTAAAAAAATAACACAGTCGTACAAATAACAGCCCTATTCTGGTTGTTAGCTTAACAAGAAATAGTTAAGGAGCTCTTGTTAAGCTGATTGTTATGTGACATAAATGTTGGTATTCTTAAAAATCATTAACAACATAAAAGCTTAAAAAGCTTTTAAAGTTCACCATGCATGGTGAAAATCGATATGCCTATTGAAAGAAGAGATGCGCTTTATAAACAGATGCTTCGAGTGCAGCTTGTGTCTTTGCAAGCGCTTGAAAAATTTGCCACGGCTACTGAAAGATTTCATTATCAACACTTAAAATAAGTAAAAACTTCTTCCATTTTTCAGTTTAATGTATTTAAACTCAATATTATATTAGGGCAGTTCATGATCTTGTTGCATCGTTGCAAATGCAAAATAAAATGTAAACAAAAACAAAAAGCATTGAAAAGCTTTTCCAACAAATGCTTTTTGTTTTTGTAAAAGCTGTTTATTTTGAATTTGCAACGATGCAACAAGATCGTGAACTGCCCTATTATATTTTGCAGTTTTTTATTATTTTCACAACAATTTTCTATCTAACACATACATTTCATTCGTTGTTAAGACTCTTTCTGTCATTAGGGCTGTTCACATTTCAAACCGCTCATCAAATCATTTGTCAAATCGTTTATCCCAGAAGTGTTCTGACTCTTCAAATTTTTCGTCAAATTTCATTTTATCTTGAACACCGAAGTAAGCACATCGCGATGACGGATAAATTTCAATACCTTTTGTTATGAAAATCGTATGGGAAGAAGAAGAAATTATTTTATAAATTATTATAAATTGTTTGCAACAGTTATTTATTATTATTTTGTTATTATTTTCTTCCGCTCCTTCTTTTGCCACGATGTGCACAGGTTGAAATCTTTTTTGAACTGACAAAATCGTACTACACGATTTGACGAGTGTTCACACTGGTCAAATCGTTTGTCAAATCAGCAGAAAAATCAAAAAATTTTGATTTTCATCAAACGATTTGACCAACGATTTGATGAGTGTTCACACTCGTCAAATCGCCATCAAATCAAAAAATTTTGATTTTCATCAAACGATTTGACCAACGATTTGATAAGTGTTCACACTCGTCAAATCGCCATCAAATCCATACTAATTCTGTTGGTCAAATCAAATGTCAAATCATATGATGATCGATTTGATGAGCGGTTTGAAATGTGAACGCCCTATTAACAAAATTGTAAGGAAAAGAGCTTTTAAATTTGCAGCAGAATACGAAACCTTAACAAATTGTTAATATTAACTATTTTTGTTAATGTGGTGAGCTTAGTTAAGCTGCCAGAATAGGGCTGATAAGTGTCAACTTTTGAACCAGAGAAGATGAATGTCCGTAGTCCGTTTCAGGTCAAGTTTTGGAGATGTAGGCAAAAATGTGATAAAAAGTTTTTTTCCGTTAGTCGGACCATATCTTTTTAACGCATTGGAAATGATAAAGTAATTCTTAAACCATCAATTCTATAGGCAAACAAAAAGTGTTTACTAAATTTCAAAGATTGTCTATCCGACAAAAAATAAGTTTATAAAACCGTACGGAAAGATAAAATAAGTAACACGTGTGTAAATCTGCATTTAGTAAGAAATTTTGAAGGCCAATATTTTCAAAATTACAAAAGATAATGAATTTAAGTAAACAGAAATGGCAACGTCTAATATTACTTATTCAAGCCCTTAAAAGGCGATTGAAATTGGTCGATGCGTTAAAAAGATATGGTCCAATCAACAGAAAAATAACCTTATATAATTTTACCTATATCTAAAAACTTGACCTGATAGTAAACGGATTTTAATTAAGCGCATGAAAATACATACATATAGTACTGCTTTCGTCGATTGCATTGATAACATTCACTTGCACAATCACGAAATCAGTTTTCAATCAAAGAATGACGCTGATCAAGAATATATATGCACTTTTATACCGGCCACGCCTTATTTTGTGAGATACAAACTTTTTCACAATATACTTTGACCTCTTCAGGTGTAGGGTATTTGCAGATTCGGGATCGCGCATAAAAAAACAAACAAACGAAACAGCAAACGACTAAAAACTGCTACCAAGAAGTCTGGACAGCTACTAAAACCTCGTTTCTTTTCTTTCATTTTTAAAATCGAAAAATTCACTATGCGCGTGTCATACATTATTTTACGTACAAAAGTTATATTCAAAGTCTTGAGAACCGAGATAAATCAAGATAAACCAGTGCAATGGGAAAAAAATTTTAGACCAGGAAGATACAGGAAATTTAAAATTTTTTCATTATTTCAGTTAGTCAAGTCTGTTATCACGATACACCTGAAGACGTCAGGGTATATAAACATTTTTAAAACGTTTGTAACGCACAAAAGGAGGCGTGGCCTGTATAGAAAAGGATACATATATTCTTCATTAGCTTCATTCCCTGAGTGGTTTCGCGATTGCGCAGTTGATTGTTTAAATTCAAATGGAGTTTGATATTGATATTTCAGATTGTGCCTGCAAGATTATGGCGTGCATTGCAAAATTTACACATTTACAGACAAATTGATGAATGCATTTAAATGCGGAAATAAGCTATTTCGTATAGTTTTAGAGCTTATTGCTTTACTTCATTTACTTCATTTACTTCAAAAGTTCCGTGATGGGCGTCTGCGTGGCGAGACTAGGAACAGAAACTCAAAATTGTCAATGTGCTGACAACGCTGCAGAATTGCGAATATGGGTTTGTGTCTACACTTCACAAAATACATAGCTGAGCTTTTTTTAAGTAACCGAGAAGTTCATAAGTGCTGCCAACTTTTTAATTCTAAATTTCACCCTTAAAGGTGAAAAAGCCCTTTTTCCTCAAAAGTGCACCAGATTTATTAGACTTATAAATTTATTCAACACTAAATTAAATTCTAAACTTAACCATATTCTTAATTGTCAGTTGTTTTATGTTTTGATCCCTCCGAAACTAAAAAAAAAAAAACAAAAAATACAAGAGCCACCAAACCTCATGTTTCTTGCGCCAAAATTTTCAAAATGCACTAAATCTGGTGAAAAATTCACCAAATTATCGACAGTGTGAACAATGCGAAAATTGTTCAAAATTTATTTAAAATATGCAATTCTCCGGAAGATTTTAGAAAAATTTAGAAAACAAAATAATTTGAAAAATATAATAATTCAAAACATAGAACTAAAACAACATACACTTCGGTCAAAAAATAGCAGTAAGCATTAATACAAACAAATTAAAAATCAAATAGTTTTTTTAGAAAAATCAGTTCATGTGTAAATTTTCAAAATATGCTTAATTTAATTCGGAATAGAGCACTTAAAACTAAAATTAAAAAGAATAAAGTTGCACAGGATATTTTTTTTTTTTTTGTTAGATACTACTCAAAAATAAGGTGGGTAAAATAATAGCAGTCATAACAAATGGTCAGTTATTAAATGTTTTTGGCAATAAAAAAAATACAAAAGGGTTCTCGAAAAACTTTTTTTAAGAACACTCGATATAAACGTACCGGGCACTGCTATTATTCTGACTGCTTAAATTCATAGGTTGTTGAACAGAGCAGCGAAATAACAAAGAACATTATTTCATATAAAAATTATGTGACTCAATTATTTTGAGCATTTCTCAAGTAATCGGTTTTTTTTCTCATCCTAAGAAAATGTGTTATATTGAGAAAATCTGTAGTTTTCAAGATATCAAATTTGAAGTCATAATAACGGAAATTTTCAATATATTGGATATACGTAAAAATTATTTTCGAAAAATCTTCCTTTTACCGTTATTTTTTTTAATTAATGACCTTTCATAGAAAATGTGTTGTAATGAGAAAATCTATTGTTTTCGAGATATAGGCAAAAGTTTCATGTCATAATATTGGAAATTTTTCAAAATTTATCAAGAATATATTCATGTTTAGAATCTAAGTTAAAAAATTACATTTAATACAAATACAAATTTAAAAAATTTCTTAACAATATTTTTTATAATCCTGTTATGCAGGACTTATTAAAAAATTAAAATACAGAAAAAGCCAAGCAACTTTATGTCACCATAACAATTACTGTAAGATGGTAATTCAACTTAAATAAAGTACCTACTTTTTTAATATTTATGCCATTTTTTAATTATTAAGCAAACACAAATACTTTTATATTTTGCATTTGAAGACCGAAAAATTACTTTATTTTTAATATATCACATTTTTACATGGTATTTAATATTTTTATCGCAGCGAAGCAGCGGGTATTTGCTAGTACAAAATAAAGAAGTAAGTAACAAAAAAACTCACCGGGCATTTGTTCGGCTTCTCACCGCTATGAACACGCATATGTATCAGCAGCTTATAGCGAGCATTGAAGGGCTTATAGCGACGAGGACACTCCAGCCAGAAGCAGGAAAAGTCTTCACCCTTCTTGACGTCCACGTGACGCTTCTCAATGTGGGACACAAATTCAAATTGATTTGGAAAGACTGCGTTACAATCGGTCCAGCGACAAATTAAAGGGGGATCTGTCAATAAAGCCGGTTGCAGGGACTGTATTGTTGTAGCAGAAACCGAGCCATTCGCTTGCGACACAATGGAACCAGTTGAAGTGCTCGATGATTGTGAGGAATAGCGACGGCGGCGGAGTTTTTGTTGCTGTTGCTGCTGTTCGTAGATAAACTGTTGCTGCAGTTTTGGTCTGGTTGCTGTTGTTGTTTCGAGAAAGACTGCATCATCATCGTCATTCTCATCATTATCCAGCTCTAGCATGTTGTCGCTAATATTTTCTTCGTCCTCATCGGCAACGCATTGACTGGCATAGTCGAATATTTGTTGCTGTTCTGTTGAATGTTGATGTTGCAGCTCTTCACTGCTGTCATAGCATAAGCCTTCTATGAGTGCCTCATTAATCTCATCGATTTCCTGAATGGTCCAAATATTTTTATGCTCACGATTTGGCTTCTTCAAAGTCATAGACAAATTGTCATAGTTATCAAAATATTGGTGCTGCTGTTGCTGCTGCTGCACAAATGTTGTTGCAGCTTGCTGTTGCTGCTGCTCATGCTGCACGCTAAACAGCAAATTGCCGACGGGGTCAAATTTTGGGGTACCAAATGTTGACAACATTGACGGCAGCTTGCTACAATTATTTGCATTGTTGTTGCAATTGCTATTGCTGCTATTATCTTCAATAAGGAGCTCCTGCTTGACCGTAGGCTGTGGCTGTTGCTGAGAAGAACTCTTGTCGTTGTCTTTGTACTCGTACACAATGTTGCTGAGTTTTGGTGAATACTGTCCTTGTGGCTGCAGCTGTTCCTTGCTGCTGTTCAATCCACTTAAATGAAGGTTCATCCAAGGATCTAAGGGCGGTGTTGAGCATGGAGATTGCTCCTTTGACTGACAGTTGATCTCATCATAGTTAAAATATTCAATATCAAGACATTCGGTGCTAATGAACTGTTGCTGGCAATTGTAGGCACTAAAAACATTCAACTCCTGGTGTTGCTGATTAAAATTATTGTAGCCTTGCTCATCACCACTGTCCATTGGTGGCGTATAGGCAAATGGTGTACTGGGTGTAAATGGTGTTGGTGGGGTTGCACCAACTACTGTGTTGCAACCATCATTGCTAAGCTTGGCTATATCTTCTGGTTCAAAACTAAAAACGTCTTCGTCACGCTTAAAGTGTTGCATAGTGTGGCTTGTGGTAGCAGCACAATCATCACCCGAGGACATGCCCTCATCATCCTGAAAACATAAGGAGCTGCGTTGGCTGGTGTTGCCATCACCACCACTTCCATCACCGCCTCCAAAGCAATCGCTGTACACGGAATTCGGAGTTTCAGCTACGTAGCTGAGTGAAAAATCCGCAAAATGTGCATCGGCTGCAGCAAAGTCATGGAAGATATTGAAGGACTTCAAATCACAATTGATCGGAGCATGAAATTGTTGAATCACAGGTGAAGATGTGAAACCGTGACAATTGGTATTCGCCGATGTTACTACGGTTGACGAATTGAGTTCAGTCATTGTGGGCGTTGTTGAGGCGTAGGGCGTATAGGGTGGCGTAGCGGGTACTACGAAGTCGTTAGTTGTTGTTGTGTTGAACATTTTCAGCGGCTTAATATTGAGACTGTTGAGATTCGCCTGAGTTAAGACCAAAACTTTGGACATGACGTTAAACTTTATTTTTAACTTGATTTGGCCAGCAATGTTTGAAGCATGTTTAAAAGCGCGTTCTTAATAAAAAAACACTTCTCTTTTATGTGTCTTTAGTTAATTCTTAGTTGTCTGATTGTTCTCGTTTTCTGTAGCCGCAGTTGGCACCAAGTGAAAACTAAATTGAATATATACAAATTCACGTGTCAATCTAACGCTGCGGCTCACTTATATTCTTACTTTTTGTGTTGATGGTTTTTTTTTCGTCTCACAAAAGTTGGCAGTATTGCCAAAAAGTGTTTTTTTATTCTATTTGGTTTTTTTTTGTGGGAAATCCCAATGAATACGCACTCGCACTTTCGTGTTTTTCACTACTTGTTGCCACTACTTTAAAGCAAAATTGTTTACTTTACTATAAGAAAATCTTGTTTATGTCAAAATAATCACTGCTTAAGTTAATGTGCAATAAAGATTTTTCGTAGTTTTCTTGATGTTTTATTTTAATTTTGTGATGTTGCTGCCACCACAGTTTGACTTTAAATAAACCCCAACTCATTATGTTGCACGTTATTTAAACGACGTTGTCGACGGCTATGTCTGATGCCTGCGTCAACTTCATCGACGCAAGGATCTTCTGCAGCAACTGCGATCTTTTCTCTGCTCAGCATGGTTTGACTAGATCAACGATCGTTCATCGATGTTGCTTTAGCTGCTGCTGCTGCTGGATTTTCCGGCACACACATGCTCTGCACGCGCTTTTTCTCTGTCGTCGATGCTACTAAAAGTGTTGCTTATGATGCTCATCTGCATGCTGTTGTATTTGTTGTTTTTTTTTTTCTGTGTGTTTATTTGATTTGTTTGATACTTTTTTATGCATTTGTGAAAATGCAGTTTATTTTATGAGCAAGAAAATGCATTAACTGCTTCAAGTACACCCATTAGGAAATTTTTTATTTAGAATTTAAAAAAACTTAAACATAGATATAAGTTATAAATTAAGGCGCCTAACGAAAAAAGTTTTTTGGGTCAGCTCCTCAAAATAATCCTTGGCTTATGTTATGATGATTCCCCAATATTAAGACTCTAGCGATAGCCATCCTTGAGCTGAAATGGTTTGAAGATACCACTCTAAAAATCGAGTTTTGTGTAAAAATATTGACTGGTATGGTAGTTAAAAAAAACAAACAGTCAAAAATATTGGTTTCAAAAAGTTTTTCCAATCTGCATCAACAAATTTTAAGTCTTTGAATTCGGATTAAAGATAATGCATTTTTTCGTCCAATTTTTTAAATTTTTTTTAAATTGCTTTCACTAAAATTAAAAACTTTATTATTTCTAATGCGATCCTCACTTTCAAGATATCGTTGGAAAGATTTTGAATGCTTGCATTGATTCCTGGTCAGAATTGCATAAAATATTATACATATATATTAAAATTAAAATATTAATTATAAAATAAGCACCCACTGAAGAAGTATATTATGAAATTAAAAAAAAAAATTAAAAATTATGAAGGTATTTGCATTTTGAAAGTTTTTGTATGGAAATAAAATAATAAAATATCAAAAATTAGCAAGAAAAACAGCATTATCTTGAATTGCAAACATATATAATTTTCTATTTCAAATGGTTGCAATCATTTCCATTTTTTTAATTTTTTTTTTTTTTTAAATAGAGTGGTGGAGTTTTTTTCATCCTATAATTTCTGACAATTGGTTTTTTTTAGCTATAACAGCAGCTTATATTTTTACAAGAAACTCTATTTTTAGAGATTATTTCAAACCATTGAAGCTAACGCAACAGTCGATATTGTGGAATCATCATAACATGAACCAAGTATAATTTGATAAAAAATTGTTTGGGTTTGATATAAGCATTAGTGATCTTATCATTAAATTTATGATTGGTTTGAATAACCTCTCGATGTACTCATTTTAAGAGTCTAGAGCGTGTTTTTTTTTCAACAATCTAGTTTTAGCAACTTTTCATAAATAAATTTGAAATTAACCTCATATTGCACTTTTATAGGGAAAAAACTTTAACCAAATATTATTCATTTAACGTACTATTCGCTTTGATTTACCCACTCGTGAAGATAAAAACATGAGCACCCTTTTGTTAAATGTTCATAGTGATCAAATGTTTTTCATCCCTCTTGAATGGTTTTTGCTTTAAAATTGCTCTCCTCAAATACACTCAGTTGAACAATGCCTTCTGTTTTTCACTCATATAACTTTTATAATAAGTTTTTGCAATGATATAAGCTCATTCCCGCATTCCAATAAAATTTGTACTCTCACTGATAAAGCCTCGAAATGGGGCTAATTTCCCAAAAATGTCACATGGCTCGCCAGGGTGACCCCTAGAGGTGGCAAATATAAAATCAGGTTATATTAAGTTTTCATCCCTAACAATTCTTTTCAAAATACCCATTCAAAACTGCCACCTTTCTAAATGTCCCCCAACGAAAACACAAAAAAAGAATAATGTGGACATAGTTCAAGTCTGAGAGTAGTTAAATGTATAAGCTGCTCCTATTATTTTTTTATTTTCATCATTTCAACTACGTACACCTACCCCTATCTGACAATCCTCTCTTCAGATTCCCAATGAAAAAAAAAAACAAAAACTTTATCCTATTATTTTTTCACCACCCAGATTTTATTTGTATTGTATTTTGTATTTATTTTGTTACAATATGTTGACATTTAAGACTTAGTCTTTTACATGCCTCATTTATAGCATACATAACAACTTATAAGAGTAAAATATTTGTGAATTATTTTACATTATAAAGACAAAATATAGAATTATAAAAAAATACAGAATTATTTAAACAAGATATTAATATCAAATTAAAATCAAATTTTAACATACATTAGTTTTTGAACAAGAAAAATTTTAATTATAAATAAATATTGAGATATTAAATGTTAATATTTTAAATTGCTTTCTCAGTTTATAAAATAAAATTTGAGAGAAAAAAAAAAAAAAAATTAGTTGAGAAGCAGAGTTAAGATTTAAGAACTGAAGGAAAATTTAAAGAAAACAGAACGAAAAAGAGAGTTAAGAGAAGTGCTCGAAAATTAAATGCTTAAAGTACCTACTATTGGAAACATTTTTAATGCTGTTTGGCAGTGAGTTCCATAGTCTTATTGCACTAACGAAAAACAATCTACTTGAGTTAAGAAAATTAAACTTAGGAATAATTAGGTTCATGCTTCGACTTGATCTACAAAATTTAAGCTTCTCAAAAAGATAGTCTGGACATCGCGAGTGGATGATCCTATGCAGGAAAATGCAGTTTCTTGCCTCAAGATAGTTGGTTAAGCTACGGCCTAATAACTGATAAGTAAAGCGTGAAATGTGATCAGACCTTTTAATTCCGTAAACGTAGCGTGCAGTGTTATTAAAAGCAACTTGTAGTTTTTGCAAAGATCTCGAGTCCATTTTGCTATAGACAACTTCCGCGTATGTAATAATTGGCAGTAATAGCGTTAATACTAGTTTTTTTCTGATGTCAACAGGTACAAAATCTGCAGTCACTCGGAGATTTCTTAAGACATAGTAAATTTTACTGACGCAGGAGTTAACATGGTCGTCGCAAGACAGAGAAGAATTTATTTTATAACCAAGATTTGTGGCCTTACATACGAATTTTAGCTGCACGTTACTAAGGAGAATCGGTGAAATATCTAGATTTTCAAATGCAGTCTTTGAAACCGGTAGGACATACGATTTGAGAGGGTTTAACATCAGTTTATTAAGATACGCCCATTCTGCCACTATTTTTAAATCTTCATTAACTTTTTCAATTAAATCTTCAACTAGTCCAAGTGGCCTAGACAAATACAGTTGTAAGTCGTCAGCATACGCATGCATGGTTACATGATTGCATTTACTAAAGATATCATTTATAAACATGGTGAAAAGAAGTGGGCCAAGAACAGAGCCTTGTGGGACTCCACTCGTGGTTCTTTTGTAAAGCGAGAAATTGTTCCCTACCCTGACTCTTTGAGACCTGCCATCCAAGTAGCTATGCAAAAACCGAACCGAGGCATTGGAAAATCCGAAGTAAATATTAAGTTTTTTACAGAGTAAAGTATGGTCTACAGTATCAAACGCTTTAGAAAAGTCTAATAGACAAAGCAAACTGAGATGACCCCTATCATATGGCAATCTTATATCATCTAGAATTTTTACTAAAGCAGAGGAGCAGCTATGTCCGGGCCGAAAGCCTGACTGCAGCTTAGACATCAGGCCAAAAGTAGTTATATGACGAGAAATTTGTTCAGCCATGAGAGATTCACATACTTTAGAAACTGAAGACAATAGGCTTATCGGTCGAAAATCGGATGGTTCCGAAGCATTTGATTTTTTTGCAATAGGAATGACTGTCGCCACTTTCCATATCTCAGGGTATCTCGAAGTTGTAAAGCAGTGGTTTATTATGTGTACAAGTGGACTTAGTACATAAGGCAATATGCATTTCAGAAATTTTACGGAGATACTGTCAGCACCAGTAGCATTTGATTTAATATTTTTTATGCAGCGCGCTACATCCAACTCGCTAACTGTATTAAACTGAAATTCAAATGGCAAGTTATGAGAAACATGCTCGCCATTATCAGGCGTGTCTATAGATGTAGAATTAGCAACAAAAAAGTCGTTTAATATGTTAGGATCAATGTGGCACGCTTCAGATTCCTTGTTGCATATTACTAAGCCCTTTAAATTGCTCCAGAGCTGTTTTGAAGGTAGTTTAGGATTTAATTTTGATGAAAAAAACCTCTTTTTTGAGATCCTAATGGCGTTTGTAGCTTCATTCCTAACTTGCCTATAATTCTGCCAGTTTTGTGCAGTAGGATTTCGTTTCCACTTAGTGTAGACTTTGTTCCGTTTTTTTAGAACCGATTGTACAGAATGTGTAAACCAAGGGCAAGAATTATTGGCTACGTGACGAGTACGCAGAGGGACATGATTATCAAACAGATTTGTAATTTTATCTATAAAAAACTTTAACTTTTCGTCGACTGATTTAAAACCACCCATCCTCTATCTGTCACCCAAGAAACTAATTTTCAGCTCAAAGCTTATTCTCAAAATATGTTCCATCTTTCTTCAATTAAAAACTAAATACGTTCAAGAAAAATTCGTTCAAAATGTTTATTGTTCTCAATTGAACCATCTGCATTGTTAAAATTAATTTTAACGAAAAACAATTTGTTGCTTTATAAAGGGTCTAAAAGCATGTGTATGAATGTAAAGTAAAATGTATGTTAAAAAAATGTTCAGTTAAGACAACTATAGTTTTCTTATAACAGTACATTCTAATATAACACAGTGTAACACTGGTTCTGTGGCATGGGATTTGGTAGTCAATTTTAGTATATACAATAATGAAGGTCTTAGCCTATTATTTAGATTATTTGAATTGACTCCAGTTCTCGCGATAAGCCGCTATTTTAAAAATTAAGGTGGTTTTATCGTAGATTTTAACATTATTCCAGAACAGTAAGTCTGATTTGGTAAAATAAAAAATCCAAAAAATTTGCAGCTGAATTGCCTCCAAGTTACATCTACACTGTTTTTTAATTAGCTGAATAGTTTCGGAAATATTGTGAAAGTTCTTCTAAAAAAACATTTTTTTATGCAAAATTTAAACTTTTTTATTATTTCATAATTCATAAAAATTCGAAAACGTCAAAATCATTGGCGTCGGAAGCGGGGGGGCAAGGTGGGCAGTTGCCCCCCCCCTTTTTTAGCTAGATAAACAATTTAAAAGGAAAAGTTATTCAAAATATCAGTTTTTTACAACGATAATATTTTTGTATTATATATGTTCCTCTTCTTTCTCTCTTCTTCATGTTTCATGTGAAGAAATTTTGGTGAAGTTTGTTTGCACCACCATTTGTACTGCCCCCCCAGATGAAATTCGCTTCCGACGCGATTGGTCAAAATAGCTCTTTTTTATATTAAATTATAAACACACATATATTTCAAAGCAAAGAAGTCATATTTAATTAAAATCCATTGGCATGTTTTGCCTTAATTCAGATTTAATGATGTTATCTCATTTTTATAATAAACTTCTAAATAAATACACAAGGGAAAATTCGAGATCTAAATCTATACAAAAAATTAGCGGAGCTTCTAGCATCAAGACTTAAAGAAAAACGTTGTCGTCAGCCTGGCGTATCAGTTAAAACTTACCGGACTATAGAACGAGATTTCGGACTATAGGACGGACTATAGAACGAGAAAATCGTATACTGTTAGAATATTCCTGGACTTTTAAATGCAAAAGGTCTTCATAGATAACTCGAAAATAAGTTTAAAATGTGTGTTACTGCATAATGGCAACATATAAGCTTCAATTCCGATAGCACATTCAACAAAACTTAAAGAATAATAGCAAAATATCAAACTTATTTTAGAGAAAATTGTATATGTTCAACACCAGTGTGTTGATTTGAAAATGGTTAACTTTTTATTGGGTCAGCAAGGTAGCTACACTAAATATCCATGTTGTCTTTGTCTATTTTTTGTCTACGACGTTCCCGTGCGAAAAATAAGCACTACACTAGGAAAGTTTGGCTATCCAGAACTAAAATGACTGTATGCATAAATAAAATCGTTCCTGATCCATTAATATGTCGAGAAAAAATAATTTTGCCACCACTTTATACAAAACTTGAACTAAAGAAACAGTATGTTAAAGCTTTGGATAAGATTGGCGAGTGCTACAAATATATTTGCCAAGCATTTCCTGGCAAAATCACGGAAAAGTTAAAAGCAGGCATCTTTGATGGGCCACAAATCCGAACTCTTATAAACAACAATGATATCACAAAGCACATTACTAAGGTCGAGTCAGAAGCATGGATAAGTTTTTATCAGTAGTTAAAACTTTTTGGGGAATCATAAAGCTGCAGAGTATTCTGAAATAGTTTCTAAAATGTTTTTAAATTTGTTTATTTATATTTTAAATGAATTTAAAATTAATAATCGCAACCAAAATACCAAAGAAAATCCCATAGGAAACGATGGATTTTAATATAACATGGCTTATTTTCTTCGTAACATATGTGCGTTTATAAGTAAAAATTAAAAAAAGGGCTATTTCGACGTTTTTGATTTTTTATGAATTATAAAATAACAAAAAAGTTTAAATTTTGCATAAAAATATGTTTTTTTCAGAAGAACTTTCTGAATGTTTCCGAAACTATTCAGCTAATCAAAAACCATTATAGATGTAACTTGGAGTCAATTTTGCTGCGGATGTTTGGATTTTTTATTTTACCAAATCAGACTAATTGTTCTGGAGTTATGCTAAAATCTGTGATGAAAACCTCCTTAACTTTTTAAATAGCGGTTTATCGCGAAAACCAGAGTCAATTCAAACAATGTGAATCATAGGATTAAAACTTCATTATCCCATGTATCTTAATTGGCTCCAAAAACTTATGCCGCACAAAAAAATTCCTCTTTTCTTTCCCTGTGTAATAGTTTTCGTTTTGAAAGAATCTAAGCATAGCTGCGTTTTTCGTAAAAGTTCCAAGTATTTAAAATATTTTATGTTTTTGAAAACCCTTTTTTTATGTCACACGTTGTCACAAAAACTTGATCCTCCCTATTTACGATGTCATGCTGTATTCTTATTCTCTAAAACATTCTCTAAAAAGGTAGACTGAGAGAGCAGTCTGAAATGCATATTCTAGTTCTACCATGTCACAACCTTATAAATGAGCCTTGAACATGACTGCCGTGTTATATTGAGAGAAGCTCTCACGACAAAGAGAGAAAAGCTTTGTTTGCTGTTGTATTGTGCTGCTGTTAAATGTGAGCATCAAATAAAATGCGTGATTTTGTAATAATTAAATAATAAATTTTTAGAAAACCTTGGTAAGCTTTGACAATCTCAATTATCAGTTGTCAATTGTCGAATAAAAAAATAATTATTAATATCGGTTCAGCGGTTACCAAGCTTATTGTGAATCAAATTTCGTGCTCCTTATATAAAATAGTAAAGATAAAAACTTTTTTATATTAAAAGAAACATTTTTCCTGCTGGGTGTTTAGCATGCAACCGGTGCAATATACTCGAGCGTTGAACATATGGTGCAAGTGTGTTTTTAGTAGGACGACAAAAAATTTTCTGTGTTGTTGTTGGTATTCTTTTTGTCATATTTTGTACGCTTCTCCAAAGTACAGCAGCAAGAGTTGTTGCTTTTAAGTAGTTGTTGTTTTTGTTCTTGTTGTTGTTTTTCTAACCGTAATGCACTTTTATGTCGAGCTAATCTATGAGGACAAAAAAAAATCTTGTTTACTGTTGAAATTCATTTTTATTAATTTAATAAAAAAAAAAACTAAAAAAAGAAAATTAAAAAATTTGTGCACATAAAAAACAGGAGTTTCAATGCAAGACCATTTGCAGCGCGGTGTTAATGAACGCGCTTTCTCAGGATGATGCTGCAGCAGCATGCAGCGAGTGCTCAGCTCAAGTGTTTCATGTTCCTATTTTGCCATATAAGAGAAGCGATATTTTAAGAACTATGCACAACATTTACTAGTTGTTGTTGCTGCAGTTGATTTTTGTAATTTAGTTGTTGTTATTTCTGTTGCAGCACTTGACAATGTGTTTTTAATTTAATTTTGTAAAAAGCTTTTTTCTTTTTGGCATTAAGAATGCTGATAAAAACCGAACTAATACCAATGCCTTACAAGGGTTAAACAGTAATTTCCGCTGCTGTTTATGCTATATGCGTACATGTGTGTGTATGTTCGTTCGTTTGTTTATAGCCACTGCTCATGAGTCAGGTGTCGGTGTTTGGTGTCGTTGTCGGTGTGTTGCTGTCACTTCTGCTGGTGCTTCTTCGACTGCGTCATTGAAACTAATTCTCGTCCATGTTGTTATTTTTTTTTTTAATTTGTCTGATTTTTTGGCATGCACTTTATTTTGGCACACGACCGTCAGCCGCGCGTCACAAAAGTGTCTCAATTCAAAAACGTTTAACGCACTCGCGCGCGATTTTGTTTCGTTTTTGGGCGCGTGGCCAAAATTATGTCGTCTTTTCGGTTCTTCGGGCGACAACAGTTACATCATTGATAAAATTAGCGCTGATTTTCACGCTATCAAGACAACAATCAGATTGGTTTAAATTTTATTTAGAGATGCAATCATTTTCATGTCTTTTTTAAGAGGGTGTACAGAAGCAGGAGCTTCGGGTGGTAAGAGCACTATTTGTGATCACAATCACGAGAAATATTTTTTAGATGGGGAACTGCACAAAATATATTCATGATAAATGAATACATTGATATTAAAAAAAACTTATGGTTATTTTAAACTAGTATATCTAGTATATATTAGTATACATTAGGCCGGGTCGATTTGTGGGGAGGCAAACAAATCGCCCTTTGCTTAGTGAAAATCGTATTCTAAAGATCGAAATAAGAATCTTTGCCCCAGGAACTATACCTCTAAAACGAATTCTAATGCCCCAACTTTTGACTTTTGTCCCGTAGGGTCAAATTTTGAAAAATCCCTCTTTGACCCATTTAGAGTGCCCCAATTGAGTTCAAATGTATGACCGACTCCCACTAACTTTGGAGGGCCGATCCACCCATGCCAGTGGCACATCCCTTGGAACACCCCTGTATGGGGAACATACAAATATTTTTTAAAATCACCATTTTTGGCACTTTACATGAAAAAATTTGCGAAATGGCTATGTTTTTTTCTTTATTTTTATTTATTACTAGCTGAAACCCGGCGCGTTTCTGCCACTCTCCCTTGTCAAACGCCCATAAAATGTTGTCAGTTAAACAGCATGTCTAAATTGAGGTAGAATACTGAATTCCGAGACTGTGCGACCTATATCCACAAAGCTATTCGATATAAAAAATTTGGGTTGTATAGGAAATGCCACGCCCTCTTGATCACCGTTCATAGAATGTAATCAATTAAACTGCATGTGTACATGGAGGTTGAATACCGAATTCCAAAACTATGCGATATATAACTCCAAAACTATTCGATTGCACAAATTTGGGTTGTATGGAAGGTGCCACTGCCCTTTTCCTTACGTCCATCAAATTTTACCAATGAAACTGCATGTGTAAATTGAGGTCGAATACTGAATTCCGAGACTGAGTTACCTATAACTCCAAAGCTATTCGATATCGTAAATTTGGATTAGATTGGAGGTGTCACGCCCCCCCGATAAACTCTAAAATATTTTATCAGTAAATCTGCAAGTGTAAATTTTGGTCGAATACTGAGTTCCGACGCTGTGTGACCTTGACTTCCAAAGCTATTCGATATCACAAATTTTCGTTGTATGGGAGGTGCCACTCCCCCTTGATCAACGCTCATAAAATGTAATCAATGAAACTGCATGTGTACATTGAGGTCCAATACTGTGTGAGACATTGAGGTCCAATTCCAAAGCTGTGAGACCTATAACCCCAAAGCTATTTGATATCTCTAATTTGGGTTAAATAGGAGGTTTCACTCCCCCTTGTCGTACGCCCATTAAATGTAATTAATGAAACTGCATGTATAAATTGGGGCCGAATACTGAATTCTGATGCTGATATTCGATATCGCAAATTTACTTTAAATGGGAGGTGCCACGCCCCTCTTACCAATGAACATAAAATTTAATCAATGAAACTGCATGTGTACATTGAGGTCGAATACTAAATTGCGGCGTTGTGCGACCTATAACTCCAAAGCTATTTGATAGCACAAAGTTGGGTTGTATGGGAAGTGCCACTCCCCTTTTTCCTAAGCTCATAAAATGTAGAGGAATGAAAGTGCATGCATAAATGTATGTCGAATACCGATTCCTTACGCTGTTAACCTATAACTTCAAAGCAATTCGATATCGCAAATTTGGGTTGTAAGGGAGATGTCACGCCTCCCTGTCCAACGCCCATAAAATAAAACCATTGAAACTTCATGTGTAAATTGAGGTCAAAAACTGAATTCCAAAGCTGAATTCCTATAACTTCAAAGCTATTCGTTATCACAAATTTGGGTTGTATGGGAGGTGCCCCTCCCCCTTGTCCACTCCCATAAAATTTCATCACTGAAACGGTACGTCTAAATTGTGGTCGAATACCGAATTTCTAAGCTGTGCGACCCATAACTCTAAAGCTATTCGATAACAACAATTTTTTATATATATGTGGGAGGTAAAAGGGGTATGGCATTTCCGCTTAAACCATCTCGTACTCAAAGCAAAGCGTACTTACAAAATTTGAGCTCAATCGGACCAATAGTTTCAAAGTATTTTGATATTTTCTTAAAAGTAAGCGTAGATGAAGTGTGACCACGCCCATTTTTATCAAAGTTAATGATAGTTGTCATACGAACTTATTTACCAAATTTTAATTTAATACGACCAAAACCGTCTTAAACACAACATTTTTATTGATTTGTGGGCGACAAAAGTGGGTGTGGCATTATACTTTTCCTAAACAAGTAGAAGGAAGTATCCAATTTGGTTCAGTCGTTTTCAAGTTTTAAGCATCCGAACAAATCACGATTCATTTTTATATATACAGATATTGATTTGACGGCGGTAAATGTGGGCTTGAAAACATTTATGTAACGTGACTGCCTCTTGGAGCACCTACACAGCAAGTTTCACTATAAAAATGCGTAGAACTCCAGAATTGCCATGATTTCGAAAAAGTGGGCGTACTTTCATATATATTGCGACCACGCACATTTTTTGTACAGTTACTGACAGTAACCAACTGAACAAAAATACTAAATCTTAGTTTTTTACGATCGAAACCGTCTGATATATATCCTTTATTTGGTTTGTGGTCGATAGCGCAAATTTGGCCTGTATGGGAGGTACCACGCCCCCTCATCCAAACGTTACCAAACCTCGCAGGAACACTCACTCTCCTCGGCAGACGTTGTTCTGCCATAGACCGCCTTACTGCCATATACGAAAATGTCGAATAGCTGCCGAAAGTAACTATATGAACTAAAAACCAAATTTTAGTTTGATACGATCAAAACCGTGCGAAATATAACATTTTTGTTGTTTTGCTAGCGGTAAAAAGGGGTGCTGCAAAATATTTCCCTAGAGCCATCTCGTAATCGAGTGCCTAAATTTCAGCTAAATTTAGGTTAAGCCTGGCGCACTTTACTTCACTCGACGCTAACTCCCCGAAAATTGAGTTTAATCAAAGCGGGACAGGCCTATTTTTAGTGCACTTGCCGAGAGTAACCATATGAACTGAATTACAAAATTTTTGTCTAAAACGACTCAAACCGTTGAAATAAAATGTTTTCATGGAAGGTAAAAGGGGGGCGTGGAAACCAATTTTTAGTTCAGTTGCTGACAGTAACCGTACAAACTAAGCCAACATTTTAGCTCAATCGACCCAGTAGTCAATTTTAATGATTTCTCAAAAAGTGGGTGTGGCTATATAGCGATGATGCCTTTTTTTAGTACAGTTGCCGAAAGTAACCATACAAACTTAGGTATCACATGTTAGTCTCATACGTTCAAAACTGCTTGAAATATAGCATTTTCACTGATTTGTGGGCGCAAAAAGGGGGTGTGGAAATCAACTTTTCGTACAGTTACTGTCAGTAACTACACAAACCAAAGTACCAAATTTAAGTCTTATACGACCAAAACCGACTGAAATAAATCATTTTCATTTATTTGTGGGCTGTAAAAGGGGGCGTGGAAACCCATATTAAGTACAGTTGTCGACAGTAACCGTACATATTAAATTACAAAATTTTAGCTTTATACGACCCAAACCGACTGAAATATAACATTTTTATTGATTTGAGAGCGGTAAAAAGGGGGTGTGGCAAATTTTTCGTACCTGAAACAAATCGACTGCCAAAATTTCAGGTCAATCGAATCAGTAGTTTTGGAGTCTGCAGACATCACACAGCCAGACACACATCGTTTTGCTTTTTATGAATATGGATATTGATTTGTGGGCGGTAAAAGTGGGCGTGAAAACATTTACATATAGTGACCGCCTCTTAGATCACCTACACAGCAAGTTTCACTGTAAAAATGTGTAAAACTCCGGAATTGCCATGATTTCGAAAAAGTGGGCGTATTTATATTACGACCACGCCCATTTTTATTACAGTTGCCGACAGTAACCATCTGAACAAAATTACTAAATCTTAGTTTTTTACGATTGAAACCGTCTGATATATATCCTTTTTTTGGTTTGTGATCGATAGCGTAACTTTGGCTTGTATGGAAGGTACCACGCCCCCTTGTGCAATAGTTACCAAACCTCACAGAAACACTCTCAAGATGTGGCTTCAGTTTCCCTGAAAATTTCATAAAGATCAGTTCAGCGGTTTTGGAGTCTATATGTGATATAGCCACATACCCACATACCCACATACATACATCCATTTTTATGTATATAGAAGATTTATTTATTTATAACAATATTTATTTATTTATTTATTTATTTATTTATAATAATATTTATTTTTTCTCTTAAGAAATTTATTTAGTCAAAACATATGTACATGAAAAAATTAATTTAACTTAGTTATAAAAAAGAAACTAAAAAAAATTATTGTTTGAAGTCTTTTTTACTTTCAAGTTTGGGCAATTTCGCACGGCTCTCTAATGTCGTCGCCATAACAGCCTCTACATTTTCCGGTATCACTCGTTTGGAAACGCCAGCTAGCAATTGAATGTGACGTTCCGTTCCTTGTATGTGTGAGGGAATTTTTAGATCATTAAACGTTGGATCATATTGATTAAAATATTCTTTCAATTTATCGTACAGAATTCTTCACGTGAATGGTGGCTCAAATACGTTCATTGTGTCATTCATATTGATCATGTCCGTGTAACTTGTGCAATTAAAGTTTATATCTGGTTTTTTATAAGCTCTAAGTTCCGTTGTGTCGTCAACATCGGTTCGATAGCGTAGAATTTTCTTGATAGCGCAGTCACGCTTTTCTTTGCTATCATCAAACAACATTGATAACAAGATATTTTCCGAATGCGCATAATATGAATTATCTGTAATTACTTGATTGACAATTTTGCGTAAACGAGTTTCTAGAAATTGTGACCAACTAATGAACTTGAAAAACAATGCACTACCGTACACGACAGAGCTGTAATACTTGATATTAAAGTACATTAGCACATAACATTTAATTATAAATTCAACCAGAATTCTTAAATTTGCATCTGGGTTTTCCGTCGTCACATATAATCGTAATAATTTAGCGGCCTTGGTGAGCCAGCGAGAATGTACAATTTTCCCTGGTTTGATGTTAGCCAGATCCACTGAAACCACGCCGCTAGAAATTGCATGGGCCATGTCCTATAAGTACTTCGAATCGGTGGAAAATTCAATTTTTTCTGGATCAGGGGGCATATTCTTCAACTCAATTTTCTGGAAGCCGTCCACCACCTGAAAATATATATTAATAAAATAATTAAAAACGGTTGACAATTATAATAAATTAGTGATAGCAATAACTTACCGGAAGAGTTTCACAAGTATCGATGTGTTTGCCCAGTTTTCCGGTTGCCGATCTAGGTCCAGTGCTGGTTGATTTATCCAAAGCTTCAAACAAATGCTGAACCGGAAGTTCGTTGAAGTTTAGAAGGCAAACGAACCAATGCAATGGTCTTTTTAACAGCAATTCGAAATTTCGTATAATTCCACCGTGTGGGCCAGTGTTTGTTGGCTCACCATCAGTGCATATGCCAATTAATGCATCCAGTGATATATTTTTATCGTTGAAAAAATCATTTAATTTGGTTATTTTGTATTCAGCAGTTTCATGTTCCAGTCTTACGTAACAAATCAATTCAGAATTCGGTTCTCTCAAAACAACAAGATGAGGTTCTCTTACCATCCTAGTACGAAACTTCTCATAAATTTTATCTCTCGTTAAAGTATCATCTTTTCTGCCATCGAATAAAAAAGCTAGCAAATTGGTATCATCTAACCGTTTGCTCTCTTTTCTCTTTTTCTCTGCGAACTTTCGATTTATCCATGATAAGAGGTTTGCCATGCATATCTTTCATTTTAAAATCTTGGAAAAGAGCGGTTCCCAATGCTGATGCTACTCTATCAGCCACACCAAATCTGTCACATATCAAGGCAAAGTTAAAACAATCGTATCTTTCTGTGTATTGTGAACTTGTGCTTCTATCCATATCTTCTTGAACCGGTGGCGGTGCGTATGTTGGCTCATCGGGATCTTGGTATGTTGGCATTGATGACATAGATGTTGCTCCTTGCTCTTCAATTGCCATCACAAATGCATCCATTGTTAGTCTTCTATGATTATGTTGATCGTGCATAAATTCTTTGAAATCGCATTTACATGTTCCAATGTAAAAAATTGTTTCCAGAGATTTTACATACTCTGGAAATTGTTGGGTTTTGTTTCTTCTCTTAATTTGGTCTTGATATTTGTCAAGCAATCTATTCAATTTATTAAATGTACTTTTTTCAGCATTATTTCCATACCAAGTTTTTCCCAAATTCCAATCAAGTTATCTTGCACTTGAATAGTGAATGATTTATAGGAAAACTTTTTTTGCTCGCTCAAGATATCCAGCTGGGTTGGTAAATTAAGATCAGTCAAATCAATAGACACACCAAAAACAGTAAAAACATTCCTGAGTATATGACTCATTGGGTTTTCGATAGTTGTTGATGTTGTTGTTGCTTCATCTTGCGGTGTAGAGGATGATGGATTCATTGTAAACTTTTTGATTTGGAATGGTCACTTCACTTCTTATTTTTTTATGTTCTGATTATGTTCTGACTAAATAAATTTCTAAAGAGAAAAAATAAATAAAATAATAAATATAAAATAAACATAAATAAAATAAAGTGCCAAAAATGGTGATTTTTTTCACAAAATTCAAAAGTTGGGGCATTAGAATTCGTTTTAAAGGTATAGTTCCTTCGGCACTATATGATTCCTAGAATATAATTTTCACTGAGGCGATTTTTAAATCGACCCGCCCTAGTATACATACTATACTATTAGCACATATAACTTTCACTACTATAGGTTAGACCCACAAAGCAGCAGACTTCTGTTAATTATTTGTTTTGTTTGTAATATACATTCTGCCAACAATGTTACAGGAATTGGTCATTTAAATAGTCCGTTTAAGGATATAGTCTGTTGTTTTTAGATCAATTTCGGAAATTTTAACTAAATATAACAAAAAAAAAACAATAATTTAAATTTTCGTACATGTCAATGATAATGGCAATAATAACATCTTTACCTGCACAAAAGGGGAATCTGGGGGTGAACCTTTACAATGTAACATGTCTGACTGTCTCAACCTGGTGAGGCCAGCATAACCTTTGTGAAATCGCCTCAAGTCGACTCAAACCTCCACGTGGTGTTTTCTGGGCAACGTCAAAACTGACAACCGTTAGTTTGGTTGCCAATCTGAGCGGCGGGCCCCCCTAGGCTTACAACAGGTTGTGCGTCGGGTTTGAAGCATACCCGTAAAAACCCATTTCAATGAAAACAACTAAAAAAAAAGAAGAAAACTGATCCCCAAATCTGATGACGACTACCGCAAACGAAAAACTGATAATGATTTACGGATATGCACCTGGAATGTCCGAACCCTTAATTGGGAAGGTGCCTTTATCCAACTGACTGATGTCTTGGAAAGATACAAAGCTGATATCACTGCTATCCAAGAATGCGATGGAAGGGACAGGGTTGCATTCGGCATGCACTCTGTGATATCTACTACAGCGGCCATGCGGAGAAGCACAAGTTTGGATGCGGATTTGTAGTTGGCAAGAGACTACGGCCCCACGTCCTGCGATTCACACCTGTGAACGAACGACTTGCCATAATCCGCATCAAGGTTAAATTTTTCAATATAAACCTAATATGTGCGCACGCTCCGACAGAAGACAAGGACGATGAGATCAAGGAAATTTCTACGAGCGCCTTGAAAATGCTTACGAGCACTGCCCCCGTCACGACGTAAAAATCGTGCTTGGTGACTTCAACGCTAAGGTGGGCAAGGAAAATATTTTTGGCCCAACAGTCGGAAAGTTCAGCCTCCACGACAACACCTCCGATAACGGAATGACTCTGATTGACTTCGCCGCAGCACGAAACATGGTCGTAAGTAGTACTAGATTCAAGCATCTCTATATTCATAAAGCCACCTGGATGTCCCCTGATCAAAAAACCAAAAATCAAATTGATCACGTTTTGATCGACGGAAGGCACTCTTCCAGTGTATTGGTTGAACGCACGATCCGTGGTGCACACATTGACTCGGATCACTATGTTGTTGCAGCCAACATCCGTACACGTCTGTCAGCAGCTAAGAATACACGTTACCCTACACAGAGAAAGCTAGACGTCGACAAGCTTCAATCGAAACAGACAGCCGATGCTTTCGCCACTCGACTCTCACTCCTGCTTCAAAGCACTCCTCCAATCGATGATATATGCGCGAAGTGGACACACATTTCCAACTCCATGCGTGCGGCTGCTGAAGAGGTGATTGGCTACCAACGCCCTCGCCGAAACCAGTGGTACAACCAGGAGTGTCGCGACGCCACTGCAGAGAAAGACGCCGCCTACAAAGCCACCCTGCAGTCGGTTATAACGCGCGCTGCTAAGGACCGATACAAAGAAAAGAGGAGAAAAGAGAGACGTATTTTCAGGCGGAAAATAACAGAGGCAGAAAAGCGCGAGCAGGAGAAGATTGAGATATATGGTGACAGGAATGAGGCCCGAAAATTTTTCCAAAAAATAAGACGCCTTGCCGATGGTTTTAAAACCAGGGCCTCTTCTTGAAAGGATGAAAATGGGAATCTAGTGACAGATGTCCAGAGTACACTGACGTTATGGAAGGAACACTTCTCTAAGCTTCTTAATTTCGACGCTGACAACAATCCCGCCAATAGAGATGATATTCCGGAAACCCCAATTTCGGATGACAGCGTCGAGGTTCCGCTGGCTCGACTATGATGAAGTTCTGACATCTATAGCTCGGCTTAAAAATAACAAAGCCGCGGGAGCTGATGGCTTACCTGCTGAGCTGTTTAAAACGGAGGCGAAGCTCTACTTAAATGCAATCACGAGCTTCTATGCAGAATATGGTCGGAAGAATGCATTCCAAACGATTGGAATCTCAGTGTGCTCTGCCCAATCCACAAGAAAGGCGATCCCACTATCTGTGCCAGTTACCGTGGGATAAGCCTTCTTAATATCGCATATAAGGTCATGTCGAGCGTTTTATGTGAAAGATTGAAGCCCATTGTAAACGAACTGGTCGGACCTTATCAGTGCGGCTTCAGACCTGGAAAGTCCAAAATCGACCAGATTTTCTTCAGAAGACTCAAGGAAAACAAGTCGACACCCACTATCTTTTTGTCGACTACAAACCCGCCTTCGACAGCCCAATAAGGAAGCACCTGTACTCCACCATGTCTGAATTTGGTATTCCTGCAAAACTAATACGACTTTGCAGGATGACACTGAGCAACACCAGCAGCGCAGTTAAAATCGGGAAGGACCACTCCCCACCGTTTATTACCAAACGAGGTTTCAGACAAGGTGATTCCTTATCGTGCGACTTTTTCAACCTTATGATGGAAAAGATCATCCGAGCTGCTGATCTGAGACGTAGTGGCACAATATTCTACAAGAGTGTTATGCTGCTTGCGTATGCTGGTGACATCGATATCATTGGCCATAATACGCGCGAAGTCAGTGCAGCATTTTCCAGATTAGAGAGTCAAGTCGAATGGGTCTGGCAGTGAATGCAGATAAGACGAAATACTTGGTGTCAACAAACAAACAGTCCCACCATCTTGAAACCCACGTTACAGTTGACAATACCTCCTTCAAGGTTGTGAAGGACTTCGTCTATCTGGGATCCAGCATAAACTCAACCAACGACATCAGCATTGAGATCAAACGAAGAATAACTCTTGCCAACAGTTGTTACTTTGGGCTCAGTAGGCAATTGAGAAGCAGAGCCCTCTCTCGACGAACGAAAATCACGCTCTATAAATCGCTCATCATGCCCGCTCATCATACTTTATGCATCACAAACCTGGACGCTAAGCAGTTCAGATGAAAAGACTTTAGGAGCATTCGAGAGAAAGATTCTTCGTAAGATCTACGGACCGATCTGTATCAATGGCGAGTACCGAATACGGTGGAATGATGAACTGTATGAGCTGTACGCTGACATCGACATAGTCAAGCGCATTAAAATCGAGTGGCTTCGCTGGCTTGGTCATGTTCAGCGCATGAAAGACGATGCTCCAGTGAAGAAAACATTCGATTCGGTACCCAGCGGCGGTCAACGCAGAAGTAAGTAAGTAGTACCTTCTCAAAGGTATGTTGCTGGCCAGGATGAATATGGCACATAAAGTCATCTGAAACAAAAAAATTTAAATAGATTATTGTTCTGTCATAGGCTTGTCATTCTAGCAGATAGTAGGTTTAAAAATGTTCATTTAAAAATAACAAAATGAAGGACTTCTAAGAGAAATTTAAAAAAATCGCGTTTTTTGTTGAAAATCGGGTTGAAAAAAGGGAAAATTATTACAAACAAGCAATTCTACTACCTGCGAGAGCCGTTGGCATGTAGAACAAAGTATTAAAATTGCAGCTCATTCGGATCCATAGAATTTTTTAAATACTCGTCCCGATCAGAAATAACTTTTTTCAAGAAAACAGCTTTTAAAGTTTTAACAACATTTGCGTGCGTTTTTTATGAACATGCTCACAAAAATATTTTAAAATAATTGATTTTAATATCATAAAAGGGTCTTGAACATTAAGATAAATAAGATCATTATATTTATATATGCTTTATATTTTAAGCTAGTTCAGAATATTTATACAGACATATTTTTCAGAACGAGAATTATTTGTTTTTCAATTTCTTTTGATTTTCAAGTAAAAATTTGTTTAGGCGCGTTAAGCAATTTTTGGCAGAAATTGGCAAATTTTAAGAGAAACTTTTTCTTTGAACATAAGAAATTTTTCATTGAATCTATATTTATTTAATTTTTTTTCAGGATGTGCTATCAAACATTAAAATTAGACAAAAACTACCAGAGTTGTGATTTCTTACTTTTCAATTAAAATCTCATATTTTCCTTTTCGCAAAAAAATCCCAAAAAACAAATTTAAAAAATTTTATTGACATGCGATAGGCAGAATAAAATCTTATGATCTCGCGAGTAAGTTTTGTCATCAATCTGATATCTGAAACTGATATCTAACCTACTGATATCTATATATCTTGATATTATTTATATTAATTATAATAATAAGGCAACAACGACAAGAGTTAAAGGCTTGAACTAAAAATAACTACTGCTTTAATGCCATATGATTAAGTGCCCGATGAGAACGTTAAAGTTCTTACGAATTTGTTCGAACACGTGTCAAATCATATAAGACTTTAAACCGTGGGTTGGTCACAGCTGAATCACTCAAGACTGCTAAAGAGGAAATGTAGTGATTTCCGAAACATGCCGTCTAATCTGCTGTCTGATTGACTCTATACAGAGTTGTTGTTGTTGTAGTTGTTGCCTTCTTCAAACTTACTTGATCTAAAGCTTACAATTAAATTCAGGTAAAAATTTAAAAAAATAAGATCACAATTAATTTTCAATGTTTATTATAATATATTATTTATATATTATTATTATTAAAGTTTTTTCTAAATGATCTTGTCATTTAATATGTTGACTTTATATGAATTAAATACAAATTCTAAATGTTTGATAGTTTAAATCATACTTGATTTAAAATACAAATTCTAGTTGTTTGAATGTTTAAAATCGTTTATTGAGCTATAGGTCAAAATTCCTTTTCATATTAAAAAAACGTTGTTGTTGTTGTTTCTTTGGAAAGATTCGTTAGAAAAATTAGTTGTTCTAACTTTGACCTAAAGCTCAATAAATATAATTTTGTTTTTTCATAAATACACGAGGAGTGATTACAATTAAGCAATATTTTTCTAAAATCACACCGTTTCAATTCATAAAATCACACCGTTTCAAATTACAGCTCTAGTATTTTTCATGTAATTTTCATGTTTGATAGCTTATATTGAAGAAAAATTAAATAAAGCATGCAAAGCATACAAAAAAACAGTGCAAATCTGTTTTTTTTAAATTAGCCTTATAAAAAAGTCATTTGGGTTTTTTGGAAAACTGTGCACTTTTTCCCATATCGCAGAGTACTAGCATGTTTCGATGCAAATCGGCACGGTACTGGTTGCCGTGGTCCTAGTACTCGTTACTTACATACAGTGGTGTGCGATGAAATAGAGTCATCCACTCTTCAAAACTTTAACTCTCTTTAAGTCTTCACTGTAATGAGTTTCATATCAATAACTTCTGTACTTGAGTGATCGGTTCCTCGCTGCATATAATACCGTTATTTTCAGTATACTTTGTGCGTTTCTTTTCTTTTAGGCAGTGTCAATTTGGTAAAGGCCGTGTAAAGACCTGTGCAATGAAATAGAGTCAATTAAGAAAAACATATTTTTTTGATGCGATTAACGGTACATTTCATTTAAATTTGTAAACAAAGGTAAGTTTAGCTTCTAAATATTATAAGTATTTACAAATATTTATTAATTTTTATTATTTAGTCTCCAAAATGGGCAGAGGTAAGCATTGTAGTAATGAGCGCCGGGAAATAATAAAAAAGCTCAGAAAAGAAGGTAAAAGCTACCAAACAATATCGGAATTAATTGGATGCTCCAAAAAAATGGTGGAAAACGCCGTTAAGTATGAGGTCAGACCAGAAAACCGCGGAAAACAACCTAAAGTTACGGAACATATAAAGAGCAGAATGTTGCGGCACGTTAAAAAAGACCCTTTTATTACCTCTACCGCTCTCAAAAACTATTACAAGCTGGATGTGGACACCTCTACAATAAGAAACATTCTTATTAAGAATAATTTAAAGGCAAAAAGTACCCGAAAAGTTCCATTTCTATCGAAAACAAACGTTCAAAAAAGGTTACGTTTCGCCAAGGAGCATGTGAATTGGCCCGTGAGCAAATGGCGAAATATTTTGTGGTCAGACGAAACAAAAGTGAACTTGTTCAATTCTAATAGAAGTAATTTGCCAGTACGAAGACCTCCCAACACCGAATTCCGTCCCCAATACACTGTTAAAACAGTTAAACATGGTGGAGGAAACATAATGGTATGGGGTAGTTTCTCTTACTATGGGACAGGACCTTTATTTCGAATTGAGCAGACAATGGACGCTGAATATTACACCAATTTATTAAACAACGTCATGTTGCCTTATGCTGAGTGGGAGATGCCGCTTCGATGGGTATTTCAGCAAGATAATGACCCGAAACACACATCGAAGCGGGCAAAAGCTTGGTTTGAGAATAATAATGTGGATGTTTTAAGCTGGCCTCCGCAATCACCAGACTTAAACCCTATTGAAAACTTGTGGCGAGTAGTTAAAATGGCTATTAAGGGAAAAAACCCATTCAATAAGAATGAGCTGTGGACACTAGTTAAGTCTGCGTGGGAAAAAATTCCAATCCGAACGTGTCAAAACCTTGTGGATTCAATGCCTAATCGTTGCTTGGCTGTGATTAAAAATAAAGGCTACTCCACAAAATACTGAGGTAAGGAAAAGTATACAAGAAACACATTTTTTTTTATTTCACACTGGTATTTATTTTATTTCAGATGATGAAACTCGATGACTCTATTTTAATTCACAGCCAAAATAGGATATTTTGAAATATTTTTTTTTATGTTTAAGCATTGAAGCTAATATAACGATATTTATGTTTGTAAATACTTTTCTTTGTTTGTAAAAGATTAACAAAAAATAAAAAATTCACAAACAATTCAAATTTTGTACATTTATTTTTGGTTTTAAAATTTATTTTAGGGTCGACTCTATTTCATCGCACACCACTGTATATTTTAAAATCAGACGAAAAATAAGAGGTTAAGCGATAAAAAAATAACCACATCAAATTTTAAGGGACACTCTATTTAGCACATAGGCATATGTATATCAGAGATCTGCAACGGATAGCTTTTTTGCGACTCTGAGTATATCCGAAAAAAATAAGTACAAAAACCTACTCACCCTAAGCGCACACAACTCGACTCATATTCTCTTCTACGAAACTAGAATGCGGCGGCTCAAATAAATATGAGTATCCTAAGTCATGAGTCGGATCAGGAAAGATCGGGTTTTTTCGGTTCATAACTACTTATGGTTGTTGTCGTCTTGCTGATACTTATCCTACTTGCCCAAATACTCATAATCGACACAAGTAGCCGAATCACTCGGCTCATCTGCCACGGATATGAAAGAGAGCGCAGTAGAGCGCAGTAGAGCGCAGCAGTAAATAGTGAGCGAGTTTTTTGTATTTGTTTTGTGCTATTTTTTCCTACGCATATCTAAATGCTGAATAACAGATGTGTTATTCTTGTGTTGCTTTTTGTTTTTATCGTGCACAGTGAAAGCTGCGCATGAGGTAACGTTGTTAAGGCTTAAAAATAATACGCAGTTTCGATAGTATCGTAAGTCATTCATTTTCTGCAATCAGCAATTATTATTAAATTTGTAAAGTATTTTTTTATTTTTCTGTAGCCTTCAGTTACCAAATCACATGCGCATAATATAAATTACACTTCTATTGCACGTGTTTACGCACAAGAAGCAAACAGACACGTGCGCCGCACAGTGGTTGAGCCCCATACAAAAGTTGTCAATAAATAGAAGGACTCATCGTAAACCAATTAAATTTTGTGTATTATTTGGAATTTGCCTTATTAGAATACACACAAAAATATTTTTAAATCCGCCCTCAATCACGCCTGCCTCCCATACAACACAAATATTTAAAACGCCATATTTTTTTTGTCTTAAACCAATACAAGAACCATTCTGTCAGAAATCTTCAATATATGTCTATTATAAAAAAAGTATTTTCTGCCACGCCCACCTCCCATACGAAATTTTCCAATTCACGTGTTTTTCCGTATTCCAAGTTCAATGAAGCGCTGCATCTAAACTGTCTAAATTAAAGGTTTATAGTATTCAAAAATATTATTTGTTGCTTTTTATAAAAACAAAAACAAAATCATCAAAAAAAAGCTTATCGTTTCGTTTGAATTCCAAAAAAAGGAGTGAACCTCATGCTTTTTGCCACAAATTGGCACTGGTTGTAAATGTGATACTATCAACAGTTAAAAAAGATAATATCATACTTTTTAGCATTGTGATAAAGTGAGCACAGGTCGTGTAGCATAAAAACATGGCTTGCATACACGGAGAAAACTGTTTGCAAAATTAGTATTGTGGTTAAGCAAAACTTGCGCTTGATTCTAAGCCACTTCAACATTATGCAAAATTTTAGCAAAAACTAATCAAAATATGCTTTTCTAATATATAGCAACTAAGCAAATATTTGCTTGAATTAAGTAAGCATTTGCTCCTCCCATTTATAATAACTTAGCAAATTTTTGCTGAAATTAAGTAAAAATTTGAATGTAATCAAAATTTTGCTTTTTCCTAAATAATCGAGGAGTGATTGCAATTTAGCAATCTTTTTCTTAAATCACATTGTGATTGAGCAAAGTTTTGCTGATTTGCTTTTAAGCAAAACATTTGCTTGATTCAAGCAAATTAATTTTCTCCGTGTACGTATTCTAATTCTGTTGTTTAGAATCAAAGAATATATATTTCACTTTCAGCTAATTGAAGATGTTTGATGAACATTTCTTGACAAGGGAATTTGAATGTTTGAATAGTTTTGAAAGCATTTTATTGCGAAATTCATTAAAATGTTTCATAGTAAGCTATAAGATAATGTGAATTAATTTAACTTTATACATATCACATTATTGTTTTACTAATTCAATTTAGTTGTAATTATTTAAAAAAATATTTAATATATATTAACATAGTAAATTAATAGACTGAGAAACACACTATAGAATATTTAAGTACTCTGCAAATATAAAGTATTGCAAAAGAAGCATAATAACATTTTTAAAGCATTTATCGTATTTAGTAAGTAAATGCTTTCACTATTTACATTAAAAATTTAACGATTTTAACTCGTAAGAAGTGATCGTTAAACAAAAAATGCCTCAAATAATACTAAAGAAAATGACTATAGCAATAAACCTTGAGACTAAACATATCTATATTTTCTTCTAAACGCATTTACCAAATGTTGTTCAAGGACTCAAAAATTTCTGTCAGTTTTTTTTAATCGCTCAACTTACAGTCCAATAAAAGCATTTCTTTATTTAAAATATCGTCGACATCCATAGATCATTATGTTTTATTCTGCAAAAAAATAAATTTACGTTTTTTTTTCATATCAACTTTGCATAAGAAATTTATTGCAAAATTAAAAAAAAAAATATTTCAAGAATGCAAAAAACTTTTTCAATAATGTTTTGTGTACTTAAAAAAACCAGATTGCAATACGTTTTCTGAATTGTCTGTAATAACTCTTGAAAAATATCAATATTTTACGAAATTTTTTCAACATTTTTACATCAATCGTATATTAAGGCGTCTACACAGAAAACCTATATACATATATTTCTGATAAATATTTTGGAATCATGTGAGTTTGAATATTCTTAAGCAACGCAAAGAAAAAAAAATCACAAAAAGAGATCATCAGTTTTGGTATTTATTTCCAACTTTTAACCACTGTGCGCCGGCCTTTTGGTTTTGTTTTATTTTTGTTTATGTCTAACAAACCAAAATCACAAGCGTTGTTATTGTTTCTTTCTCCATAGAGTGCAACAATAAAATAGCAAAAACTCGTTTTCGAGAAAAAACAAACAAAAAATGAGAGCTCACATGGCCTGCAGACAAATACTTATGAAAAGTGCATACACAAAAAAAAAACTAATTAACGCTAAGAGACGTTGGCAGAGAAGGAGCAGTACTCAGAGTACACTCAAAATACATTCGGATCGAGCGCTTTTGTAACAAACTGACTCAACGCACTCATTGAAAACGGCTCGAAGTGGATCGGATCACGCCGCTCTCGGATATGAGAATGTACTTATAACCGAAAAAATGCTAATGAGCCGAATGCCTATAAGTATTTTACACATATTAATAAGTATGGATAGAGTTCAGAACAGCACGACACTCGGGTATGATTTGAGTATCCGAATTCTGTCGGATACTCATTGCAGTTCTCTGATGTATATCTTATTTTAGATGAACCAACGTTCAGGGGATGCCCCCTAAAAATGTGTAAGCATTGTGTTGGTTCGGTAGATGGTCGATAGTTAGTTAGAGGGGGTAGAAAGTATTCAAGCAAAACTTTTTGTGTAGAATGTTCATAGTATGGCAGAAAGCAGTATTAACGTGTGATATTGCATCTCATTGAAATCAAGTTACTAAGCGATTCTCTCCACAAACTTTTCTACCCCAAACCAACAACAACTTATCCTCTATTAGAAGAAGAATATTTCAGATTAATATAATTTCAGTTTTATGTTTTTTTTCAGTTGGGCTGTTTTGGAGTAATAGTGACCGCTGTTTAAGGATTTTTTCTAGATTTAAAACAAAATAATAGTTTAATCAACAAAAATTAAAAGTTCACTGAATATAGTAAAGTTTGTTGTGCCGAAAAGTTTTGTATTTAATTGAATAGCATTTTTAATTGATGGCGCTTGATATGCCAGCTAAGAATTGAAATACTTTTCCGTATCCTCTCGCAACTCCTTATTGGCATTTTAAATGTAATGACACAGTTCATATTTCATTACTTTTAGCTAACAATTACCGGGAAATTAAATAATGTACGTTTATCTCAAACTTTGCAGTTCCATTTTCTGTTATAACTTGAAAAAACTTTTACTCTAAAAACAACAACAACGCGCCTAAAAGACACAAAAAACTGTTTTCGCTAATGTTTCTGGAAAAACATTTTCAGAGTGGTTGTGACAAGTTGTCTATTTTACATTTTAAACACGTCATGAGTAATTGAAAAATTAAAAAGCGAAAAAAAACTCGTTTCGACAAACTGTCGAAAACCAATGAGTATTGAAATAAATAAGAAGCAACTAGAACAGATGGAAACCTTGATAGAGTTGATGGTGGTGATCTATAAATAGCCTACTGCTATAAATGTCATATGATTAAGTAGCCAATTTGAACGTTCAATTTGTTCAATATAGTTCAGATAAATGAGTTCCAAAATGTGTGAAATCATATACGACTTTAACAGAGAGTTTGATCACAGCTTAGTCACTCAAAGACTACTGAAGAGGAAATGTAGCGATTTCCGAAACAGACTGTCTAGTCAGCTAAGTGATTGACTCTGTACAGAGTTGTTGTTGTTGTTGTTGTTGTTGTTGTTGTTATTGCCTTCTTAAAAACTTACATTATCTAAAGCTCGCAATTAAATTCATGTAATAATTTAAAAGCTCACAAATTAATTAATCTTTAAACAAATAGCTAATACAGAAAAAGCGATACAAAATTGACATTGTTGAAATCCAGCCAATTAGAGAAAAATTTTAGTTTATTTGAACATAATTGCTTTTATCATTAATGCCTATAAATTTGTTCCTACTTGAGAAGGTCAAGGTACTCAAGGTCTTTAGCACGCACATTCACTCACTAATAGATACACAAAGGTAAACACTCACACCAACACACCCACACACGCACACACTCGTCCACTCATTCACTTACTTTCTAAAATTCGAAATTCATAAATTGCCAGCATGACGAACGTAATAGTCAGCATCTGTCAGAACTATTTTCACGGTTGCATGCAATACAGCTACAGCGACAGCATCTTCCCAGATGAAAAACAAAGCAAGCCTGCCGATGGAAGGAATGTGACAGGTTATAATTTTAATGCTAAGAGGTTTTTTTTAACTTTTAAAAACTTCCTCTTTACTTTTTAATGATAATAAATATTATTATTATTTATAAACAAAAAGCAAAGTACAGTAAGAACTAAATTCTTTTATAGCACAACATAAATACATTCAATATTAGTATTAACAACTGTGTCATAATAAAATATCATGTTTGCTAATGCAAAATTCCGGCTAATTTTAAGGGACAACAACTTCAATATTTTCATGATTGTTGTAATTATCCGACACTTTGTGTTTTCGTCGTAGCACTTTTGATAGCAACAATGTTATGTATATTATTTCAACAAAATCACAACAGAGTACATAGCTTAGTTGGCTAGAGCTTTAATTTTTATTAATGTATTTTGAAATCTTGAGTAGTGGGTTCAAATCCCATCAGAGACATAATTTTTTTTTTTTTAAGTTAAGCTTTTTACTCCTTGTTTTGTGGTTTGCTTGGAGTGAAATCTCAAAAACGACACTTTTTTTCATACACCTTTTTCTTAAAATTGTTGTTGTTTTTTGCTTGCATCAATTACAACAAAAGAATATAAAATTAAAAATATTTAAAGTGTTTTCTAAATGACCTCTATATTTATTATGTTGACTTTATATGATTTAAATACAAATTCTAAATGTTTGATAGTTTAAATCATACTTGATTTTAAATACAAATTCTAGTTGTTTGATAGTTTGATCACAAAGATTTCTGATGACGCGTTTAGCAGCGCAGAAATTGTACAATAAAATCAAATGCTAGTGATTTTTTTTCCTTTCATATTGAAAAACTTTGTTGTTGTTGTTGTTTCTTTGGAAAAATTCGTTAGAACAATTAATTGTTCTAACTTTGACCTTAAGCTCAATAAACGATTTTAAACTATCAAACAACTAGAATTTGTATTTAAAATCAAGTATGATTTAAACTATCAAACATTTAGAATTTGTATTTAAATCATATAAAGTCAACATAATAAATATAGAGGTCATTTAGAAAACACTTTAATCAAATGGTAGAGCTCGACCAAACGGAAACAGCTGAAAAACAAAATCAGCAAAAATTCTAAAAACAACTTCAGTAAACATGCTTTGTTAGTGCAGACTTCCAGCAGGCTGTTGGACTACATATAATAACATAAGCATAGAAACTAAAGTAAAACAGAAATACAACAACAAATGTGACATTATGAAATTGAGGAAAAAATGAGAAATTGACGCTTCAAAATCTCATCGCCCCGGTGGTTTTGGAAGCGCAGAAATTGTACAATAAAATCAAATGCTAGTGATTTTTTTCCTTTCATATTGAAAAACTTTGTTGTTGTTGTTGTTGTTGTTTCTTTGGAAAAATTCGTTAGAACAATTAATTGTTCTAACTTTGACCTTAAGCTCAATAAACGATTTTAAACTATCAAACAACTAGAATTTGTATTTAAAATCAAGTATGATTTAAACTATCAAACATTTAGAATTTGTATTTAAGTCATATAAAGTCAACATAATTAAAAATATTTCTAAGACAGCAATGAGAATCGAACACACACCCTGTTTAAAAATATTTTAAACACGAGCACTTTGCTTATTATAATAATATTAATTTCCATAATTATTGCTATTTTAATAAAAAGTAAAAATCTTTGTTCTAAAACTACCGTCTTAGATATATCTACGTCGGAGCCTCAAGCTAATGGTGGGGGAGTTATAGCAAACCCCTTCCTCCCATTTAAAAATAATATAATTTAATTTCATAATTACCAAAATTCTAAATAATTCTTTGCTCCAAATGTCGCAGACAATTCTTAAGAATTTTGGCTGACCAATTTCCGTTCGCACACTTAATGTAATTTCACAATTTCGGCATAATCGAAATTCTAAATAATTCTTTACTCCAAATGTCGTAAACAATTATCGAGAATTCTAGCCGACCAATTTCCATTCACACAGAATGCAATTCTTGCACGCGACTGCACTTTTCACCTGAACTTATTGTGGCAGCGCTGACCATCGCAGCGCAGCACACACACTAACACATAGATACATACAAGTACGAGAAATATAGAACATTAAGATATCGAAACATAGCTTTAAGAATATTTGGAAATTGAAACAAAGCTTTATAAAGCAAAGAAATTGTAATATTAAGTTAAGTTGATTGACGGCTTCAATGAATAAAGAATATTTTAAATCGATTAAAATAAACTTGTTTTTTTTTTGTTTTCGAGACATTCTGAAAACTTAATTGATAAGCACATGCACTTACACTCACGCGGCCGAGGTTCAAGTCTCCGGATAATGGTAATTTTTGAACTGCCGGCAACATTACTTGGAAATTCAGCTGACATGCTCGCCTCCATACCTGCTTATATCTTTTTTCTATAGGCATGTCCTAGGACGGCTTGTCTGTCAAATGAACTGCCGTAGCAGCAATGCAGCATGTATCTCATGGTATGGATGTAGCATTAATGGGGCAGTTCATTTGCCAAACTAGTATACCTTCTGCATTCATACCACAAGATGCATGCTGCATTGCTGCTAGGACATGCCTATACAAAAAAGAAATAAGCTGGTATGGAGGCGAGCATGTCTCCTGTCCTTCCGAGACATGTTGCCGGCAGACATACAGCAGGGCTGCTTTTCCATCTGGGTAGCAACAAAGAATCAGATACAAGAATAAAGTGCGCAAAATAAAATAGAGCTTGCAAAAATCCAGCAAAATGACCGAGTTGCACACTTGTGGCAAAAAATAATGCTGTTGCAGCATAAAAATCAACAAAAATGACAACATGAATGCAATTGGTGCCAAAAGATACGCACGCACACTTGGCGATACAAAAGTACGTGTATCTGACAGCTTGACATTAAAGCGGAGTATGGCGAAAAATATTAGAAAGAAAGTATAAAGATTCTTTGAAACATGGCCAAAAAAAGTGCTTCAAGGATATTGTTATTGGTGTTGTTGTTCTTTTTAAGAAAGTGGCTCTTGTGATAGTTGTTGGTGTTATTATTGCTGCTGCAATTGCCATCAAATTGACTTCTGTTTAAATGGCGCGGAATAAACCCCTTAACATATCCATACATACGTTTTGATGTTTCTATATGTGTAGGCGATATTTTTATGAACTTGTGTTTCCGTGTGTGTGAGGCGCATGTGTGAGCGCTCTATATGTTTATTTGGTTGCTCTAGTAGCTGTAGTTGCGTTTGTTTTTAATGAAGCGTTAAAATGGCCACTTTATTTAGAGGGAGTCGTAAATTTGATGCGATTTATTTCTGTTGTAGTAATTTTATGTGCGAACTGTAAAGAAATTTATTGCAATATCTGCAAAAGAAGTTGAACTTAAAAAAAAACAAGCAACATTAAAGCGAAAACAATTGAAACAAAAAACTAGAAAATTCAAATTATTACAGATTTACATACATTCTCAGTACTACTTAGTAAATACTTTATAGAGTGTTGGCAATATATTCAACCAATTTGAAACATGCGTTAACAAATCTATTTTTTAAATTTCCGATAGTGGCCTTTCAAGTATTACGTAAGCAGATTTTTTGCAATTTTTAACCCCCTCCTCCTAATCATCAGCATAAGTAAGCAAAGCTATTGCCCCTCCCCCTGCCATGGTTCATGTCTTTTTCAATGTGTTCTGGTATCTTTATAGATCCATGAGCAGCAGTTATAGGTTAAGAAATAGGCTTGGAATAGAGGAATAGAGGACTTTAACGCACATAATATTCATTTAAGCAAATTTTATAGACATGGTATTTAGTAATTATAATCTTCATAAATCAACAAACAAACCAAACTGCTTTTTAAAATGTTGGTATATTAATTAAAATTAACATGGACTGAGGACTCTATGACACACGAGCCCATGCATAAGCCTAGCCAGGTTTTTCCTCAGGGGGTCCATTTTTTGTTTCATGTTAATTTTTCATGCTGATAAATAAAATTAATTTCTTTAAATATTGGCTTTATTGAGAAATATATAAAATTAAATTGGAGACGAAATTGAATAAAACACGATTTAACAAAAGCAGAAATCAAATTATTCGGCGCAAATCTTCAGCAAAGTAATTTAAAAAATCATCTTTCAGCTTCTCTTTTTTTCTCTTGTATCAAATTTCTGTGCAGAGAAATAAAAACGCCGGTAATCGTATGATTAAGTCAAAAGGTAATGTTGCTAGATGGATTGTAAAATGATTTGAATTTTTGCGTGAGGGTTGGTCTTTTCCACGAGTCGCAGCAAGTCGTGAGATTCACAAAAAACTATAAATAATCGAAGTCAAAACCTTTCGATTTTGTTCCAGTAATTTCTCGTGGCTAGACAGACAGCATCATTACATCAACAAGCAGATCGGTATTTAATGCGTCAGCTGCTTCTGATTATCCTATGTGCCACTGACTTGGCTTCTACAATACTCACGCACATTTTGATATTTTTTTTAAAGGTTTTATAACGAGCGATCCTAAAACGGCTTGAACGTTTTAAGGCGGAAAGAGAGAACAGTATAAACAAAGTGCATCTTTAATGTATTTGAGTATATTAACCACGACGCATAGGTTTGTAGAAAATTGTGACAACATTTCAGTTTGGGTCCAACCGTGTCGTCCTTTAAAGCGTAGATTTGAGGAAGAACCCAAGGGTATTTGAGCATTGCAATTTATGATAGGTCTGTTCGCTTAGTCGAATGCAAACGAAAAATTTCGTTTTTACTAGAAAGTACCTGAAAGCGTTCGTTTACAGAGAGAATTGGGTAATAGAGAGGAAATCACATTTTCTCTCCGTTCAAGTTGTTTGAAGTTTTTGCAAGAAGAATTTCATGTTGTAAAAAGATGAAAACTGTCAAATGGTAGCTGTGTGTGTGTAGCAGCTGAATTTTTTTAGATTTTCTTAGACGCATTTGACATTTTGCATTATTTTACCAGAAAAGCGTTCGTCTACTTTTTAAAGTTGAAGTAAATTCTCTCTCAATTTTATTACTTTTGACGTTTTTCATTTTTTTACCAGAAAATTACTCGAACAGACCTGATATGTACTCATAACGGCACGACTTGCCAAAGTCGTGTTCACAGAAACTGTCACTAGTGCATGTGCAAGAAGAAACAGACGTAAATAGCTCGCAAGTTGGTGCAAGCAACTCATCATCCTCTTCTTTTCTGCTCTCATTGTCACTCAATTTTATTTTCTTGAGTGTAAAGCTAATTTATTAGAAAATAAACTTAGACCTTATAATTGCAGTAACTGAACATTAACTTACCACCAAAAAACTTTCTTATATATCCATCTATAAAAAAATATAAATTAAAAATGCACAAATAAATCAGAAATTTCATTTTGAACAGCTGATTTGGTTTTGTTAGTTATGACAACGAACGTTAGTGTTGGTGAAAAATCGACTAACGAATTGTGCAGCTAAGATTGCAATATATGTTACATATATGTCAGAGTTACCAATCAATTTCAATTAAAGCTTTTCATTAACTTTTTTCATTAACCCGGGCTGTCACAAAAACTCACTGGTTTTCAGTCGGTGAGTTCAGTCAAGAAAAGAGTACACTTTAAAACTCACAATTAGATAATAGGGCCCTGCTTTTCAGATAGTGACAATTTTATTTAAAAATTTTGATTTTGAGCTTCAAATTTTGTTTTGAAATAAAAAAATTACAACAAACACATAGGAATATTAAAAATACTGGTTGAAAATAGTAAAGTTGCCAGAATAGGGCTGTTAATATATATTAAAAACTTCAATGCTATTTTAATTATAAGAAAAACTGTTTTGAATTTCTAACTTAAACACTTAAAAACTTATTTTGGGGTCATGGGCAAGTTCGCCTCGCTACGCTCATGAGTCTATGATTGCATTGAGGATGTTGGCTGCTCAATGTTGTGTGATTGCTCACTTTCATGTTATTTTGGAATATCGACATCGTTCTATTCGAGCCATTCAACATCTTGGTGCTCGTCTAAATTTTGTATTATGCACATCACTTCGTTAGCACGACGAGCAACAACTCTTAACGGCCTTAAATACTCTCGTTTCGGTGTGAGTGTTTACTTTTTATGGATCTTCTCGATGTGACTATTTAATGACTTGACGAGAGCATGATAAAGACCACACATTTTGCTTGTTCGACTTGATAGCTTAAATTTTATCGTTAGACAAAAATAATCGAAGAACATTTGCATAAAATCTTTGAGTAAATAGCTCAAGTGTAGAGCTAAATTAACTGGAAGATTGAGAAATTGCTCTCCTTCATCCAAAGCCAAGTAATCAGCTGTTTGTTTTACTTTTACTGGTGATGGGAGAGACCTGTTTTCTAGTAATCCAAATAAGCCACTTCTCGAACGATACCATACTTGGACGAGAACTCCGTACCTCTGCTAATACATTTCCTGCAAACTCGAAATTGGATCTTTCTAAATGTATTAATTCTAACGCCACGGTCATCCAAATAAAAACCAAAATGGTCAAGAGCAGGGCTCGGATTTCGATGACATGTCATCTATTTTCTGCTGCTTCTAAGACATTTCCTGTTTATTTAGAACGTCCATTTATGTTTCATAGATTCCAAATACGAAAAGTTATTAGGTAATTTTTTTCGTCATTTTTCATCGTTTTTCGTTTTTTTATGTAATATTAGAGGAGTTTAAAAATAATTTTTTTCGTACTGTAACTAGTGTCCGACCGTAACCGAAATTTTGGACGAAACCGAAACTAGCTATTAATAAGAAAATTTAAGTTTTTACAAACTTTTTGTTTTTTATTAAAACGAAACAAAAGTACTTTCATACTCATAAGAAATTAATATAATATTAAAAAAAGTATTATTTGAATATTGAAGTTCTTTATAATTAATTTAAGTGTATTATAATAATAAATGAGATTATGTTTCATTTAATTTTTTATTACATAAGCATTGCATACTTTATATCTTCAGTACACACTTAAAATAGTATGCACCTATGATATATCATTGTATTGAACTGCAAAACAAAGTATTTTTTTTTAAGGTTTAGCATTATAAAACACTTTTTAACAAAAAAAAAACCAACTTCAAAACCACTACAAAATAAAAAATAATTTTAAATTACAAATATTGAAATAAATGAAGAAGCAACTAGAACAGATGGCAACCCTTGATAGAGTTGATGGCGGTGATCTATAAATAGCATACTGCTTTGAAATGTCATATGATTAGCAGCCATACAATTCATAAGAATGAATTCCAGAATCTGCACATTCATATGCTAGTTTAAACAGTGAGTTGATCACAGCTTAATCACTCAAAGACTACTGAAGAGGAATATGTAGCGATTTCCGAAACAGACTGTCTAGTCAGCTAAGTGATTGACTCTATACAGAGTTGTTGTTGTTGTTGTTGCCTTCTTGAAAACTTACTTGATCTAAAGCTCACAATCTTAATTCAATTTTAAATTACTTTTCACATTAATTCCTGGTAAAATTTGATATCTTATTATTTTTTTTTCTATTTTGTATTATTATCATAAATATAGAGTAGAGGGGGGTAATGTCGTGCACTCAACTTTAAAGTGCTCGTAAAGCCGTACATGACAAGCGAATACAACGAGTAAGCATCCGATCGAAAGATAATTTGGTTGGTAACATTTATGTGTAGCAATATTCGTGTAGCATGAAATCGTGTTAGTAGAAATTAAAAAAAAAAATGTGCACAACATTACCCCCTCAAAATTTGTGGGGTAATGTCGTGCATTGTATTGTAAAGGTATCAGAATGTGTGAAAAACGATAGGTAGTGGTTCGATTCAAGAAGATATAGCATTATTGTTTAGTTATTTATTATTGTTAATTGTAAGGCAATATACACAAGTACGAAATATGATCAAAAAATACAATTTTATGAAAGAAAAGTGAAAATAGGCAATTTGCTATATGAAACACGGAAAGAAAAACAATATTTTTTTCAAAAAGTGCTTGACATTGAGAAAAAATTTTGGAAAATTTTATTTTTATTGTAGCGTTTTGTTATGGCTTCACGACTCCCTTGGTACACTAGGGCGACCGCGTTTCCTTCCCTTTTCTTTTCTGTATAGGGCACGACATTGCCCCACATCAAATGCACGACATTGCCCCAAAGGTCGTTTTCAAGGTTGACTTCGACAAATCGGTAAAGAACAAAAATTTTTTCGATCACAATACATCTTTTTTTTTCGGCGGAAAATTTGCTTTAAGAAAACACTTACCTGGTGTATTTTCCTGCGAGACAAATAATTTTTCTGATCCGATAAAAAACACTTTCGTCGTCCCGAGAACGTGCGATTTTTAAAAAACGTCGCACATATTGCCCTTACACATGGATATTGCTAGTATTGTATGCATGAGCTCTGTAGGTCAGTAGGCCCATACCTTACCAACGGCTGGTATATCATTCAATTTTTTATGCTAAAAAAGCCAGTGCACGACATTACCCCCTGCACGACATTACCCCCTTCTACTCTATTAATTTCACCATGAATATAAAATCTTTAAAGCTGGAGCGTTTACTTTACAAAAGTCTGATTATATTAGCGCCGACTTTAAGTAAATGGAGAAATTACTATATTTATGATATTTAGAATACAAAATAGAAAAAGTTATAATAATAATACTAATAATAATAATAAGATAATAATAATAATAAGATAATAATAATAATAAGATAATAATAATAATAATAATAATAATAATAATAATAATAATAATAATAATAATAATAATAATAATAATAATAATAATAATAATAATAATAATAATAATAATAATAATAATAATAATAATAATAATAATAATAATAATAATAATAATAATAATAATAATAATAATAATAATAATAATAATAATAATAATAATAATAATAATAATAATAATAATAATAATAATAATAATAATAATAATAATAATAATAATAATAATAATAATAATAATAATAATAATAATAATAATAATAATAATAATAATAATAATAATAATAATAATAATAATAATAATAATAATAATAATAATAATAATAATAATAATAATAATAATAATAATAATAATAATAATAATAATAATAATAATAATAATAATAATAATAATAATAATAATAATAATAATAATAATAATAATAATAATAATAATAATAATAATAATAATAATAATAATAATAATAATAATAATAATAATAATAATAATAATAATAATAATAATAATAATAATAATAATAATAATAATAATAATAATAATAATAATAATATTAATAATAATAATAATAATAATAATAATAATAATAATAATAATAATAATAATAATAATAATAATAATAATAATAATAATAATAATAATAATAATAATAATAATAATAATAATAATAATAATAATAATAATAATAATAATAATAATAATAATAATAATAATAATAATAATAATAATAATAATAATAATAATAATAATAATAATAATAATAATAATAATAATAATAATAATAATAATAATAATAATAATAATAATAATAATAATAATAATAATAATAATAATAATAATAATAATAATAATAATAATAATAATAATAATAATAATAATAATAATAATAATAATAATAATAATAATAATAATAATAATAATAATAATAATAATAATAATAATAATAATAATAATAATAATAATAATAATAATAATAATAATAATAATAATAATAATAATAATAATAATAATAATAATAATAATAATAATAATAATAATAATAATAATAATAATAATAAAAAAATTTCTAATTTAATAATATACATAAATAATTTATCAAATTTGACCGAGAATTATTGTGAAAAGTAATTTAAAATTATTTTTTACTTTGCAGTGGTTTTGAAGTATGTTTTTTTTGTTTGTTTTTATATCTTCCTTTTTAGAGATTATGAAAACAATTTTGCCCATTCTTGTAACTAATTTTTGTACCCTAATGTCAACATTAACTGAAAAACAGTAGTTTTTTTATATTGACACGCCCTTTTGTCCAATAAGGCCCACTTTGTTGACCCTAAATTCTAAAAATTATGCCTATCCATTCACCTGATTTCAGTATTCTAGTGTCAATATTATTGGAGTTACGACGTTTTTTATTATTGCCACGCCTTTGTCGAATAACGCTCACTTTCTTGACCGTAATTTGAAGTAATTGTTTCAACCCCTGTAGCAATTTCCAGTACCCTAGTGTCAATATTAACTGAGATACAGTATTTTACTTATATTGCCACGCCCTTTTGTCCAACGACGGCTACTTTCTTGATCGCACATTTTCATAATTATACCTAACGCTGTACCAACTTTCAGTATCCTTGTGACAATATCATTCGAGTTACAGCCAGGGTTGCCAACTTTTGAAAAGCCCAGGCCCGGAGCTTTTTTATTTAATAATTTGTTTATGGTCTGCTTGCTTTTAATTAAAAAATTAATTTTTTCTTTGGTTTTTTCATACATAGTCATAACGTTAATTTTTAACAACCAATGTGACACAACACAATTTGCATTTTCCCGTGAACTCGGTTTCTTTCAGCAACCAATATTTGTAGCTTGGTATCGAGAGCCAATCGTTGTTAAAAGATGTTAAGTAATGTTTCCTCTTGCGACTAGATTCTATTATGCTGTTCCCTAAAATAGTTTTGTATCAGTTAATACACAAAACACAAATTATTGACCGAACTTACATAAAATGAACTGCAAACATAATTTTAAAATTCAGCCGCAGACAAGTTTCATTTATAAGGTTGTGGCACTTGAGAGAAATGCACTCTTTTTCCAGCCTTTGCTCGAACTGTCATTGCGTTTTTCTTTGTTCTAAGCATTCATGTTCTTCATTTCTTTTCATCCACTCTGACAGTTCGATCGAGTTCGCTCTCAAGTACCACAACCTTATAAATGAGCCTTGGCCGCAGAACTCAAAAGAAAAAGAAAAACAGAAACGTGTTCGTCAAGTTCAAAGAAAAATATAAGGAAATGGTGTTGCTAACACATACACTGTACGTGAACTGTCGCACCATTCGTAAATTGTGCGAGCGAGAAAGAAAGTGTTTTTTGACATTTCTGAGAACCCTGGCATCTGATTGGAAGACTGCTTAGAAAAATAGTTGAAAATTATTTAATTTTAAGCATTTTTCACAAAAAGCAACAAAATCAAAGAAACAAACCACAAAAATAAATTCAACATGAGTTGTGCGGTTAAGAATGGTAAAAGTTCCCGAAAACTTATAAACAATGAGCTTTCGTTCCGCAGTTAAATATGTCCGTACGGTTTGAATTCTTTTAACAAAAGTGCTTTATTAAGTTTCTAACGATATTTTTTTAACTTATTTGTATTAAAAATGTTTATATTTCTAATTAAAAATGGTTTAAAAATGCAAATTAGACCCCGTTGATTTTCCGCCAGTTTGATCAAACCACATCTGTCAAAACACAAACACTGCTTCAGGGGCGCAGTCATTTTTCACAGTTGAATACATTTTTGGGGCGCTCTTGTTTTCAGCATAGTGAATCAGATTCAGTACCTCTTTGTTAAATTTTTCTGATTTTTACACAACAACTAGGCAGAAAACCCAAAAAAATAAGGATTTTAAGAAATTAAACCAATTTAATTTGTAATGAAAGTTCAAGTTTAGAATTTATAGGCCTTCAAATTTAGAAAAATTACCGTAAAATCTTGCTATTTTTCTAGTTTTTCAACAAAACTAAGCTTTATGGGTATTAAAACAAAGGTAATGCGCGTATCTATTCAACGACGTATCAAATATAAAATTCCATACATAACTTTTCAAGATATTTTTTTTTTATAATTAGAATTTGTATGAAACCGAAAGGTTTCCCTTTTACGAAAGCAATACATTAAAAAGAGAATTATTAAAAAGATAACTACATACAGAATTACTGTAGACAGAGAAGCCTGTGTTGTACTTACTGAGGTTTGTAAGCCCTAATCAGCGGCCAAAGGCTTCCTATTAATACTTTTAGTTGTTTTTTATTAAATTTGGAAAAACCTCTTGATTTTAAGTAAAAAAAGGGTTGCATCTTAAATGCAAGTATTTTTATGTTTGATATCTTGTTGAATAGATACTTGTATTATCTCTCTTTTGATACCCATAAAATGTAGTTTTGTTGGAAAACTTAAAAGATTAGCTAGATTTTTAGTCCACTTTTTCCAACGTTGGATGCCTATAACTTCTAAGCCAATTGCGAGCGATCTGAAATTTTTTAAATAATTAGAGTTGTTGCTATTCCTTAAATGTTCCTAAAATTTTAATGCATAAGAACAAACTTTAACAGATTGGGCCTTCTTTTACGATACAACCGAATACGGCCCTTTGTGATTGTTTCTGTATTTGTGTGAACCAATACCAATAAAGAAAATACCACACTTTTCTGCTATTACAGCACTTCCTTATATTGTACTTCTTTGGTCAAGTTACCAAAAGAAAAGTTACGACTGGTTACAACGTTCCTTCAAAAACGAAGTTCAAGAAATAGAAAGAACGTCAAAGTTAAATTAGCGTTCATTAAGACAAATGGTTCAAACATTCACTAAAACAGGGTAAATCAACACTAATAAATAAGTTCAACAAATGTTTTTGTAAAAAAACTTGATTTAAATATAGATTAGAGCGAAAGCCGGAGAAAATGTGCCAGGCCCGGAGCCCGGAGATCTGCCCTCAGGCCCGAAGTCTCGGGGCGAAAAGGTATGTGTTGGCAACCCTGGTTACAGCGTTTTTTTATATTGCCACGGCCCTAATCGAATCACGCCTCCCTTTTTTAACCATAATTTTTAATAATTGTTCCTAACCCCGTACCAATTTCCAGTACCCTAGTGCCAATATTACCTGAGATACAGTATTTTTCTTATATTGCCACGCCCTTTTTCGAATAACTCCCACTTTTTTGACCATAATTTTTAATAATTGTGCCTACCAATTTACTAAATGTCAGTACTCTAGTGTTAATATTATTCGATACACAGAGTTTTTCTTATATTGCCACTCCCCAGTGTCGAATACCGCCCACTTTCTCTATCTGTTAACAAAAAAATTGATGCAATCGGACAAGTACTTTAAGAGTTATCGATGAACATACATTTAAAAAAAACATCCAACCAACTTGAGAACCTCCTCCTTTTTGAAAACAGTTAAAAATAGAAATATTTCATTTTCTTTTTCTTTGTTCCACTCACACAGAATTTGTTCGGAACTTTAATTATCAATTTTTGGCTTTAGTACCTATAAAACTTTAATATTAATTGCAATAGAGATGACAAAATCGAAAATGATAGTATCGAACGCATAAAATTAACCAAAATGTTAATTAGTTTTATGATCTATGAAATTATTACATGAATTAAATTGTGAGATTTAGATCAAGTAAGTTTTTAAAGAAGGCAACAACAACAACAACTCTGTATAGAGCCAATCACTTAGCTGACTAGACAGTATGTTTCGGTAATCACTACATATTCCTCTTCAGTAGTCTTTGAGTGATTAAGCTGTGACCAATTCACTGTTTAAACTAGTATATGAGTGCGCAGATTTTGGAATTCATTCTTTTGAATTGTATGGCTGCTAATCATATGACAATTCAAAGCAGTAGACAATTTATAGATCACCGCCATCAACTCTACCAAGGTTGCCATCTGTTCTAGTTGCTTCTTTATTTATTTCAATATTCATTGGTGTTCGATAGTTTGTCGAAAATACACCATAGAAATGAAACGAGTTTTTTGCTTCGCCAGAAGCTAGTGTTCTAACTGAAAGGTTGCTATTTTCACAACCAAATGTTCAATTACACATGAATTTGAAACTAAAAATCGATCAATTATTAGATTATTTAATTAATTTGACATTAAATAAACTTATTTGGCCGTGCTCCGCCATAGTAAGTTAATAAGTTCTATGATCTATGAAATTATTACATGAACTAAATTGTGAGCTTTAGTTCAAGTAAGTTTTTAAAGTGATTGACTCTATACAGAGTTGTTGTTGTTGTTGTTGCCTTCTTTAAAAACTTACATGATCTAAAGCTCACAATTTAATTCATTAACCAAAATTTTTTGCGTTAACACGAGAAATCAAATTATAGACGAATTCATAATATTTTATTTTGTACAATGCGTTGTAAATATTTTTATATTTGAATTAAATGACTGATGCAAGAAGTTTATACCAAAAGTTTCAGCTAGTTTCGGCCATATTGAGGCCGAATAGCGGAAACTAGCCGAAACTTTTGGTAAAAACTTCTTGCATCAGTCATTTCCGGCTAGTTTCTGACAAAAAGGACCGTAACTGACCGTAACCGAAACCGAAATCGAATATTCGGTCGGACACTAACTGTAACGCTTTGTATAAAAATTATATAAAATAAATTTTAAGCTTAGTAATGATTTATTTTTAAAGATTTTTTATTTATGTAATTGTTTGTGTTTTTTAGGTAATTTTTCTCAGTTTTTAGGTAATTTTTTACAATTCTTTAGTTTTTTTAGGCAGTTTCTTACATCATTAAAATGCGAGCCCTGGTTATGAGATAATATCAAAGCAGCTAGTTCCCGACTAAGAGGAGAAATTTCGCGATACACTCTGTTATACGCACTCCTACCAGGAGCATTTGTAGCTATAAATAATTTATAGCGATCATGTCGCTTAAAGTGTTGTATAGCAAACCCTATAAAATGTTGATAACGCGGTTTTTTACCTGGCCCTCCATCAACCGCCATGCACACCATTGCTTGTATAAATAAATTGTTGGCTAATGCTTGAAACTCTTCAAGCTCGAGAAGCATCTCGAAATCCTGGGCATGAGTATTAGCGGTGGAGTAACTATGCATCCCACTTCGAATAGCGATGTGTATTGGTCCTGAATACCCAACGGCTTGTCAAGCATAGACAAGTAGGATTGTCATATGTGTTCAAACCAAAATCGACTAAATTTTGTAAAAAATTAGACCCCATATCCAGATGCTTCATGTTATAAAAAATAAGCAAAGCAAAGTCCCCCGCCACCCTGTAGTGATTACGTAATTCTTGAATGACCCCATACTTATTTTTCCCGAAAGTAAATTCAATTTTTAATTTATTTCTGTGAATTTGTGGCTATATATAAATATAATTTTTCCGATGACAACGATGACAAAAACGATGACACCGTGCCACAGCCCTTTTCACAGATGCAGTAATCTTTGTTCATGTAAAACTAGAGATAAATAATGTTAAAATTACGTTTTCACATTTTCTGTAAAACGTCAGATTCGTCTAAATTTTAAATCTGTAAAACGGACTTCGAAGTTACTAGACAGGTCCTAGTGTAAAAAAAAATATATTTAAATAATTTTAACCTTTTAAATTTCGCAATATGGGTATCAAAACAAAAAGAAACATATATTATTAAAAAAAAAATTTTATCTGATCGAATTTATTGTATAATTTTTTATCCGTGAAAATTTTCAACAAACTCCTTTGAATAAATAATATATTAGAAACATAACACAATAATATGTTGTAATAAATAGAATTTGGCATGATCAACAAAAACAAATATTTAAAGAAAAAAAATCTTATTAAAAAACCCAATTCTCATCTTTGAAAAGTATTAAGTATTTATATAAATTTTTAAAAGTATCTGTCTTGTAACTTCAAAGCCCTTTAAAAGTGTAGTCTAGTTGGTCACTTTCGAAAATTGCATTTTTTAATTTTTTTAAAGTGTATGTATTTAAGAATATTGTAATAAATTTTTATGAAGATCCGAGCAGTATAAGTATTTTTTTTTCAACCCAAAGCTTACTACTTGCGCGCACGTATCTGAGCGATCGTACGAACTTTAGACGCGTTTTTTTCCAAACTACGTTTTCACACACGCCCCACACGATTTCTCTGGAACCCGTAAACCAATCCTTCTAAAATATTAACCACATCTTTTACACACAAAAACTCACAAAAGAGACTATTATCATGTTAAAATATTGATTTTTACTTTAATTTTTTGCAAATAACAACGAAAAAACAAGCATTTGTTTAAATTATTTGGTTTTTGTCTTTTAAAATCAACAAAAATTGTTAAAAATTAAAATTAATAGTCTATTTTGTAGAGGCTTGCCAACTCGGGAGGAATTCCCCCATTTGGGTGGAATTTAAACTCGATGGGGGAGTGTTGGAATGAGTTAATTTTTGGGGGGAATTGGTTTAATTTTACTTTTGTTTCTAAATTAATTTAAAAATCATAGCAAATTACCTTATTTTCCTTATTAATATGCTTAGAAACTTTCACTAAGTTTTTTATTGCTGAACATACCCATTGCATTACAAAGCACAGTTGGCAACTTGTATTTCTCTTGGTTTCCTTTTTTGGCATTCGCTTCGACTGATTAAATGTACAATCACAAGAAGTGAATACAGGCAGTAAACTTGTTTTTTACACCCCCACGGGTAGTGCGTAAGGGGTATATTAACTTTGTCTCTGCGTTTGCTACGCTAATAAGGACACGTTGTAGGTCCTTTCCATTTTTCATCAGAAATCACCTAATAAGTCGATGTAGCCAGGTTATTCTTCTGCTTGTCTGTTTAAAATAAAACTCAAAACATATGCTTATATTTTAAAAACTAATATCAAGTTTGAGAATGAGCAAAATTGGATCAAATCCACGCATACTTCCCATACAAAGTAGCTTAAGCATAACGGTAAAAGCTCTTCAAATGACACAGAAATTAATATATTTACTTGAAATTTTACACACATGCTTTTGCGTGAAGTATTCATCATATATTTGAAAGTTGTAAAAATCCAATGAGAACCACGAATTAAATTTTGCACTTAAGTTTTAACCGCAAATAAGCACTGAGAGTATGAAATTTGTAGAAATCGAATGAAAACTGCGCCTACCTCCCATACAAAATAACTTTATGGAAACGGTAAAATCTCCTTAAAGATTTGCATACAAAGTAACGTCATCATAATAGTAAAACCTTAATAAATTATAAAAAATAATTGTTTTAACTTGATTTTTGATAATTAGTTACAAATTTAAAATATTTGGATAAAAACTACGTTTTATAAAAGTGGCTTCATCAAAATAATACAACATTGACAACTGCGAATGTACTAAAAAAAGGATGAGGAGGAATTTTAACTTCTTTCCAGTCAAAGATAATTCCCTACTAGTTTTTATTTTATTTATTGAAAAAACTATACCAGATCTTTAGAATGTAGTGCGTTAAAAAATATTTTAGAAAAGTTGAATGTTTTATGATATATTAAAATTTTTAGTATATAGCTTTTATAAAAAGGCCTATAATATAATAATTTGAAAATATGATTATACTTAAATTGTTAAATTTTTTAGTAGTTTCTAATAGTCTATTTATGTTATGCTCTATGGTTCTTTTTAAATGTTTTGTCAAATTTTTTTCTGGATGTTTACATATGAGCTAAAATATCTTACTGATAAAAATTTTTTTCTGGGGGGAAATCGGTTGCAAAATGGGGGAATTTGATCACCAGAATTGGGGAATTGGATTAAAACGATTGGCAGCCCTGATTGTCATACTAAATTGAAAACAATTCGGTTTTTTTTTTTGTTTCAGATAAGCCGTTGCCGAAATATCGTGTTGGAGCCGACCTGCCTCCAAAATATGGTGTTCCGTTTAAGTACGAATTTTGTGTAAAAAAATTAAAAAATTAATACAAAAATAATAATGAACTGATTTTTGTAATTTTAGACTTCATTTATCATCACTAAAACCTTTTATAAACATATCTTTTATAGCAAGCTCATTGGAAATTCTCAAAACTAGTATATTTTTTTATCCGTCGAACTAGACTACATACTTAAAAATAAATCCTTACGTTCTAGAACAAAAGTGAGACACCAGTTCGACCAAGCTCGACTATCCTTTACCCCTAGTTTAACATGAAAATGGTTAACCTCTGTTGTAAATTTTTTTCGATAAATGTTGCAGGGTGTATTCCATTTAATTGTTTGATTTGAAATAGAAACACAAACACTCGTATTGCGTTTACATGAGAACAGATGAAAAGCACAAACCGCCATTATTACAAATCCAATATCAACAACAGTAATCTAAGCAGTTTGAAGCAAATGCATTTAATTATTTGAAAACTCTGCGTTTGTGTGCTGTAAACATTGTCATTATGAGGTGTCAGTTGATAGATGTGGTTAGAGGACAACAGCTGTGGTCTTTTCAAAACAATCTTTGAAAAAAACTACGGAAAAAGATATAAAAGAAATTCAAACCGTGCAACAATTTGACATCGATTTCATGACTTTGAGAAATATATATTTAACATTAATATATTTGTATACATACGAAGGCTGCTACATATATTTAGGATTCGGGCAACGCTTTGGAGTCCATTAAAAAGTATAAAATTTTTTAGCTTATACCCAGTGTGCCATACGGATCCATTTCGAATTCGAGACGGACTTCATATACGAATCAGTTTCGGACTCTTTTTTTAAATATTGCTAATTCGAAGCGGACTCGTTTTTTAAAATAGTTCGGATTCAAAACGGAACTATAAGGTTTATGCTGGATTCATAAAAATTTTTTAATATTTTTCTGATATTTCAGTTGTTACATTCTTACATAATTCATTCTAAATAAATGATAAAAATACCATTTTTTTAATGATACTATGTTCATGATTTTTCGTTTTCTTTTCTATGCGATCTTGCGCATAGTGAAAGAACTTCTTCGCCACGTCCTCCACTGTCGATCTAAGATCATTTGGGTATTTGTTTTGTAAATGCACCTAATAACAAATTAAAAAATGTCTTGTGCACCGGTATCTACGTCACATGTAACTGGTTCAATCATCATAATTATTTAAAAATTCTGACAAGTAGTTCTATTCGGTTTAAAGGAGAGTGATGTAAGGAAGTTATTTAAAATAAGAATAAGTATATTATTGTATTTCGTATCCCGTATTCACTGCAAATAATATAAAAGATTTCATAACTTGAAAACTTCGTTTCATGTTAACATTCTGACCATTGTTTTGACGAATTTGTAACGAGTGCGTCATTCCGTCATCGTTCGTTTCCGTCGAAATATAAAAGTGTGAATTATGTGCTGACGGACTCGTAACGGGTTCGAAACAGATCCGCATCCGTTTTTGTGCACATTGGATACGTACTCACAAAATGTTGATGTACGTGCGCTTATTGTGTTATTAACAGTGCTTTTAAAATTAAATTTCAGCAAAAAAAGTAAATTAACACGTAAACATTTTCGTGCGATTATTTTGTTTAACTTCGATGTGAATTATCTCAAGAAGAGTGCATTAGAGTGGACCTTATAAATATGTAAGGGGAAATTTCTATGCACTTCATGGAGCACCCCAATGGCTCAAACTGTTCTAATTGATGCAAAAAAAAATTCGTGTAAAATTTTTGCAAGGTCGAATACATATAAACTCGTGCGCACACGGCTTAAAGTTTGCACAAGTGCATAAAAGAAAAAAATTTTTTTTTAATATTTTCATTTGAAATTCCATCTGGAATAAAGAAACAGTTAAGAATTTTTTGTTTTTTCCAAACATTTTTCTGTTTAATAAGGATATTCACCTCAAATTACTTGATGAAAAAAATAAGTATTTTGTCCCCCTGAGTTATTCAAGTAATTTGAGGTGAATACCCTTATTAAGCAGAAAAATCAGGGTTCAGAAATTTTCACTCATGTAACAGAAATCTCCGACATAAATGTCAATAAACACTATTTGAAGCACACAACACACAATTTTATTTTCATTACATTTTTGTGTGTAACGCAGTTATCGTGTTGTTGATCATCCAACATGAATTCTTCGTTTTAAAATTTGCTTCTGCGTCACAAACTCAAACAATGATCGATCTCAACAATTCTCTGTGTTTCAGTTTTACACTTATGTTTGCGTCAAAATATTCATGTTGGAGAATTCAGGCCTTTGTCAAAACCAAAACAAAGACAATTTTTCCAACATGAACAAGTGGTGTTTGCAAAATTGGCTTTGTTTGTGTCGGTCATTAAGATCGATCACTACCGTCGTGTGGCGTAAAAAACAAATGCTGTTCTGGTTGCTGTGCAGCGTATTGAACTGGTTTTTGGCCAAGTGTAGCAAATTTCGGCGTCAATTAGAAAATATTTTAAAATATTAAAATAATAACCTAATAATATGTCTTTGCAAGAGTTTTAAACGTCATTTATCAGTGTTAAGGGGTCGCTGATTTCGAATCTAAAATCAGAATTTTAAAATTCAAGATGGTGGATAGGGTTGCCACCTTAATTTTTTGTAGTTTTATGTATTCGGGGCTGGCTAAAAAAAAATGGTACACTAAAAATGGGTCCCTAAATCCGAATCCATTGTCAGAATTTCCAAATTATAACATTTTGAAATAATAGGGTTGCCACCTAATATTATGTCTTTTCAAGAGTTTTAAACGTCATTTATCAGTGTTAAGGGGTCGCTGATTTCGAATTTCGAAAATTTTATAATTTGGAAATTCTGACATCGGATTCAGATTCAGCGACCCATTTTTGGTGTACCATTTTTTATTTTGCCAGCCCCGAATTCATAAAACTACAAAAAATTAAGGTGGCAACCCTATCCATAATCTTTAATTTTAAAATTCTGATCTTAGATTCGAAATCAGCGACCCCTTAACACTGATAAATGACGTTTAAAACTCTTGCAAAGACATAATATTAGGTGGCAACCCTATTAATTCAAAATTTTATAATTTGGAAATTCTGACAACGGATTCGGACTCAGGAACCCATTTTTGGTGTACCATTTTTTTTAGCCAGCCCCGAATACATAAAACTACAAAAAATTAAGGTGGCAACCCTATCCACCATCTTGAATTTTAAAATTCTGATTTTAGATTCGAAATCAGCGACCCCTTAACACTGATAAATGACGTTTAAAACTCTTGCAAAGACATATTATTAGGTTATTATTTTAATATTTTAAAATATTTTCTAATTGACGCCGAAATTTGCTACACTTGGCCAAAAACCAGTTCAATACGCTGCACAGCAACCAGAACAGCATTTGTTTTTTACGCCACACGACGGTAGTGATCGATCTTAATGACCGACACAAACAAAGCCAATTTTGCAAACACCACTTGTTCAGGTTGGAAAAATTGTCTTTGTTTTGGTTTTGACAAAGGCCTGAATTCTCCAACATGAATATTTTGACGCAAACATAAGTGTAAAACTGAAACACAGAGAATTGTTGAGATCGATCATTGTTTGAGTTTGTGACGCAGAAGCAAATTTTAAAACGAAGAATTCATGTTGGATGATCAACAACACGATAACTGCGTTACACACAAAAATGTAATGAAAATAAAATTGTGTGTTGTGTGCTTCAAGCAAATGTTTGTGAGTGAAGGTGTGTGAATATTCTGAACTCTGAGAAAAATGTTTGAAAAAAAACAAAAAAAAAACGTAACTGTTTCTTTATTCCAAATGAAATTGGAAATGAAAATATTAAAATATAAATAAATTTTTTTTTCATGCACATTAAGCCGTGTGCTCATTTTTTTCATGAATTAGAACAGTGTGAGCCCTTGGAGTGGTCTTTTTAAAATTAGGTCCACTCTAGTGTGCATTGCTGAACCCCTATGCAACCCTATGCAACCCTATGATGAGGTGTCTGATGGAAACCATTTTAAAACCAACTATTTTTATCAGATGCTTTTTTATCAGGCGCTTATTATTTAAAAAAAAAAACATTGTTTATTATCCAATGTAAGGTTAAAACTTTATATAAAAGACGTTTGCTTCAAATTATGTCGCTTATTTCATTGATGTAATTTACAAAATGTACGAAGAAATGCCCGAAATTGTGTTTTGCGGTGTCTGTCAGACTACTACGTCAGCTGCAGAGGGTTAATTCGATTTTTGGAGATGAAGAACCATAAAAAACCTTTGTAGATCGGTGGTACACAGAATTCAAGCGGGGTCGTACTTCGCTTATTGACAAATTCCGTGAAGAGTGTCCAAAATATGTTTTTGTGTCTCAAAACATTGATCCTTTGCCATACCGTGAGATTGAGGCATCCTTGGGCATTACTTTCACTAGCAATACATACCATTTTACATGAACACATTGTTGTACAAAATATTTGCAAAAAAAAGCTCGTGTGGATTGGTGCAAAGAAACGCTCGAGAAGTATAAAAGCTGTGCTTCGAAAGACGTTTATAAGATCGTGCCTGCTGAAAAACTATGGATTTAAGCGTATGAGCCTGAAAGTAAACAGCAGTCAACTGAAAGGGTCTTTCGAAATTAACCAAATCCAACAAAAGTTATTCGAGCTCGAAGCATTGCGAAGCAAATGGTCGCCTGTTTCTTCTTAAAAACTAGTCGTGGCCACGTTACCATTTAAGACACGTGGAAGGGTCAATTCGGAATGGTACACAACAATTTATTTGCCAGATTGCTCCGTGAAATAACGTAAGCAAACAAGCACCGAAGAATAATTTTTTTTCAAGACAATGCGAGCTCCTACACATCAGTTCAAACAAAGGAGATTTGGAGCACTTAAAAAACGACAAACGGCGCACAATGTTGCTGCTCCATATAGGCCGTGTACAAAAGTGGAAGGAGTTGCCGCAGGATAATAAAATTTCGTGAAAATAAGTTTTACGATAAAAGACCTATTCACACAATTTTCGTTAAAGTGGGATAAATGAAATGCCCACCTCCACTATAACCGAAATCGGTAATCTGTTATATTTCCCCAAAAATTATACCAGAAGAGCAAAAATGTGTACGTATGGTTTTTTAGTCCCAAAAATGAGTTGGTGGCAAAATGAACTAAGTCGGTTTGCTACCACGTCCATCTCCCATATAACCAAAATCTGGAATCGAAAATATATGCCCGAAAAATTATTCCAGAGCAATACAATTTTGTGCACAAATTTTTTATTGCAGGAAAAAGTTGGTGTTAAATTTAACCAAAGCGACAGATTGACACGCCAACCTACCATATAACCGAAACCGGTATTCAGGTATATTTCCCAAATAAAATATCACAAAGCAATAAAACTTTGATACACATAGTTACAAATTGGAGTCACAGAGAAATTATTTATTTAATTATTAAATATTTACAAAAACTCATCAACTCTAGTGACTGAAAAACTAGTGATTGCGAATTTGGTATTGTTTTCATAATTTTCTTGTTAAAATAATTAAAATGAATATGGTAACATTTAGCCGGAAGGGATGAAACCCCCTACCACCAAAAATTTCACAAAATTATTTTTAGATTTAGTCCTTTCAATTAAGTTTCAAACGGTAGTTCAATTCTGAAATTCGGTTAAGCAATTCGTTTGTTAATCAAAAGAATATTTAGGAGGTAAAATAACTATATCTCATTAACTCATTGAGTCCCCACCCGAATTTTTATATGGTCAAAAAGGTAATTTTTCCAGCTTAAATGAACTTAAATGAGCTTAAATTTTTTAAATGGTGTTCCTCGCATCGAAATTAAATACCTTACCGCAAGAGATGGAAACCACAAAAATTTCCCAAAACTATTTTTGGATTGAAGTTCAATTAATTACCTATCCAACGGTTGTTCAAACTTAACATTCGGTTGAGAAATGTTTGAGATATGAATTTTAGTAAAAATCAATTTTGGACGTTTTTGCCAATTTTTGTCTATTTTGTGCACCCTGTAACTGCACCAAAAACCACGCCAAACTTTTTTCCTCAAAATAAATTTTTTTATTTCCATCAAATGCTTCATGTAAAATGTTACCGAAATCGGAGATGGTCATTCCGTATTTTTTATTTTTCCGGTACGTTTAATTGGAATTGCTGTATAATAATAAAATTTATACAGTGGTGGCAAAAATAGTAGAAACGGCTGGGAAATGCCATTTTTTAAGAATTTGAAACTGTTGTCAAAATCGAGAAGAATCGAGTTCTTAATAAAATAAGCATAAATTATGTTGACTTTATATGATTTAAATACAAATTCTAAATGTTTGATAGTTTTTAGCAGAGCAGAAATTGTACAATAAAATCAAGCCAGTGATTTTTTCCTTTTCATATTGAAAAAACTTTGTTGTTGTTTCTTTGGAAAAATTCGTTAGAACAATTAAATGTTCTAACTTTGACCTTAAGCTCAATAAACGATTTTAAACTATCAAACAACTAGAATTTGTATTTAAAATCCAGTATGATTTAAACTATCAAACATTTAGAATTTGTATTTAAATCATATAAAGTCAACATAATTAATATAGAGGTCATTTAGAAAAAAACTTTAATAAGCATAAATAAAAAATCCTTTGCTTTAACGTCATATTTGTCAGATAAGTTTATTCAAACAAGTGTCAAATTATATAAAATTTAAACAGTGGGTTGGTCACAGCTTAATCACTCAGGACTACTGAAGATGGAAAGAGTAACTCCTACCAAAACAGTGTTTTTAGTCTGCAGTATGATTGATTCTATACACAGTTGTTATTTTTATTACCTTATTCAAAACTTACTTGATCTAAATAGGTCATAATTAAAACTATGTAAAAATTTTAAAAGTAGATCACAATTAATTATTATAAAAATTTTAATCAATGGTTATTAGATTGTTGTATATATAATACGATATCTTATTTGAAAGGTAAATATGTGTGCTTTTAAATACTGTATGAAGTCATACTCATTTCAATTAAAAAATAAAATATTTTTATTAAAAAGGTTTGACTTTGAAGTTATTTTCTAAAATAATATTTATTGCTGAAACTAATATTAAAATAATTTGATAACTAATATTATTTTTCCTGAATTATAACAAAGTGTGCCATAATCATAAAAAACAAGCACATCTAAACTTTAGAGAAATTCTTAAAGAAGGACATTTTGAGAGTCCGTCGCATTTAAATTGACCTCTCAAGGTCATTACAATTTTTTTTCAACTTGTTTTTAAAATTGAAGTATTCGAATTTTGTTGTGCCGACATTAATTGCATTTTAACAGCCATCTGGCTTATTGCAAAAAAAATAATATTAACTTTTTTTAAATAGAATTTGACGTAAATAAAGTTTATGTAAAAAGATATTCGATAAATTATAAAATGAAGCGTATAGCGAAGCAAATTCTTGTCCTTTTTCTTAACTTAAAAAAATGGTGTTTCTACAAAATTTTAATTAAATAATATTTCATTTATGCCGTTTGCATTTTCACAAAAATTAATTGCACGTATTTATGCCTTTCCATTTAACTTAGGAACATCGAAATCGGTAAAAAATTTGCTAAATGGCGGCATTTTTAACTTTTTTTTTTTTGTCAAAAACTGATTCCTATGTAATTTATGTTTGCTTCCATACGAACGCTCCTCTTTCATCAAATCTTTTTAAATAGCCTTCTTTTACGTCAAATGTTATTGTAAAAAAGTTAATTTTATTATCATGCATTTCTGTAAAATGCAATTAATGTCGGCACAACAAAATTCGAACACTTTAACTTTAAAAATAAGTTGAAAAAAATTGTGATAACCTTGAGTGTTTAAATCAATGACAACGGACTCTCAATATGTCCTTCTTTAAGAATTTCTATAAAGTTTGGATGTGCTTGTTTATTTATGGTTTTGGCACACAGTTTTACAATTCAAGAAAAATAATATAAGCTATCAAATTATTAACTCGGCTTTTTTTTTTTTGAGCGCAAATGTATATAATATCAACCGAAGACTTACAGAAAAATAAAAGTGTATGAAAGACGTGTTATAACATTTAAGTAACATTGTAAACGTACTCAAGTTACACTCCAATAACATTTTAATATTTTAAAATATTCTTATAGCATTCCAATAACACTCAAATAACATTCAATTTATCCAATAACACAAGATTAACATTGCAATAACATTAAAATAATACGCTAATCATAGTTCGCAAACATTAAAAATACATTCCAATAATATTTCATACGCTCAGAAAAAATACTTGAACATCAATCAGTTTAGCAGATTTTGACGAAATCACTTATTTTTCAGCATAAATTTGTTTTGCATTTTAGTAAAAACCATGCTCTAAAATATTACCCTAACTTCTTTATTTTTTAGTACTGCAGCCAGACTAAACTTAAACTCTTAAGAAGGCATTCAATAAAGTTATATTTGAATATAAAAAAAACAATAATACAATTATTTTTTGCGTTTTAAACTTTTGGAAATTTTTGCAATTTTCCTAGAAAAATAAATGGTTTTTGGCATAAACATGCTTCAGAAAACTGCTCATAACTTCCTTATTATTTAGATGTGTTGTCAAACTTTTTGTAAAAAAAAGTTGAAAAAGCTTTAAATAAAGACATATTAAGAGATAAAAAATATTAGAAATACTTTTTTTAACTTTAAAACTTTATGAAATTTTCGCAATTTTCCCATACAAATTTTCAAATTTTTCCAAAACATGCACTGCAAAATTGTCTATTACTTTTTTGTATGAGAATTTTTGCAAACAAAATTTTAGATAAATGTTACGAAAGCATTGTTTTAAGATATCAATAAATTAAAAAAAAATAACAAAAATTTAGTTTAGTTTTTTACGAATTTTTAGTTTTTGTGTATTGGATATTTTTTTTTGATTTAACAGATTTTATTTCTACTTAACGATTTTAATTAAATTCTGCAGTAATGAGTAAAATGTGTGTTGAAATTGTTTTGCATAGTCATAATACTTAAAGTTATGTCCTGTTTTTAAATGTACGGTACAAAACTTGAATATTTAAATTTCATGAATGTTTCAAGTCACACTTCGGGGGCGTGGCATATCCACAAATTATAATTTTTAACTCTATAAGGTCATATAAGTCCTTTTATATTTGAAATAATTGGATTCTTAGCCATGATTGTGTATACTTAGTTTTCTCAATTTGCAACCTAAACTATTTTTTACTTTTGTCTGCAACCGCGACACTGTGCATTAGGGCGTATCGAAAAATTTAGATCGTATTCTTATAGGACTCAAAAGTTGCATTGGGTGGTCAAGATTTCCCAAAAAAATAAGGATATCTTTTTTTCCCGCAAGGACAAAGTTGTTTTTTAAGAAAAACAGTCAAAAATCACGATCTCAAAATGCTTTAATTTCTGTAAGAAAAACTTCATATGTCTTAAAGCAAAAGTAAATATAGTCTTTTACTAACAATGTTTTGGAAAACATGATGTTCAGTTGATCTCGTCTTTTGGCCGGTGACAGTCGTTTGTCTTGTGTTGTTTTTTTTATTGTAATTTGTGTTATACCAGTGTTTGTTTAATTTCGGTATGTGCTGTATTTTCATTTATTTGTGATTGAAAATTGTTTTTAAGGTTGATTTCAATATAAACCTATAGTGTTTTCATGCTGTGTGGCTAAATTTTTTAATGTTTTATTGTAGTACATACATGTGTTGTTTTAATTGTCGTTTATAGTTTGATAGCTGAGCTGCTGCTTATATACTTTTTTCTTTCTCTTTTTTGCGTTCCTCTTTGTGCGTTGTTTGTTTATTTGCATAAACTAAGCACAGAGAACTGTTGCAGTTGCTTTTAAACTTCAACATATTATATTAACCCATTAGCACTTAGTGGACATTATTTTTGCTCACATAAAATTATTGAACTTTGTTTATTCGCTATGGAATATTTTTCTGTAGAAAATTTTGCTGCTTGTTCTTTAGACGAGCTTTGCAAAAGTCAAAACATTCTGAACCGTATGTTCAGTTGTTCTGGCCCATGTGGGCGTTTGTTCCATACATCATGTGCTGGGATCTCTAAGTCGTGTCTTGATGATTTAATCTCACCACGATCAGGTCTTCGCTGGTATTGTGCTTCGTGTAGGGTTCTTTCACCAGATGAGTTTTTCTCAAAAATTAAGCTTTTCGGTGATAGTCTTAACGCTTTAAATAACAATTTTAAAGAAATTGTTACATTTTTTAATGAAGTAAGCACCTCACCCAGTACTAGCATTTATGATGAAAAGTCTTCATCGGTAAATATTTCGACCGCATTGTCTCAGACTCTTCCAGCCTTTTCTTCTGAGACTCAAATAGTTTTATCTAAAAAAGACCTAAATATTTCGAAGAAAAAGAGAAATAATTCCAAAAATAAAAGTAATAAGCGGCGCATGACGCTTCCAGCCACTTTAGAAACGAAGCAGATCTCGGCTAAACCAGTGTATACGCCAGTGAGAATAGATAATATAGTTATTACTCCATCTTCTCCATCTGTTTCTCCCCCGGCTAGAAATGACATGACTAATGAGCGCAATAGTTCATTAAATTTAAGAGCTTTGTCGAGAAAAAAAAAGATTTTCATTTCACGTCTTCAGCCCGACACAACAAGTGAAAATGTATTGACGTTTGTTAAACACAACCAATTAGTAAGTCAGGCTGCTTTCTGCTCATGCAAGAAAATTGGCAATAAACCGTCCCACGCATCATTTATTCTCACAGTAGCTGCTGAAGAGTTTGCAACTGTTTTGAGCTCTAATCTGTGGGCTGATAATATCTTTGTTTCTGAGTTTAAGCCTAAACACAGGTCTAGAAGGACGAATAATATCACCAGTCAGACCCAAAAAAACTAAATAGGCTTTCCCTTTACTATCAAAATGTAAGGGGATTGCGTTCAAAGACGCGCGACATTTTTTTGTCAACTCAGAATTTTTCTGAAGATATTATCGCGTTAACTGAAACTTGGTTGAACGGAGGAATTACTGACTTAGAACTGTTTGACAATAGTTTTCAAGTATATAGGAAGGACAGACACGCTGACAATAATTCTGCAGTTGGTGGTGGTGTCCTATTAGCTGTAAGGAGCTCCTGTGTTAGTTATTTTATTGATATTCCCTGCTCTGCTAATATCGAACTTATATGCGTTAAGGTTGTACATTGCAATTCTAATGTATATGTTATTAATGCATACGTTCCTCCAAAGAGCAGTGTAGAAGTCTATGCAAGCCTTGCGGATTGCATAGAATTTATATTAAATTTACTTGACGTTAATGACGACATTTTATTGTTGGGCGATTTTAATTTGCCTGACTTAAAATGGCATTCTTCTGACGATGAAACACATTTTTGTGCATCTAATTCGAAGACACGCCAAGAACATATATTTGTTGACAATATATGTTCTGACTTACAACAAGTTAGTTGTATTTATAATAGTCTGGAAAGGCTGCTTGACCTAGTCTTAACTACAGACAGTAACAATGTCATTGTTCAGAAGGCACTTCATGCTTTGACTACTATTGATAATTACCATCCACCTTTGAGTATTTGGTATAAATCCGATAGGGAGAATATGGTAAATTCAAGCTCTGTTGACACAGTTTATGAATTCAATTTCAAAAAAGCTGACTTTTTGGGGTTGAATCATTTACTTTATAGTAAATTAAATATAATTACAGAATACATAAATAATAATAATCTTAACAGTTCAATAAATTATTTCTATACGGAGCTCTTTGCCATGTTTTCTCAGTCTGTACCATATAGTCTCAAATTTGCGAAAAATTCTGCGTACCCTTGGTACACAAAGGATTTAAAGACTCTTCGCAACAATAGGAATAGGGCATGGAAGAAATATGTTTGTAGTTTTGACTCAAATGACCTAGAAACATACAAACGTTTGTTTCTGGAATTTGAGAATTGCTCAGCTGCATTATATAATGAGTATTTGGATAATATGAAGCTGAGTATTTTGTCTGATCCAAGAAAATTTTGGGGATTTATTAATGTTAAGAAGAAGACTGATGGATTTCCTTCTTCTTTCAAATTTCAGGATGGATTTACTGACAATTCCACCATTATTTGTGGCTTATTTGCCAATCTTTTTAAAGAATCATTCTGTTCAGATTCTTTTAATCCTGATTTAGCGTATTTTGATTATATGAACAACGCATCCAGAGTTTCTTTGGGGCATATATCTTTTACCTCAGAGGATATTTTTAAGTATATTGAATCAATCGATGAGGATTTTAGCGCTGGACCAGATGGAATTCCTGCCGCAGTGTTAAAACTATGCGGCTCCGTTTTGTGTCAGCCTCTCTCGTTACTTTTTAATAAATCAATTAATGAAAGTAATTTTCCTCTTTTTTGGAAAAAATCTTATATCAGTCCTATTTACAAAAAAGGTTGCAGGAACGACGTCACTAATTATAGGCCTATCGCTAAATTGTCTTCGATTCCTAAACTTTTTGAGCGAATAGTGTACGATCGAGTGAAAATTCACTGTGGACAAGTCATGACAACTCGTCAGCATGGTTTTGTTACTGGCAGATCCACTGTGTCTAATCTCCTTGATTTCACTACATTCTGCTTAAAATCTATTGATTCTGGTAGCCAGGTCGATTGTATTTACACTGATTTTAGCAAAGCTTTTGATAAATTACCACATAATCTAATTTTATTTAAACTTAAATTAATGGGATTTCCACAATATTTTGTAAACTGGATCAAATCGTATTTGATGGAGCGATCTTATCAAATACGGTTCCGAGGCGTGTTGTCTTCTGAATTTGTTGCAGAATCGGGTGTTCCTCAAGGAAGCCACCTGGGCCCACTTCTGTTTATTTTGGCAATTAATGATGTTACCCACGTCATTAAACACTCTCATTTGCTTATTTGTGCAGATGATATGAAAATATACAGAACAATTGATTCTAATGACAATTCAGACCTGCTCCAGTCAGACTTGAACTCCTTTGAGGTTTGGTGTTCTAAAAATAACATGTTTTTAAATCCAGATAAATGCCAAACTATGACCTTTTCGCGTAAAAGGAACAATTTTATTTTTGATTACAAAATTAAAGATACTGCTTTAAGTCGTGTAACTACCGTCAAAGACCTTGGTATATGCATGGATTCTAAATTGTCGTTTAACATGCATATTGATACAATTTGTAAAAAAGCGTCTTCTATGCTTGGTTTTATAAAACGGTGGGCCAAAGAGTTTGATAGCTTAATAACAACTACAACTCTGTATTATTCAATCGTGCGTCCTCACTTGGAGTACGCAAGTCAAGTATGGTCCCCACATTACAATGTGCATGTTGATCGTATAGAAAGAATTCAAAAACGTTTTGTTCGGTTTGCTCTAAGAGGCTTGAGTGGAACTGACACATTTAACCTTCCTCCATATGAGGATCGTTTGAAATTATTAAAAATGCAATCTTTAAGTGAGAGAAGAAAATCTGCTGATATCGTCTACTTACACCAACTCATTACTGGTGTATTCGACTCTCCAGAGCTTCTTTCTCTTATAAATTTTAACACTAACCGTAGAAGCAGTAGAAACTCTAACAACTTGATTTATTTACCATTTAGTAGAACAAATTATATGTTAACTGCTCCATTAAATCGCATGAGTACCTATGTTAACAACTGTAACGTGTTTGATGTTAACTTGTCGAAAGGTCAACTCAAAAGTAGATTGAAAACTAATGTATGATTAGATCTATGTAAACGCATGGTTAGTTGTTATGTCTTGTGTTGTCCCTGAGCCCAACCCATATTATGGTGGGTAAATTTTTCTCCCTTTTGGTTTTTTATTGGACCACTTTTATCGATATCTTTGAGTTATTTCAATGATATTGGATTGGTTCTTAAAATGATCTATTGCGGAGAAAGTGTGAAAAAGCTGTAGTAGCTGAACTCTATTGTTATTGCATGTCTTAAATGATAAAAACATGACCCACAAGGTCCTGTGTGAAAGATATTCGAATCTAAAGGTACACTCCAGATAGCACTTTTGATTGCTATCCGATTGTCTAAATTTTGGCGATTTTGATTATAGTGTTGGCGTTTTCCTTAAATTTGGCGAATTAATAATTTTCATAGTTTTTTCATACGCATTTTCTAGTTTTTGAGAAATGTATACTTGAATGCATACTTAAATTATCTTCGGTACCACTTCTGGTGACCGAGATATAAAACTTTATATTCATTTTTTTGAAAAATTTTAAAAATTGCATTCAAGTATACATATCTCCAAAACAGTAAAATTCATATGTGATAACTATGCAAATTATTAATTCGCCAAATTTAAGGAAAACATTAACACTCTAGTCAATATCACCAAAATTTAGACAATCAGATAACAATTTTAAGTTCTGTGCTATCTCGAGTGTACCTTTAGATTCGAATATCCTTCAAACAGGACACTGTGGGTTAATACCGAGAATGGCATCGTGTTTGCCAAAATATTGTTAGTTTCAGTCTATATTTACTTTTGCTCTAAGACATATTTAGTTTTTCTTACAAAAATTAAAGCATTTTGAGATCGTGATTTTTTACTGTTTTTTTTTTTCAAAAAACAACTTTTTCCTTGCGGGAGAGGAAAATATCCTTTTTTTCTAAAATTTGTTTGGGGGTCTTGACCACCCAATGCATTTTTTGAGACCTCTTAGAATGTGAAATTCTAAAAAAAATTGTAATTCGATACGCCCTGCTGTACATTTTAAAACTGTCAAAAACAACTTTATTTTAAAACAATTGTTATTATTTAATTGTTAGCTTGTTGTTGGCTATTTTTCTTAAATAACTTTGGAAAAATTACAACAATAGCTGCCAATTTAATCACATGTGGATTTTTTTTTCTGTGTACACGGAGATAATTATATTGCTTAAATTAAGCAAATGTGTCTCAATCACTGTGTGATTTTAGAAAAAGGTTGCTTAATTGAAATCAATTCTCATGTACTTAGAAAAAACCAAAATTAAAATTAGTTTAAGCAGATATTTGCTAGGTTATTATAAACTCAAATAGCAAATTTATACTAAATTCAAGCAAATTTATTTTAAAAACACGAGCAAACGTTTATTCTTAATGAAGAAAATTAGGCGACGATTGGTTAACAACTGCGATGGTCGAATGGATAAACCCATGCACTTACAATTACTTGGCCAAGGTTCAAATCTTCAAATGGTGGTAATTTTTCAATTTAATTTAATGTTATTAATTATTTCACTTCAAAAATATGCTAGATTTCAGCAAAAACTAATCAAAATTTGCTATTCCAATAATAACTAAGCAAATATTTCCTTGAATTAATTAGAAATTTGCTTTTGCAGTTTATAAAAACTTAGAAATTTTTGCTTGAATTTAATCAAAATTTTGTTAAGTTATTATAAACTAGAATAGCAAATTTCTACTTAATTCAATTTCTACTTAGTTTTTGCTGAAATCTAGCATAATTTTGAAGTAGCTGAGATTCAAGCGCAAGTTTTGCTTAACCACAATACAAAATTAAGAAACAGTTTTCTTCGTGTACCTACCAAAAAACCTTATGCTATGTTCAAACTAAGAGCTAAAAGTTAATTAAGAGCATTTACTATATATATTTGTCCTTGTAATTCCTACAACGAGTAAGAGCCGTTCGTAAATGTGGATTTCGTAAATGAGCATTTATCTCTCAGTGTGAACATAGCATTACATTGGGTGGACATTTGTGGAAACATTCTAATATTGATTTTTTAGAATTTGTATTCAATTCTGACGGAGGATGATAATGACAGTAAGTAACATTATATAGAATTTAATTTCCTAAGAGAATATTGGCAAAAACTACTACGTATGTAAAAGAAGACCTTTTAGGTCTGTGTGTACAAATTGGTCCTCTTACGAGACAGACAGCTCGACGAACGTCTGAAAATTTGTAATTGACCCAAAAAAAAAGATGAACATTTTTTTTATTTTTTTATATTGGCGGATCAGTTGTTTTTATTAATATCGTAAAATATTTTATAGCCAATTGTGGCTGGCTATAAAAATTGATGCAGAACTCTTAATGAAACACCAAGTCAACGTACAGAAACTTAATGATTTCATTAACAAAAAGGAGCCAAGTTGAAAGTAGTTATGTAAGTCCCAGAAGCGCAGTAATAAATTATGAACAGGCATAATTAAAATTTTTAATGTAAGCTAAATGTTTAAAGTCACAAACCGTGGTTTTATGAACTTAAATCTTTTAATCAGCTCTCAAGCTTCTACACAATATTGCGCTGGGTTTGTCTTTTTTTTTCCTGAAACAAATTAGTTTTTTTTTATTTACACTGTTTGTGATGTAATCTGATGCCACTGATGCCTAAACGCAGTGATGTGTGGTGCCATCGTCAACATGAGCAGCTGTCAAAAGTGCGTGACTGTCAAAGTGACAAGTGGATTGTTGACATATGTATGCACGAGTAATCGTGTGAATGTGTGTGTGTGTGTGCGAGTGTTTGTATATCGAGTATTTGTGGGGTGTCAGTGAAGTGAAAATTGGGTTTTTATTAATTAATGCGGGATTTTTAATTTGAGAATATTAAATGTTGAAATTTATTAAATTCTAATTGAAAACTTGAAATACTCCTTATTTTAAGCAGCGTCTCCTTTTTTTTACTCTTAAATTCACTCCTCTTTTATGTTCTTGCACATTCCTTAAGGGTTGCAATCTGTCAGTGCTTCTTTTTTACTGCTTTTCATGTCAGGTTTTTCATGACATTGCTTGCTTTTTATGTGCTGTTTTGTTCTGTTATGTCTTTCTTACTTGACCTTCTGACACTTTACAGCTTGTCTCAAAAAGTGAAATATTCCGAACAATAAAAAACGCTCCAATATTGCATGCTTAGAGTTCAGAGTTTGTACCAAATTGTCTGTATTTATAAACATTTCCTGGTTTTTACGGCACAGCCCTTCAGTTCTCTTCAAGTTTTTACGATCGTTCCCCCCCCCCCCTCTGTTATGGGTTGTCTGTAGTTTTCGTTCGGCTAAAGGTTTTTTATGGCGATCCTTAAAATATTAAAAAAAATAAACTGAAGTAATCGTCAAACTACTGTTGCACATAAAATGCTTTAGTCTGTGGGTCATTCTGGGGGCTATATTCCTGTTTTTGTTGTTTTTGTCGACGTTTTTTCTTCTCTTAATGAGAGTGTGTGTGCAGAGCTCTTCTTGAAATCACCGATACAAAACAAAAATGTTGTTTGCTGTGGTTTAATGTGTTTACCCTCTGACAAACAACACAACATTTATAAGCAGATACTTAAAGCATTTTCAAAGGACAATTTTTTTCATGAATTTCTTATGACCGCGCATTTGTTTTGCTTATGATTTGTGGACACATAAAATAATATAAGCTGTCATTTGTCGTCATTTGACGTTTCAGGATTTAACTCGACGACTGTTTGTCGAAAGATTACTGATTTATTGATTTTGTAATTTAATATATTCGGTTTTGTTAAATTATGCTGTAGTTAATTATCTCGATTTCAAACTTTTTTTTTGTTTGTTTGGTAGTTTCAGGTACGTAATTTATTACACTGGCTTACACATAATTAGAAGTTGTTTGCGATTTAAATGTAAACATCAGTCCCTAATTCCGGTTCCTAAATGATGTCGTTTGTATTGTTTTCTTATATCGTTTACATTTAAGTTTTTTTGATAAAAAAAATAGTTTAAAAGCTAATCGAATTTCGTATTAGCACTTCTTTAATAACTCGTTATTTTCGTAGGAATAAATTAAATTTCAAGAAATTTTTAGTGTTTTTAAATACTTTGGGCAGTTTGATATATGAATAAGCTACTATTGAACAAAATCAATTGGAAAATTAAAAAGTTCTGTACAATTGAACGAAAGCGCTCAAATTTATTGTTTGTCTATTTTTGCATTTTTTTCTGTATCGCTTATAGTTAAGTACATATCTCAGAAATTATTTCAAGATTTTATAGCGGAGAATTTTAATAAGTCAGTTTTCAAATAACAAAATTCAATCCGTTTTCCCCATGTTCGTCACTCTCTTCGTTGATCTCTTATTTAATCATTCAGTTGCGCTTGCGATAAAACGTTTGGTTTGCTTTTAATTGTAAATTCACTGCCAAAAGACTTTCCCGACTCAAGTGAATATATGGATTTTCGCTTGTTTTCACGTGTTGAATCCAGAGAAACTGCACTAAACACCTATCTTTTTGTGATACAAAATTTCACTTTATTCGATAGTAGAAATTTTCTTTATTTCAAATAAAATTTACTTCAATTATAATAAATTTTTACATATTCGAAGAAATATTTCCTTCCTTGTGGGAAATGAAAATATTTCATTTCTCTAATAATGATAAGTATTTTTCTCTCACTGAAAAAAATCTCATTTATAGAGAAAAATTTATAGAAAATGAAAAATGTTCTCTATTGTTGATAAATATTGTATAATAATAAATGAGATAATTTTTTATTACAAAAGTATTGAATACTTTATGTCTTTTGTACACACTCAAAATATTATGCACCTACAATCTACATTTTTATAGAACTACAAAACAAAGTATTTTTGTTTGTTTTTTAAAGGTTTAATATTACAAAAATAGAAATATTTCGTTTTCTTTTCCTTTATTCCACACACACACACACAGAATATGTTCGGAAGTTTAATTATCAATTTTCGGCTTCGTACAACATTTTCAATACGAAAAGGAAAACATCACTTGCTGATTAATTAGTTATCTGATTGGATAACTAGTTAGAGCAATTAATTGTTCTAGCCTGATCTAAAGCTCAATAAGCGAATTTAAACTATCAAACAAATAGAATTTGTATTTAAAATCAAATTTTGAATTTAGAATATTTAGAATTTGTATTTAAATCATAGAAAATCAACATAATAAATAACAAGGATATATAGAAAATTTTAGTTTTTATATTCATTTTATTTGTTGTTAAAGAATTGTAATCTTTTCTTAAAATGGTTTTTGTTAAGTTGCAACAATAAACTACACAATAAACGGCAACTCAACTGCACTACCTTGATTTCAATACAAGATTCAATGCATATTTTAGAGTTTTTAGGCGAACGGGTGAAAAAGAGAGGGGAAAAAAGACAAGAAAAACGACGTCAGCGCATCAAGCGAATGTGACATCAATTTCATTTCGATTCTTGATAAGTATAAAAAAGATCTTTAAAATTATATAGAGAACGGTTTAAAGGTTCAAAAACATGTCGTTTTCATACCAGCAACTGAGACGCTGCCGTTTTAAGTACCGTTTAGCTGGAACAGTGACATTCATGGCTTGTTGGGTTGTAATACAAAAGAGGATACAGATGCATGTAGCTAGACAGCCAGTATGTGGCTACAAGAAAATGTACTACTACTAGCCAAGGTTGCCAGTTAAAATTTTAAACAATTCCGACAAAAAGTTCCTTTTTTGACAGTAACTTAAATTAAATACACCAAAAATTACCATGGTAGAGATAAAACAAAAAGTTTCTACCGCAAGAAAAAATATAAAAAAAAATCCCACGATCATTAAAAATTACCACAAAAATACCACGCGTTTTAAAAATACCACCACAAATTCCATATGCATTTAAAATTGCCACAAAAATCTAATTCGCATTAAAAAATACCACAATGACATTTTGCTTACTAAAAAAGAAAAAAAAAATTTAAAAAGAATATTACCAAACTCCCACAGAAATTAAAAAATACACCACTGAATTTCCTCGTAAAAAAACACAACGCGGAATAAATAAATTTAATAGGAATTCCCAAAAACAAAAATTCCTAAGGGCAATTAATAATTACCACGAATGGGATTTTTCCAACATAACTGGCAACGTTGCTACTAGCTGCTGATATTGTTGTTTTTGTTCTGCATACGCTGCAAAGAGCCGTTTTTCACTCGGCAATTTTATTAGCAATAATTGCTTTCACCGCAAGTAGTTTGTTGACTACTCAGGTTTAAAGGGGACTTTCGTAAGCCCTCTCATGCGGGCGAATAATCGACAAACTGCTTGCGGCAAGGCAATTATTGCCGAGTGAAAAGCGGGACAAAGAGATCTTGCTACCAGATCAATAATTGCTCTCGGAGCAATAATTGCTTTTGCCGCAAGCTCAAGAATTTTCGTGTGTAACGAGTGAAAAGCGGGACATAGTAAGCAAAGTTCTGTTTATTTTCTGTGGACGATTCGGTTCATCCCCTCTAACGCTTCTCAACCGCTGCGATCTTGCTCTTCTCTGTGCGTCGTTGTTTTAGATTTGTTTGGTAATTGGTTCAGTTAGCTGAAAGTTTTTTGGATATTCTTAATTTTTACTCGACATGAACAGCTGTATTTGACAACTAGCTCGCTTTTCTCTGCTTTCTACTTCATTCCTCTCTGAGTCGGCCCTACCTGGTTTTTCTGCCATGAGTTGGAGTACAAATAAAACGAATGTTTATTTTCAGCATGTATGTAAGTTAACACCTCGCACATTAAAAGTTTTCACAATCGTTCCCACAGTCAAAACTGCTGACGCTATGTCTACATTATTTCCTGCAGTTGGAGCGCGTGCAAAGTCGACTGCGCTGCTACCTGTTGCAGCTACGCTAGACCTCTTATTATTAAGATATAGAAAATGTTAAGTTCAGTTTTTAAGTTTGTGTCATTCAATAAAGAACAGAACATCAGAGCCTCTCTCTGATGTTTCTTTTTTAAAAAAACATTTAAACATCAAATGTTTTAATTGGCGCCCGAGCAGGGACCCGGTAAAAGTCGCGTGAAATCGTTTAAAAAAGTGATTAAGCACCACTATCGGTTTAAAAGTGACTAAGCACCACTCCACGAAAAAAATATTTTTCTATTGAAAAAATATACTTTGCCGGGTTTCCTTATTGTAAGATTGTGAAGAACGAGGCCCCTCAGTACCTGCGTACCTGCAGCAAAAAGGACGGTGTTGGACACCAGCCGCTTCACGGACACGGACAGGATAGGACAAATCAAATCAACAATCAACAATGATCCTGAAATTTTTATCGTAAGCATTACATTGTAATTTTTATTGTATGAAATTTATTATTAGAAAATTTAATAGTTTTGTGAATCTTGAAAAAAAAGTGCTATCAAAGAACATAATTAAATAACAAAGTAACTATAATAAATGCAAATTTATCGCTTAAACTGTGAAGAAGAAAATTTTAAATTTTTGCATTGCCAAGAAATACATTTTGTTACATTTTGAAATTAATTTTATTAAGATTTAAATGAGAAGACAAGCGAAGAAAATTTTAAATTTTTGCATTGCCAAGAAATACATTTTGTTACATTTTGAAATTAATTTTATTAAGATTTAAATGAGAAGAAAAGAGAAGAAAATATAAGAAGAACTCAATCTAAACAAGAAGAACTATTTTATAAAACTGGCTTGTGCAGCCCATAAAATAAATTAAAAACACGAAGCCACGGTTCACCACCATAAAACGGGACCTCCCGGTTTCAAGAACAAATTTTTAACAACAATTCTCATGCTAAAATTCATGTAAAATTTTTTTGAAAAAAAAGAACACAATTTCATTTTACATATATTTTTTCTTTTTTTACATATATATATTATTACACATATATATATATATAAACAAAATTATTACAAGATCTTTTAAAAAGTTTTTTTGTAAAATAAAATTTTCTAATATGTCTAATCCTGATAATCTTATCCGCCCCCCCGTGCTAAATCATCCTCCAAATCAAAATCCTAACTCTAGTAATACGGTACCGACACAACAAACGATGAATAACGAACAAATAACTACCATGATAACGCAAATAGTTCAAAACGTCCTTCAGACACAGTTTCGAAGTTTAATTCAGGCATCTGAAACTCATAATGCCAATCTGCCAAATTTCTTGGATCAAACTATTGATCCATCATTCAGGAACAACACCAGTGAGCTGGACAAAATTCCAGATGTTGTTCGCTGCTTGCGTGAATTTTCTGGGAATCCTGGAGAATTCAATTCCTGGAAAAAAAGCGTAGATCGCATCCTCCAGATCTACGAGCCGCTCAGAGGCACTCCCAAATATTACGGAATACTTAACGTAATCCGCAATAAAGTTGTCGGAAACGCAGACACTGCGTTAGAATCTTATAACACTCCCCTCAACTGGAAGGCGATTTCCAAGTGCTTAACTCTGCACTACGCAGACAAAAGAGACATTCGAACACTCGAGTATCAGATGGTCTCGCTAGTTCAAGGAAATCATACAATACAGGAGTTCTACCAGCAGGTCTACACGCATTTGTCGTTAATCCTTAATAAAATCGGCTGTATGGAACTGAGCCAAGAGCCACTTGAACTCTTTACTCAAACATATCGAGATAAGGCACTCGATACATTTGTACGAGGCCTAAAGGGTGATTTGTCCAGACTTCTAGGGATGAAGGAGCCCGTGGATTTGCCTCAGGCACTCCACCTTTGTTTAAAATTAGAAAACCAACACTTTAGGTCCAATTACGCTAACCAAAGTCATGCAATATCAACCAAAATCAATAACCAACCGCCACAAATTCCGCGTAGAATTATTCAACAAAATATTCCAATTCATTCGAATAATCACGGTCAGAATCGTTTCCATCCTCAGTTAGCATACATACCACAACCACAAAGAAGCCCTTACCAACAATATAATTTCCATAATAGACCACCTCAGCAATCGTTTAACCAATTTGGACACAACCATCACCAACAAAATTATATGCCTCCACGTCCACTTGCACCGAAGCCACAGCCAAGGCCTGAGCCAATGGAAGTTGACTCGACCATACGCTCCGCTAAAATGAATTATATGAATCGACCAAGACCAAACGACCATTTCGGAAAAAGACCAAACCAATATCCTCAGCAGGACCAACGAAAATTGCAGAGGAATTTCCATATTGATGCAGACATGGATAATAACCGTCAAATTGAGCAATATAATGAGACCTTTTCACAGAACGATGGACATGATGAAACCATACAGGAATATGTCGATCAGGGTTATTACGATAAAAACGATGAGCAGCCGCTTGATGTAAGCGACCTACATTTTTTAGGCTAACTGACTCTTCGTTACCTTACATTCAATGTAGAACGGAGAGTGGGAAAATTTTTAATTTTCTAATAGACACCGGATCTACAAAAAATTATATTCAGCCATCCATAGTGAAAAAAACTATATCAAATGAACAACCCTATTTTGCGAAGTCAATAGCTGGCGATATAGAAATAAAGCAACACACATTTTTAAATCTTTTTAATCTTGAGGATATAAATCTTAAATTCTACATTTTACCTACTCTTAAATCTTTTCACGGAATCTTAGGCAATGAAAGCCTTACCCAATTAGGCGCAATTATTCACACAAAGGATAGTTATATGGTAGTTAGAAATAACATCAAAATTAAAATTAAACAAATGAAATCACAGACTATGAATTCAAATAATATTAAAGACGAGCAAATGACAGAAAATCAGAAAAAAAATCTCCACAGTTTAATTGCAACGGTACCAAATCTATTTGCCGAACCAGACAGAAAATTGACGTATACAACCAAAGTAATTGGTGAAATAAGAACGAGTAACGACTCTCCCGTATATACCCGATATTACCCATATCCAATATCTTTAAAGTCCGAAGTGGAAAATCAAATTCAAGCAATGCTTGATGATGGCATCATTCGACCTTCTAGATCGCCTTATAATTCGCCGGTCTGGATCGTCCCTAAAAAATGCGATTCTGCAGGTAATAAGCAATATCGAGTAGTAACTGACTACCGAAAGCTTAACGCCGTCACTATTGCTGATAGATATCCAATACCGGAGATCACCGAAGTTCTTGCACAATTGGGAAATAATACATTTTTCTCCGTGCTAGACTTGAAAAGCGGATTTCATCAGATCCCGCTTAAAGAATCTGATATTGAAAAAACGGCTTTCTCCATAAATAATGGAAAGTACGAATACACGAGACTAGCTTTTGGCCTGAAAAATGCGCCATCTATTTTTCAAAGAGCTCTCGATGATATATTGCGTGATTGTATCGGTAAGTTTTGTTACGTATATATTGATGATATTATCATCTTCAGTAGAACCGAAAGCGATCACATTCGTCACTTAGAAAAGATTTTCAGAACTCTCGAAGAAGCTAACATGAAAGTGCAATTAGACAAATGTCACTTTTTTCAAAAATCGGTTGAATTTCTTGGATTTATCATTTCTTCGGAAGGGATTACTACGAATCCCGAAAAAATTAAAGCCATAGACAAAATTGCACCACCCACAACACTGAAAGAATTAAGATCATTCCTAGGTCTGTCAGGGTACTACCGACGCTTTGTACGGGATTACGCAAAGCTGGCAAAACCCTTGACATCCCTTTTAAGGGGGAAGGAAGGACATGTGTCCAAAAACCAGTCTGCAAAAACTCAAATTATTTTAAATTCTGAAGCACTTGATGCTTTCCATAAAATTAAATCCACTCTTGTTTCCAAAGATATTATGCTGGCATATCCAAACTTCGACAAAGACTTTAATTTGACGACTGACGCATCTAATTACGCCATTGGCGCCGTACTATCCCAGGACGACAAACCAATTACATTTATATCAAGGACATTAAGCAAGACAGAAGAAAATTATGCAACCAACGAAAAAGAGATGATGGCCATTATTTGGGCTTTGAACTCTCTAAGGAATTACCTTTACGGTACAGCTAAAGTGAACATATATACCGACCATCAACCACTAACCTACGCTCTAAGCAACAAAAACAATAATAGTAAAATGAAGAGATGGAAAGCCATCCTTGAAGAATATAACTATAAGTTGCATTACAAACCCGGAAGAGCAAATGTTGTTGCCGACGCTTTATCTAGAATGCCACATTCTCAAATTAATGTATTGACATCTAGCGTTCATAGCGATGAAAGTTCCTCCCATAATTTGATTTTTTCTGTAGATGTACCCATTAACGCATTTAAAAACCAAATATTTTTTAATACTGACCAAACAAACTCTGCATACGAATTCAAAATTGTTTTTCCCACCTACCATAGACATACGATTACCGAGCCACATTACGATTCCTCTAAATTAATAAGACACCTAAAAAACTATCTTAACCCCTCTGTTATTAACTGTATCAAAACTGATGAAAGTATTATGGGACAGATTCAAGAGATCTACCCGTTACACTTTAGTAAATATAAAATCAGGTTTACTCAAAAACAAGTAGAAGACGTAACTGATGTACAAGAACAGGACAATATTATAGCACGCACACACAACCGAGCGCATAGAAATGCTCGTGAAAATAAAATTCAAATAATCGAAAAATACTACTTTCCTTCCATGAACAGCAAGATAGAAAGAGCCGTTAAAAATTGTGTTACTTGTAGGGAAAACAAATACGACCGCCACCCCGCAAGGCCAGAGATTCAAGCCACTCCTATCCCACAATATCCCGGACAAATTGTACACTTAGACATTTTTATAACTGACAACCATTCCATTTTGACCGCTATAGATAAATTTTCAAAATTCGCTGTAGCAAAAGTAATAAAATCTAGGGCAGCAGAAGATATAAAGCAACCTTTAAGAGACATACTATTCTTCCTCATACCCGAATCCATTATAATAGACAACGAAAAATCCTTCAACTCAGTTTCCATAAATTATATGATCGAAAATGAATTTGGAATAAATATTTTTCGTACACCCCCATATACAAGCTGCTCAAACGGACAAGTGGAACGATTCCACTCAACAATCCAAGAAATAATGCGTTGTCTGAAAACAAATAATGCACATGGTTCGTTTGAAGAATTGGTAGAAAGATCTGTTAAAGAGTATAATCTATCCATTCATTCAACCACTGGAAAAAAGCCAGTTGAAGTATTGTTTGGTAGAAGAGTTAGTAGCGACCCAGAACAATTAGAAATTTTCCGTCAAGAGACAATAAAAAAATTACAGGAAAAACAAATTACCGACCTCAGTTACCATAACCAAAAAAAATCCCCCCCTAAGACATACGCCGAAGGAGCCGTCATTTATGTCAAAATAAACAAAAGACTCGGAAACAAATTAACACCCAAATACAAGAAGGAAATAGTTGCTAGAGACCTGAACTCCACAGTCGTAACGAGATCCAGGAGAACAGTTCACAAAAGCCTTATAAAAACATAAATGATTTTATTTTTCAGATTATTCTTCGCGTTATCACTGGCAGACGTACAGATACTCGACTACACTTCCAGTCACCTTATAACGATAAACAATGGACGAACCAAAATTCAGGACGGAATTTTTAGGATAATACATTCAATAGACCTGGAACTGTACAACAAATTTTTACAACAAACTCAAACGTACATTGACGACAATATCCCTAAAGAAAATATTTTTTATCCTCTCCTACAACAAGAAATTAAACAAACATTGGAAATAGTACAGAGCATTGCACCTCTGAATATAACTAGATTTAAGAGATCTTTCAATATTATCGGAACAGCGTGGAAATACATTGCTGGTACGCCAGACCACGATGATTTTGAATTGTTAAAAATGAATTTAAATGAATTAAACAATAATAATAATGCACAAATAGTAATTAATCAAGCTTTAAGTGATAGAATTAATAATGTAACTAAGATTTAAGATGTAAAATAAGATTTCAAACGCAATACGCAAAGACGATTGCTTTGTTGATGAAATATCTATTAATATACAAAACAGAATTAGACTAATAAAAGAACAATTGATAAATGTAAAGTATGCCATTCAATGGGCGAAAACTGGAGTAATTAACTCAATGATATTGAATAAATTAGAAATCAAAATAGCATTAAGAAAACTCGAAGAGGAGAAAATGCCTTTTGCATCTCCTGAGGAGGCGGTGGAATACGCAAAAGTAAATGTAATATATAAGGATTCTATGATTTTATATATAATTAAAATACCACTTACAAGCGGAACAATTTATGAAAACATTTTAATACGCCCAGTAAAGAAAAATGGGAAAGTTATAAAATTAAAATATAAGGAGGTAATAAAAAACAATAATGAAATATACGGAATTAAAAATGATTGTATTAGATATAGTTCTATTAATATTTGCAATAATAATAAATTAATTAAATTAAGTAACGATACTTGTATACCTAATGTTATAAGAAGTCTAGCATCAGCATGCACATATATTAATGGACAACATATCCCGCTCATAGAGGAAATATACCCAGGAGTTATCCTACTTAACGATTATAAGGATAAAGTAATAATTGGTAATACGAAGCACAACCTGACCGGCACATTCTTGATAAAATTCAGCAACACATCGATTATAGCCAAAAATAAAACTTACAGTAACTTAGAAGCACCCCCAGTTAAAACAATACCTGCAGTCCTACAACCGACACCATTAGAAGAAAAATTAGAAAATTTTTTGTCAATTGAAAGTTTGAACGAGCTACATATAAATAACACACGTGAAATCCAAACTATAAAAATTAGGACTATAATCAATGGATTTTCAACTTTGCTATTCATACTGATACTTGGAGCTATCAGTATCCCGGTTTTTTACATCTTCAGATCTTTGCAGAGGACAGATTATATTGAAGAAAATGCTGCAAGAGTTTGTTCACCCCCTGCCCCAGCAGTGATCCTTACCAACATTCAACCCAAAGGTGGTTTACAGTCATCAAATCTAAGGTTGAACGACATTCCATATTTCTAGGAAAACAATTGAGGGCAATTGTTCTTAAGAAGGGAGGAGTTAACACCTCGCACATTAAAAGTTTTCACAATCGTTCCCACAGTCAAAACTGCTGACGCTATGTCTACATTATTTCCTGCAGTTGGAGCGCGTGCAAAGTCGACTGCGCTGCTACCTGTTGCAGCTACGCTAGACCTCTTATTATTAAGATATAGAAAATGTTAAGTTCAGTTTTTAAGTTTGTGTCATTCAATAAAGAACAGAACATCAGAGCCTCTCTCTGATGTTTCTTTTTTAAAAAAACATTTAAACATCAAATGTTTTAATTTGTATACTACTACACAAATTTGCGCATGCGTTACTAAGCATGCGTTGTGCTTTAAAAACTACATTTATTTTTATATACCATAATAAATTCGAATTATTTTTATTATGAATTATATTCTTTCCATATTAAAAATTTATTTTGTTAACTAAAATTTTATATAACTTTTAAAATATACATATTAGGGTGGGGCGATTTGAACATCAAAATGGGCGCTTCGCGTCTCTGATTCTTGGGATTGTACTGAGCAAAAAAGTCCATTAGACCATACGTCTACGGTGAAAATCGAGCTTCCAGATTTTTGACTTGCAGTTTTTTCTCAGACTTTTGTCACATTTTTTTGGATATGTTTTGGATTTGTTTTTGGACCATTGAGATTTTCGATCCAATACTAAGAAAAAAATCTCAATGGTTTGGCTGTTATAGGCTAAAATATCCAAAAAAAAAAAAACGTGACAAAAGTCTGAGAAAAAACTGCAAGTCAAAATCTGGAAGCTCGATTTTCACCATAGACGTATGGTCTAGTGGACTTTTTTGCTCAGTACAATCCCAAGAATCAGAAACGCGAAGCGCCCATTAACACTTTTTTTCCTTTCATCTTAATCGCCCCACTCTAATACATATGTATATGCTCTTTACTACAGGAAAAATAAATAATTCAAATTTACCCATATTTATTTCCATTAATTAAATATAACTTTGAATTACATTTAGTTTTAACCAACAAAACAAATGAATAAGAACAACAAATTCATCACCAAAAATATCAAACGAAAACTTTTTATAAAACAAAACAAATTTTTACATGAATTTAATTGTTAGCTTTTTAGATCAGGTAAGTTTGAAGAAGAACAACAACAACAAGTTTTTGAATAATTTTTATTTAGAAGATGAAACGCTTTAAAATAGTTTTGAAAAATATATATATATAAAAAAATCAGAATTTTTCTGTATTACTGTATAAAAAGGAATTCTACGTCTATACTTACGATACTATCGAAACTGTGTCTTTTTTTAATTAGTTTTATGATCTATGAAATTATTACATGAATTAAATTGTGAGCTTTAGATCAAGTAAGCTTTTTTGTTAACACGATGTCAACGCCGTAGATATGGGGGAGTTAAGGGGGTTCAACCCCCCCTTAGCATTTAAACATATTTTTATATATTAAATAAAAGCACAGATATTCCAAATTATTTAATTACAGATACATTGAAAAAGAAGATACATTGAAAATTGTTCAAGATACATGCTTAATTTGTTTAATATAAAACAATATAAATGGTTTTCTTAATTGTTTTCCTATGTATTGTTGCTTACGTACTAGTTGTTGCAGAACGTATACATATAAATTGAACAAAATTATTCTAAGCCAGTCTGTGAAATTCAAATGATGATAAGCAACGCTTCATTGTTGACATTGACACGAAAAAACGCTGAGACACGTAAACTTAACTTTCGGTCGTAGAATTTAGTGGCATATTCAGTTTTTCCAAATCAGATCAAATTCTCGAGATTTTCAGATTTTTGTTTTTTGACTATCATTTGACTTTCATTTAAAAATTTTTTTATAGTATTTAAACAATTACTTTTTATTGTATTTTCAAAAATACCTCCAACGTGAAAATTAAGTTAGCCTTGTGTAATCTATGATTTTTCAAAGGTTAAGCAATTTTTCATATCTCTCCATTTTGACCAAAATTGAATGTTAAACGTAAAATTTTTAAAAGAATCTTAAAATTTTTTTACTCAAATTAGTTTTTTTATAATAAGATTAAATTCTGAAAGTTTTAGCAAAATCGGAAGTGGTCAAAATTTTGGGTTCTCCAAAAATAAGGAAAATTATATCTTAAAATGGGTCTAAAAGCGACTAAATTTCAATCGCAAATATCTTGAGATTTTGATCTGATTGGGAAAAACTGAGTATGCCTCTAAATTCTTCGACCAAAAAATAAGTTTACGTTCTTGGCATCTTCGTGTGTCTTTTTGACGTCCCTACAGTGTTACTAAATGAACGTAAAAGTGAATTTCATTTGTACATATGTCAATTTTTCAATTTTGAATCTCTTTCAACCTGCATCAAAAAATGTGTGATATTTTTATTTTGTTTCCATACAAAAACTTTAAAAATTTAATTAAAATCATAACTTTTTTTATTTCTTACAATATTACTTACTAAAAAGTTTATTTTATAATTAATATTTTAGTCTTAATTTGTTTCAGTTTGAGGCAGCATTTCTGACCAGTGAGGATATCATTAGAAATATTTAAGATTTTTGAACTTTAGTGAAAATAACTTAAAAAAAGTCATAAAAGTGCACGAAAAACATCATTATTTTTAATTCGAATGCAAAAATTTAAAATTTTTTGATGCAGACTGGGAAAACTTTCAAAAGTTCTCAGATTTTCAAAAATATTATTTCAGATCATTTCACTTTTTCTAACTAACACACCAGCCAATATTTATACAAAAATAAATATTGGCTGGTAAAATATACCAGCCAATATTTATATATAAAAAACTCGACTTTTAGAGGTTATTTCAACTATTGCAGCTCAAGGATGGAGTTTCATCTAATTTGGCATTTGGAAGAATGCTTGAATAGACACAAAATGCATCCAACGCAGCCACGTCGATCATGTTGTAAAAAATGGCTAATGGACATATATATGTTTTACTTTTGGTGCTATATTTAGACAAAATCTGGTTGATAACGTCTACCTACCCTTTGAATTTGTTTTAGAAGACACTTATCTCCTCTTTTCCATTTCAGGAATGCATGTCGGAGTGTACCTAGATCGGCTGGTGTGGCCGTAGCTTTCTTAGATTTAAGCTTTATTTTGTTATAGGGTACTGGACAGTTTTATTCCTCCAACTCGTTGCTCATTGGGATCGTGGGGTCCGATGGCCCAGCAGCACTTTTAGCAGCAATAGATCATGGCACTGCGTTAGAAGATTTCCCTACAGATACTTTCATTTCGATTACAGATGCATATCGTTTGCACGACATTGAAAAAATCGTATAAAATCAAACCAGAGCTAATCAACTCTACGAGCCAAAACCTAAACACGAACTGATAACGTAATGAAACGAAAAGTTCGCACACAATTAAACATTCACAAACACATAATTAGAGGCAATCATTGTCTTCACATCGCGCTAGGCCTTAACAGTACCATGCACGGACCTGTCTTATCAATGACTTTCAGTGTTCCCATACAAATTATATACGAGTACCAGGGTACCCTTATCAGGAGTCGACGTATGTAAATGTTATCAGGACGATTAGGGTTAATAACTCCTGCAACCAACGCTAATGGTTCAATTATGTAGCAAATGGCGAATTGCACGTAGTTAATTTCATGTTGATTATGCAGACGTACATCTACTTAAAAACTTCAACTCAGCTGCTTTTGTTTACAGAAAGTATGATGTTTTTAATTGGCGGAATATTATATTATCTATTAGAAAATTTACCGCACTAAAAACAAAACACAGAACAAAGAAAAAATTGTGGGTTAAAAGACACAATTTATCAGCAAATATACCGCACATAAACTGTTGCTATGAACATGCAGCTATCACCAGTGTTGTCACTTAAAAATTTTAAATAGTGTAGCATCCAGAAAAGTGGTAGATCTAGATAGACTGGCTGTCACAAGACCGTAGAGCCGACGTGAGTTCAAAATGAAATTAAACTTTTTATTTGTTATACGTTTATCTTAAGGTTGTGAGATAAAATTCTGTTTTTATTTATACTGTTCTAAGCTTCGTTATGTGGTGCATAACCAGATACACACAAAGCCCATACAACAGAAATTCACGTGGCATAGGTTTTTCCGACTTGGACTTTTCCGAAGTCCGAAAATCCGAAGTAGCTTCTTTTGGCCCCGTCTTTTTACGTAGGCTGCGGTCGGTTGGAAATCCGCAGTACTCTTTCCTTGGCTCGGACTTTTAACGTCGTCCTCGGTTGGTCAGAAATCCGTAGTGTTTTTTTTATTATTTGAACTTTTTACGTCGGCTTCTGTCGGTCGGAAATCCGAAGTTGTTTCTTTTGGACTTTTTACGTCGGCTGCGGTCGGTCGGAAATCCGAAGTTCTCTTCGGCTGGATTTTTTACGTCGGCTTCGGCCGGTCGGAAATCCGAAGCTGTTTATTTGTTCGGACTTTTTACGTCGGCTTCGGTCGGTCGGAAATCGGAAGTGTTCCTCTTTTAATTCGGACTTTTTACGTCGTCCTCGGTAGGTCGGAAACCTGAAGTTCTCTTTGTTCGGACTTTTTACTTCGGCCTCCGCCGGTCGAAAATCCGAAGCAGTTTCTTTTGTTCGGACTTTTTACGTCGGCTTCGGTCGGTCGGAAATCCGAAGTGTTTCTTTTTTTTATTTCGGACTTTTTACGTCGGCCTCGGTCGGTCTGAAATCAGAAGTGTTTGTTTTAATTCGGACTTATTACGTCGGCTTCGGTGGATTGGATATCCAACATATAGATTTATGCTTAAGAGTTTATTTTCTTTTATTTTTTTTAACTTATCGCTAGAGTAATGGTAAGGCGATTCACGCCATATATAAAATTATATATATATCACAAGATTGAATGCTAAATAAAGCAGCGTAGTCGGGTCTTGCCTAAGTCGTTGTCATACCGACCGTCACCGAACTTCACCGAACACAGAATATCACCGAATTTCTCCGAGTCATCGCACTAAACCGCACACCGAACATTGTCAAACCAGCATACGAGAACTTCATTGGCAGATTTATTTACCACTGTATACGTATTGTAGCATTTATTTAAAATATTGTGTATTGTAATAAGAAAAAGTTGCTCATAGAATTATACACAAAGAGAATATATATATATATATATATTAGGGTGGGTCGATTTAAAAATCGCCCATTGCTCAGTGAAAATCATATTCTAGGGATCAAAAAAAGAAACTTTGCGCGAGGAACTATACCTCTAAAACGAATTCTAATGCCCCAACTTTTCCGTACACTCAGAAAAAAATTTATCGGAATATAAGAAAAAAGGCATCATATTAAGTGAAAAATGGTATTGACTTTGCTCCAGAGAATGCTTTTCTCTAAATGTGATCTTAAAAATTCTCTAAAAATGGCAAAAAGCTTCCATAAAAACGAGAAATATTTTCTCATTAATATAAAACACCTTCTCTTTAATAGAAAAATATTTCTTTATAATACGTTCAACCGTTTTCTTTATTGTGTAAGTTTTTCCCGTAAACAGAGAAATATTTATTTAATTTTAATAAATGTTTTCTTTAAGTTGCGTTTATAGTTTCCCACAAAAAATATCATTTTCTTTAAAAGAAAGATATATTTTCTTCATATTGATACAACATATTTCTTTATTGCGTACATTTTTCTTTAAAACACAGAAGTATGTCCGCAATTACGATTAAAAAATTATTTTTGTAAAACATTTGTTTTAACTCAGTTCTACGCAAAGAAGAAGTATTAATATCAAATTGTATTGTGATTCGGTTTTAAAAATATTAGTTAAAAATGTGTTAAGAGGTAGAATTATTGCTGTGGCAATGTTTTTCGGGACTCTTTATAAATATTCCAGAAATTTATTCTAAAAAACGATTTTGTAAATGCATCCAAGGAAACAGTAGTAATAAACAACATCACTTTGTGTAGCTATGTTAAGTAAAAAAAAAAACCTTTTGAAGCAACACTCGTCATAATATGCAGAATATGCAACACTTGCTTTTCACAACATTAATCAATTGCTCTCACGCTTTCTATTTTTTTCGTACCTCATTCAATATAAGAAAAATATATCGATTTTTGAGAAGAAACCTTTTTAATTTTTGAGAAAGGATTTGTTGTTATTAAAGAAAATATTTCGCATAGTGAATTACAATAGTAACCTTCAATTAATTATTATAAACTTCAATATTCAAATAATACTTTTTTTATATGTAATTTTTTTCTTATGTGTAAAAGTACTTTTGTTTCCTTTTAATAAAAAAAATTATTTGTAAAAACTTACTGCATTATTCTATATCACGAACAAGTACACCAACGATGAGAAAGACACAAGAAGCAATACAATTTTGTATGGAAAAATGTAAACCATGGAAAAATGTACACCAACGATGAGAAAGACACGAGAAGCAATACATTTTTCCATACAAAATTGTATTGCTTCTTGTGTCTCTCTCATCGTTGGTGGGTTCGTGATACAGAATAATGCAGTTAATTTTTCATACATATAACCAGTTTCGGTTTCGGCCGAAAATTATAAAATGATTCAATATTCGGTTTCGGTCGGACACTAGTCATGGAACTTCAAATTTGAACCTTTTTTGGCTTGACAAATATTTGACTTCAAAGTCGTTTCGGGTACCTGGGTATCCTGTTTGCCAGGAGAGCAAGGCTTAAAATTACAGATCCATTGCTGCATTGAAAGTTTATCACTTGATTGTAAAATATCTTAGCAGGTGCATGCACATTAACAGCTGTTAACCTTAAGAATTTAGCAACTTAGCAGAACTTAACAAATTTTACTGAATAACCTTATTAATTTAGTCCATTATAGAAAAGTTGAAGAATGGATAAACTTAAATTTGTTTAATTTATTTTGTTGCAAAAATTTTGTAATAAGGCCATTATTCAGTTGCAAGAATATTGGAAATAATCATTGATACCTAATGTTTTATTAAGGTTTAGGAGACATTAACATTAGCTGGGAGTCCTTTTGGTATGTACTTTTTTTGAAACCTTCGGTCCCTCTGGAGTGTGGTGCTTTCATCCAAAAACTCCTTCTGGATTATTTAAAATAATTTTTCAAAATTAATATTTTTTTATATATATATATTTGCTTAATTTATTTTACTTAACAAAATTGCAAGGTGTTTGTTCCTTATTTTTTTGTTTTCGATCGAATGCATTGTTAGCTCGTCCTTAATTTGACGTTATTTATATACGTGAGTTCATAAAAGTTAATGAAAAATTTATGTGACGAAATAAAAATTGTTATTTAAATCAACGCATGATTATTTTGTATGGCATCCAGTGGCGCCTCCCGGGACATAAACATTAAAAACTACAACAACAATAAAAAAAATAAGATCAGGAAAAAACAAAAAATTAACTTAACATATAATAAATTTAAGCCATAATACTGCCGTAATTTATGCTTTTCATTAAACCCAATTACTCACAACATAATGCGCGACATGTACAACGAACGGACGATGGACGGACAGACAGATAGATAAACCGCGGTGCAGTTAACGACAGAACAACTGCAACTATAAAAAAAACCACTGAGTAATAAACACCAACAATAACAAAAAAGTCGAGCACATTTTTAACAATATTATTAAGAAAAAAAATAACAAACAATCACTGAAACAACAACTGCTGTTCCGCTTGGCTATTTCGCGTGGGAAGAACGTAAGGATCCCAGATGAAAAACAAAGCAGGCCTGCCAATTGAAGGAATGTGGTAGATTATAACTTTAATGCTAAGCTTTTGAAATTTTAAAAACATCCTCTTTACTTCTAAGTGAGTATCATGTTTGCTAATGTAAAATTCCGGTTTATTTTAAGAGACAACAATTTCAATCTTTTCACGATTGTTGTAATTCGCCGAATCCACTTTGTTTTTCAACAATTTGAGCTTGTGGGCGATCGTCAGAATAATTGTTGTTGTTTTCATGTGTTTTCTTTGTTGGTAATTTCGTATCGTTGTCGTTTCATTTGTTGTCGTACTCTTCAAATACTTTTTTTGAGCATTTTTGGCCAAATTCGGCTGAATTTAAGTCCACAAAAACTAACGGTAAATTTAATTTCTACAGTTGCGAACGTAAATTTTTCTATCGATGTTCTCATTTGTTAAGTCAAAGTAAATTTCAGTTCGAAGTGTAAAGTTGTCAAGTACTGAAGTGAGTAAAGTACTCATATACTTACGGTGACAATCCGCCGTATTGTATAATACAATACATTGCTCTTTTTTAAGGCAATACCCTATATAAATTACTTTGTTATGCAAAACACATAAATATTCTGTATTTTAAAAAGCATTCTGTTTTTTTTTTACTGTATTCCATAAAAATTGTTGAACATTTTTTTATTTTACTGTGTTATTTTCTTATTAAGATTTTTACCATCCGCATTGAACAGAAACCTGTGATATAGACTAAAACTATTCACTAAAATAAACTGTGTTAAACTATTTTTATCTTTAGTTAATTATTTGTGATCTTTTATTTCAATTATTACATGAATTTACTGGTGAGCTTTAGATCAAGTAAGATTTTCAGGAATCACTGGAAGACTACTGAAGAGAAAAAGTAGCAATTTCCGAAACAGACTGTCTAGTCAGCTAAGTGATTGACTTTATGCAGAGTTGTTGTTGTTGTTGCCTTCTTAAAAATCTTACTTACTTACTTAGTTGGCGCTACAACCGTATGTTGGTCTTGGCCTCATCTAAGAATTTGCGCAAGCCATTTCTGTCTTTCGCTTGCTGGCGCCAGTTGGAAATTCCAAGCTTCGTCAGGTTGTCCTCTACTTATCGAATGTTTTCTTCACTGGAGCATCGTCTTTCATGCGCTGAACATGACCAAGCCAGCGAAGCCGCTCGATTTTAATACGTTTGACTATGTCGATGTCAGCGTACAGCTCGTACAGTTCATCATTCCACCGTATTCGGTACTCGCCATTGATGCAGATCGGTCCGTAGATCTTACGAAGAATCTTTCTCTCGAATGCTCCTAAAGTCTTTTTATCTGAACTGCTTAGCGTCCAGGTTTGTGAGGCATAAAGTATGATGAGCGGGCATGATGAGCGATTTATAGAGCGTGCTTTTCGTTCGTTGAGAGAGGGCTCTGCTTCTCAATTGCCTACTGAGCCCAAAGTAACACCTGTTGGCAAGAGTTATTCTTCGTTTGATCTCTTAAAAATCTTACTTGATCTAAAGTTCACAATTAAATTTTTGTTATATTTTTGTTTTTAAACTGCAAACGCTTTAAGCGTCAATTTGAGACTATTTTTATATAGAAAATATATGTCTTTTTTATGTGAGCTCAAATTTACTTGAGATTTTGGCTCAATGTTAAAATCATGCCTTAATTTAAATTTTACCAAGGAAAAAATTCCTATTGATGTCGTTATGAAGCTGTACACAAAATTTTCCTCAAACGACGTTCTGTGTCAAATCGACACAAAACTAAGAAAAGTACGAGAAGAAAAAATAAAAACTATAACTGTAAATTTGTTGTTAATTTTTATAAAAATATTTTCTCTTATTTTGTTAATGGTCATCTTGTGTTTGTCCAAATCATCTTCTTCCATGTAAGAAACATGCTCAAACCTAGTGTAGTTAAAGAATAACAAATTGTTATTTTTAGGATTTTGTGAATTATTTTATACTATTATATAGTAGTTTATATGATTATAATATATACTATTATATCCTATATATGGAAAATTTTAAGTTTTTGTTTGTCCTGTATTTTGATATCATATCATCATTCTATCTAGTTTCAAAAAAAAAGCCCTGCTGTATGTCTGCCGGCCCTGCTGTATGTATGAATTGGAAGTTCAGCACACATGCTCGCTTCCATACCCGCTAACATCTTTTTTTTTTAAAGGCATGTCATGATATGAATGCAGAATTAATACCGTAGGATGAATGCAGCATTAATACCGTGACACGCATGCAGCATTGCTAGTACGGCAGTTCATTCGTAAAACATGCTTTCCTAGGACATGCCTATAGACAAAAGATATAAGCGAGTACGGAGGCGAGCATGTCTACTCACCTTCCGAGGCATGTTGCCAGCAAACATACAGCAGGGCTCGTTTTTCAACTGGGATGGAAGAAAAATTAATACTTCCTTTTGTCTACAAAAACAAAACAAAGATAAATTTCAACTAAATAACATGCAGCTATTTGCACTACTTTCGTTTTTGCGAAAGTGTGTGTGTGTATATGTGTGTGTTTGTGTGTGTATGCATGTATCAACCATACATGCGTGCTTATATAGATTTATAATTTTCCCAAGTTTTTTGTTGTTTCTGTAGCATTTTTTTAATTACCACGCATTGCACATTAAAAATAACAACAGCGACATTAATTAATGCACCGCACACTAACATGCATAGAAGCATGCAGAAAATGAGAAACAGAAAAAAAAACAGCGTCTCCAACATTGTTCCCTCACCATCAACCGAACACCCAAAAAATTAAAAACATTTAACGATTTTGGCGCACTTTTAGATATATTTCCTTTTTCTAGGCCGGAAGCCAGGGTGGGGAAATGGGGGCAATGGCCCCCTACTACAACCGTTTGCTCCCCTGGCCAAATCAGACAATGAAAACTTTAAATGAATAATTAATATGAATTTTGTTGATATATTTGTTTATTGCTTTAAAATTAGTTTAGTTTAAAATAACAAAAAATATACACATTCACCTTATTCATGACTTGCATATGTATATGAAATTTGTTAAACAAAACATTTCAGACAAATTGTTACAATTTTTCAAATTTCTACTGCTACCAACCTACTGCCAACCTTTGCTACCAAAAATTAAGATTTGAATTTAAATAATTTTTTAACGCATCCATACACGCAGAGAAAAAATATAATTGCAACAACCATGTTTTAAGAGGATCATAGTATGATTCGGATTATGATTATTGCTAACATGTCCTTAAATATATAATATTTTGTTGATCATGATAAAATGATTACAACAACTATATTTAGAAAAGGAACTTTTTTGTAGGAACCAAAATATTTTTGAAACAATCATTATTCTCTTATTGGGTCGAAAATAAAATGATTGCAACAACTATATTATGAATTTATTTTTAGGATCCAGAATATTATTGAAACAATAATTTAATTTTTTTATTTTCATGCACTCCAATTTCCATTGTCTGGGCTGAACAGAAATATTAATTCAACTAAAAAATCATTTGATAAAATTTTCTGTCCGAGCTGTGGTTTGAACCGCGGCTTTTTCGCTTACGAGCCACGCACATTACCAGTAGGCCACAGCCGCTACTTTCGCTTGCCTGACTAATGCCATTCATAAGCATGGTAGAGTAGAGGGGGGTAATGTCGTGCACTCAACTTTAAAGTGCTCGTAAAGCCGTACATGACAAGCGAATACAACGAGTAAGCATCCGATCGAAAGATAATTTGGTTGGTAACATTTATGTGTAACAATATTCGTGTAGCATGAAATCGTGTTAGTAGAAATTAAAAAAAAAATGTGCACGACATTACCCCCCTCAAATTTGTGGGGTAATGTCGTGCATTGTATTGTAAAGGTATCAGAATGTGTGAAAAACGATAGGTAGTGGTTCGATTCAAGAAGATATAGCATTATTGTTTATTTATTTATTATTGTTAATTATAAGGCAATATACACAAGTCCGAAATATGATCAAAAAATACAATTTTATGAAAAGAAAAGTGAAAATAGGCAATTTGCTATATGAAACACGGAAAGAAAAACAATATTTTTTCAAAAAGTGCTTGACATTGAGAAAAAATTTTGGAAAATTTTATTTTTATTGTAGCGTTTTGTTATGGCTTCACGACTCCCTTGGTACACTAGGGCGACCGCGTTTCCTTCCCTTTTCTTTTCTGTATAGTGCGCGACATTGTCCCACATCAAATGCACGACATTGCCCCAAAGGTCGTTTTCAAGGTTGACTTCGACAAATCGGTAAAGAACAAAAAATTTTTCGATCACAATACATCTTTTTTTCGTCGGAAAATTTGCTTTAAGAAAACACTTACCTGGTATATTTTCCTGCGAGACAAATAATTTTTCTGATCCGATAAAAAAACACTTTCGTCGTCCCGAGAACGTGCGATTTTTAAAAAACGTCGCACATATTGCCCTTACACATGGATATTGCTAGTATTGTATGCATGAGCTCTGTAGGTCAGTAGGCCCATACCTTACCAACGGCTGGTATATCATTCAATTTTTTATGCTAAAAAAGCCAGTGCACAACATTACCCCCTGCACGACATTACCCCCTTCTACTCAACACTAAGTGCATTGTCACAAAAAAACCAATATGTGTGATAAGCAAAATATGGTCAGAATTGCGAAATATATTTACGGTAAATAGAAATATGTTTGCTACAATTCAAGTCGAAAATGTCACTTTTCTGCGTGCTGTTTTTAGGATAATTCGATTAAAAACAAACCACAGTAATTGAACAGTTGGCAAACGAAACGGCATATAGCCAGGAATCGATAAGACTTATTGTGTCTGAATAAGTGAAAGTTTTTCCTGCAAACTGTTCAGACACAATAAATTCTTTCGATTTTTGGTTATGTTCGGCTTCGTTTGCCAACAATCAAAGAATACTTCAGAAAAACATTCAAACTTCTAATATGTTTGTCTCTATAATAATATTCACATTTATCATGATTGACAGAACTACAACATTTTTGTTGCAACTAATAGTTGAGGCAATCATAGTATGTTGACGATTTCAATGATGTTATGATTTCAACTATAATGTTATTTTTGGTACCACCATTAGTAAATAATGACTTTATTCAGACAAAAATTTGTGTTTGCAGAAACAATACAATAATTTTAGTACAAAAATTATTATTGCAGTAATCATGTCTCAACCATGTCTTTTCTCTGCGTGCAGGAACTTTCTAGAAACGAAAAGCACGTTATGCACCAATTTTAATCAGATACAAAAATAATATATAATTCATTGAAATGTTTTTAATTTTTAAATTTTTTTATGCATAATGAATGTTTATTAATGTTATTAAAATAAGAAAAAACTACAAATCTTAATTCTAGCAAAAATTTAAAGAGGCAAAAGATTTAAATCAAAACATGCATGTTTGTTCTTAATATATAAATCTGAATAAAAAATTTGCATCAATTTTATGCAAACGACAGATGCGGGTTAATTCAATTTTTTATTTGTTTTACTTAAAAAATGTCTTATACAGGGTCCGCCATCTAACTTTTTTTTTCAACTAGTGCTTATTTCGTGAATGGTAACACTTAGCTCATGCTTGATTTGACAGATAATTAGTTTTATCCTTCCGCTGAACGAATAAGGTTGTGTAGACGCTTGAATAACGCTGGGAAATATTGCGACATTACTTTGAAAATCATGGTAATGTTGCAAAATGTGTGCGAAAATTGCGTACGGATTTTGGAAGAAGAGAAGCACCGTCAGCTCCGTATGTTCGTTATCTTGTGAATAAAGTGAAAGAAACTGGCATCCTCATCGATAAACCAAAGCGTGAAAAGCCAAAAGCAGTGCGTACACCCGAGAATATTGCTGCTGTGGCAGAAAGTGTGCGTGAAGCGCCATCAACATCAATTCACCGTCGTTCTCAACAATTGAACATTTCGGAGACATCATTGAGACGAATTTTGCATAAAGACCTTGCTATGACGCCATACAAAGTCCAATTGGTTCAGGAGTTGAAGCCAACTGACCATCCAATGCGTTTTTGCTTCGCTAAGTGGGCCTGCGATCGACTTACAGATGATGCCGATTTTGCCAAAAAAATCATCTTTTCAGATGAAGCTCATTTGATCTTGGCGGGTATGTAAACAAGCAAAATTTTCGCATTTAGGGCACAGAAAACCCGCACGCATACACTGAAAAACCGCTGCTCCCAAAACGAGTCACTGTTTGGTGCGGATTTTGGTCTAGAGGCATAATTGGGCCATTTTTCTTCGAAAATGAGCAAGGAGTGGCCGTTACAGTCAATGGCGATCGTTATCGGGCCATGTTGAACGAATTTTTGTTCACAAAAATTGAAGAGGAGGATATTGGCAACATTTAGTTTCAACAGGACGACGCTACGTGCCACACAGCCGAAGCTACACTCGATGTTTTGCGCCCTGTTGACGAAGATCGCATTATCAGCCGCAGAGCTGATGTCGTTTGGCCACCTCGGAGCTGCGATTTAACACTGTTGGACTATTATTTGTGGGTTGCCCTCAAAGATAAGTGTTACGCCGACAAGCCAGACACAATTGACGCTTTAAAGGACAATATTCGTGAAGCCATTGGTGAAATACAGCTGCACACAATCGATAATGTGCTTAAAAATTGGACCGATCGTGTAGGCTACTGCATGGCCAGCCGAGGCAGCCATTTGAATGAAATTATTTTCCATTATTAACCGGAAGGATTGTACTTTCAAATAAAAAAAGCAATTTGAGAAAATATCCAGTAGTTTTTTCTTATGGAATTTTCAAAAAAAAAAAATTATTTGGCGGACCCGTACATATGTTAGCCTATTTCACTACTCTTTCTTATATTTCTAGCCACTTTAAATAAATCTTGTATTTTTACCTTCATTTTATTACAAAGTCCTGAATTAATTTTAATATTATTTTTTATGTATTAATCTTATGTATAAAAAGATCTATATATGCATGTATATTAGACTGACCCAAAGAAAACGATGTGTGATTTTTTTTGTGAGCACAGGGATAAAAATGTTCGATTATGTATCGAAAACAAATTTGGTACGAAAATATTGATGTTTAGTACTCGACCAAATACGTTAGGTGGCGCTGCACCCGTTATAAAAATTTAGTGAACTAAAAACCCGATAATCACACATGACACAAGTAATAATGAGATTTTTTAAGGTCTAATCTTACCTTGTTAGAGTCACTGAAATTGGTGAAATTCTTTTGGATTTGATCCGCTTGCTAGATGTAGAGATATTTTAGAAAAAGCAGAAACAATAAGAAAAAAAATTTTAAATTTCATGTTTAAGGCTTAATACTTCTTGTAAAAAATTTAAAATTTTTTTTTAATATCCACGTTTGTAGCCAACATTTTTACGGAAAAAAATGAGTGGTCGCACGCAATCCTACACCTTTTAGTAAAAAAGGTAGTTATATTTTTATTTTTATCCACTTGCTAGATTTCAAGCTACATATTCAAAAAAGGTTGCATGAGGTAAGGTCTTACCTTACGATTATTTATACAACACTATTTTTATTTAATATTATAAAAAGAAGATATTATTATTATTGGTTATAACATAATAATCATCTTTCATCCACTCTGAGGGTTCCTTACTTAAGAAATCGAGAGCAATGCTGTGGATCGAAAAGAACTTATTAGTTTGCTGCGTGATGAAATCGTGGACATTTAGTGCATTTATATCCTTATTCGAAATATCTACTCGCCCATGTGTTCGAACTTTACTGGGAGAGTTCAAAGCTTCTACCATTAACTCGCAAAGATGCTAGTGTCGAAAAATGTCAACCCAACTAATATTTCATTGAGATATAACGATAGCCAGAGAATGTTCTGAATGCAATCCTGGAAATTTCAGTGTTCTCATATCCGCGGATTTGTTTCAACAGTTTTAGGTCATTCATGGGGGCATGGGTTGGTAGCTTACAAGTGAACCAATATTCTAAATATATACAAATTACAAAAACATTAAAAAACCTAAGTGGAATATATAAATCTTGAGGCAGTAGATAATCTTAGCCATCCATCTTGCGCGGTGAACTGCTCCCGGTTGACGAATTTTAATATTTTTGATACTCGCAGGTTTGCCAATGAACAGTAGTGCTAGTTCCAAAAACTCTGTATAGTCTTTTCGTGAGTGGTTCATTTTCAATAGTTCACTGATAAATTTTAACTTTTGGTTCTTTATTGGTTTTAACAAATGCCAAATTGTCTCGTCATTAGATGCACTCGTGAATGATTTTTCTTTGATGTCAGGCCAAGCTCGCTTGATTTTTTCCAATAATTGGATATTTAGATCAGTGGAACTCTCGAACAAGAAATCAAAAACAGAAGAAATAATTCATTCTAGCATGTGATGTCTACAGGCGTAATAAATAAGATCCCGGCTTAGCATTATTTCGAGTCACGCCTCCTTATGAATTCCAGTGTTAGACGCTGTTGTATCGGCACAAACACCACTGATTTTGTCATCCAAGCCCTAATAGAGCAATAAAAGATAAATCATCTCAGTTTGGTCTGCCCCTGTGGATGATGGTATACCTTAAACAACCTCATGCAACCTTTTTTGAATATGTAACTTGAAATCTAGCAAGTGGGTAAATATAAAAATATAACTATCTCTTTTACTAATAGGTGTAGGATTGTGTGCGGCCACTCATTTTTTCCGTAAAAATGTTTGCTACAAATTTGGATATGAAAAAAAAATTTTAATTGTTTACAAGAAGTATAAAGCCTTGAACATGAAATTTAAAATTTTTTTTTTTCCTATTGTTGCAGCTTTTTCTAAAATATCTATACATCTAGTAAGCGTATATATTATAAAATTAACTGTTTTTTAATAAATATGTGTAATGTATTCATTTCACAGGTTAAAAAATTGTTTTTTTTATTTAAATGAAAAAACAAAGAATTGCCCACAATTGCAACCCTAAAAGACAACATTACAGCTGCTATTGGTGAGATACCGGTCAAAATGCTGGAGAAAGAATGCCGAAGTTGGGGCTTACGGATAGACCTCAGGCGTAGGATTGGGCAACATTTACATAAAATAATCTTGAAAAAATAAATGGCGTTCATTGATGTATCGCTACAAATAAATAGGTCTGTTTCCGCACTTGAACATTCGTACGAATTTGTGTTTTTTTCTGCTATTTCCTGCTATATCCTGTTCCCGTGCCCAAAAAATTCGCTACAGAGAGCGAGAATAAGTAATCCAGTCCTTGTCAAATGTTTTTATTTTCTGCTGCACAAATTTGGAGAAGCAGATATTCACAAGCTGCCATATTTTGACGACTAATGTCAAATTAGAGTACCAGCAATTAAAACCAAACAAAAAAGTCGAGAAATGTGCAAATAAAATGTACGCCAGACACATTTAGTAGAATATTTACAATCAACTGAAACAGGGCAGCTGATTTATTCTTTTGTCTAACTTTTACAAAATTCATACAAAAGAAATAAACATAAACATGATTTGAATTGTGAGCTAATTAGATCAAGTAACTTTGAAGTAGGCAACAACAACAACAAAATCAAGTAAAAATTCAAACAATAGTTCACAACTAATTATCAAATAAACACATGTTTTTGAATTTTCCTTAAAAGCTGCAACTTTTTGCGAAAGACATATTCCCGTACTTTTTGCAATTTTTTACACAAAGAGACCATTTTTTCGCTTACTCTTTCAAATTTTACAATTTTCGAATTTCTGCTACAAAGGTACGGGAACAGACCTTATATTTTATACACCATTGCAAATTTTTTTTTTTTTCAAAAACAAACGCTTAAAAAATCACCCTTTATAAGTATAAAACTACTCGTATAATACAAAATTTAATGCGATTTTTTTTAGTTTTCGTTTTTTCGGTCCTGAATTACACTTTATAAATTTTTCTTGTTCAATAAAATAAAAAAAATAACAAATATCTATAACGTAATATATGTGTCGTAACGTATCATATTAATAATAATATAATAATATTAATGATATTATTCCAGACAATATAAAAATAACTTTCATAAAAAACACGTGCACTCTTTATTACTTCTACTTTCTGTAACGTTACGCGCCCTGTTTAGTTTGCTTATAACATTGGAAAATTCTTTCGATTGCTTTCATCTTTTACACTAAAAATAGTGCTACTAGAAATGCTATCTAAAAATCCAAGCAGGTCAAAAAAGTTAAATTTTTTCTTTTATTTTCTTATTTTTTAGCAACATGAAAGGCATACATACGTTACGTGCGCCACTATGAAAATGCTCATATTTGAGCTTTACGTTTATGTGGAAAATTTGAAGTCATTAGATAAACTTTTGTGGAATTTACAGAGATTCCACTAATTTGATATAAAGTCACTTGGATATCTATCTATACTATTATATAAAAGTTCAGTACACATTTTTCTTATACTAAACTCCAAAAGTACTGGGCTGATTTTTATGGAAAAAATTTTAAAATTTCATATGTGTACTACAGAATTTTACACTGTAGTACTTTATAGTGGAATTTTCCTTTCAAAGTTTTAATAATAAGCATATTTAATCAAAGCGTGAAGTTTTTAAGAAATCATCCAAGATGCCACGCATTTCATTTCAAGCATTTGTGTTGCGATTGAATTTCAATAAACTCCATATTTGTCGGCCTTTGTAGTCTAGTGCAGAGTGCGCTAGACTATAAACCCAGAGGTCCCTGGTTCGAATCCGGGCTCGGGCATAGTTCTTTTCACTTTCTTTGTTCTTTCGTACATTTAAGATTTATGGAAAACAAAAAATACACAACTAAATTTGTGGAAAATGTGGAATTAAAGGACAGGAACAACTAAGGGCAATAGTGGAATTTTCCTTTCAAAGTTTAAATAATAAGAATATTTAATCAAAGTGTGAAGTTTTTAAGAAATCATCCTAGATGCCACGCCTTTCATTTCAAGCATTTGTGTTGCGATTAAATTTCAATAAACTCCATATTTGTCGGCCTTTGTAGTCTAGTGGAGAGTGCGCTAGACTATCAACCCAGAGGTCCCTGGTTCGAATCCGGGCTAGGGCATGGTTCTTTTCACTTTCTTTGTTCTTTCCTACATTTAAGAATTATGTAAAACAAAAATTATACACTACTAAATTTGTGGAAAATGTGGAATTAAAGGACAGGAAAAACTAAGGGCTGGAAATGCTTGCCCGAGGTTGAGGCATAACACTAGCCTCGGTTAAAAGCAATTCAAATTGTCTTTCACGGTTGTTTCGCCTAATCAAAAATTCACGTATGGTTCCAATCAATTCCTCTAAATAAATCTATCCCTTTCCTTTCAGGTCAAAGATCTTTTCTTTGATCTTTAAAAAAAAAAAATATTGCTCTCTACTCTTCTCTTTTTGTGATCAGTAGCTCGGTTCTGTAACTATTGCGAAAAATAGTAACTTTTTCTGACGTCACATAGTTTCATTCCAAAATACTCACTTTTGCGAAAACTAGTGTTTCTGTAACTGATAAGCGACAAGTGAAAGGGAATATGAAAGTGCAACTAGTGACAGAAAACTGTGTGAGAAATTGCATGAGGTTCTTCTATAAACTATGAATAAAAACATATATAAATATTATTTGTGCAAATATGCATGTTTTTGTTATTTATGCTGACAATTGCTTGTTTTGATATTAAACAATTTGACACTTAGTGTTTTTACATTATTCTTTTAATGCGGTTGCGTAATGCAATTACACAAATTTTATAATGCAATAAATCTCATTTATGAAATATTTCAGTTAATATATTTCATAATATAGGTATACATTGTAGTACATATAATATTTTGTTAATAAAATATTTATAATCTACATGAAAAAAATTTAAAATTGATACCTTGTACCTGGTAGAAGTATTTGTACAAACAAGCAAAAATTTTTCTCACCAAGTTGAAACATAGTGAAAATTTCAATTGATTCGAGTCGCATATTTTAGTTTACACAACAACTTCGTCTATCGAATTCCTTTAAAAGTAGAATTGAAACAAGCGAGACGAGTCACTGATTTTTCTCATTTTATTACAGAGGCAGTGCAAGTGAGAATGACGTCTCAATGACTTCAAAGTGAAAAATTTGGTGAGAACTGCGGTGAGAAAAGTTACAAAACCGAGCTACATTAGCACAGCGCGACAAGAAAAACAGATGAGCCTCGAGCAAGGCGAAAAGTGAGATACATATAAAGTACATGCAGTGCTGCGTTCCAAAACAAAAAAAAAGAAGTAATGTTTTTATTTCGTTTGACATGTATTGTACAAGGAGATTTATAAAGAAAAAACGTCCATTTCGATGCCACTGAGGCCTGCTAGTATATCGTATTATATTGTTACCTAAATTCCATTGACGAAACAAATAATTTTTTGTTTAAATATGAGTTCTTTGTTACTTAATTACTTATATGGCATTAAAAAACCGTGGTCGGATTAAGGCCGACTCCATCTGCTCTCATCATTCGACTCTGCTTCGCACGCTCGATCTCCAATTGGTTACTTCTAGAACACTTAGAGCATTATCTGCATGGTCTTCATCCATCGCAGGTGTTGTCGCTTCCATACGATGGATATGAATGACAATGAGAGCGTAATTGCTGAAACTACGCCATTGTCGATTATAAAGCTGCGTTCCAGTCATAAAGTTTGATAATTAGTTAATAGCTGCGTTCCATTCGCTTCAAAATAATGCAGATTATTTTTTTTTTACATGCAAAGCAAAAACAAAAATAATAATCCTATAACATATAGGATTTTTTTTTTGCTATCCATATAAAATTGTGATATAGCCTTTAAAAAATTTGAAACACAGGTGCCGCACCTGTATAATTTTATGATTTGTCATTTCATTTTTTTGAATTATTTGTTTGTTTGATACAATGACTATTAGGTATCCATGACAGCTACCTATTTTCTCACGAGCTGCGACCATCGAATGTTAAACAAAAGAAAACAAAACAAACCACGTGTGTCACACACATTGGACGCATTCAGCGAAGCCAACAATTGCACTTAAATTATTTATATAATTGCATAATATTAATAATTAAATTAAATAACTTACAATTTTTCTGAGGTTAAGAGTACAACACATTCAGAGAAAAACATCGTTCAATAAGGTATCGCTACCATAACAGTTCACAACAGTTTTGAACGACACACGTTCTCTTGACACCTCATAGTTATTGTATCATGATTGCTTGTTTGAATTTAATTTTGACTGCAACGGTAGTGCCCTCTACGAGTCGTTTTTCTCGCCGTTCCTTTGAGAAAATTTGTTATCGCGATTATATTAGGGCGAAAGGAACGCAGCTAATATTTCAATGACTAGAACTACACTCAGAAAAAAGTTTATCGGAATATGAGAAAAAAGGCATCATATTAAGTGAAAAATGGTATTGACTTTGCTCCAGAGAATGCTTTTCTCTAAATGTGATAACAAAAATTTCCTAAAAATGGCAAAAAGCTTCCATGAATAGAAAACACCTTCTCTTTAATAGAAAAATATTTCTTTATAATACGTTCAACCGTTTTCTTTATTGTGTAAATTTTTCCCGAAAACAGAGAAGTATTTATTTAATTTTAATAAATGTTTTCTTTAAGTTGCGTTTACAGTTTCTCACAAAAAGTAACACTTTCTTTAAAAGAAAGATATATTTTCTCAACATTGATACAACATATTTCTTTATTGCGTACATTTATCTTTAAAACACGGAAGTATGCCCGCAATTACGATTAAAAAATTATTTTTGTAAATCAATTGTTTTAACTCAGTTCTACGCAAAGTAGAAGTATTAATATCAAATTGTGATTCGGTTTTAAAAATATTAGTTAAAAATGTGTTAAAAGGTAGAATTATTGTTGTGGCATTGTTTTTCGGGACTCTTTATAAATATTCCAGAAATTTATTCTGAAAAACGATTTTGTAAATGCATCCAAAGAAACAGTAGTAATAAAAAACATCACTTTGTGTAGCTATGTTAAGTAAAAATAAACCTTTTGAAGGAACAATCGTCATAATATGCAGAATATGCAACACTTGCTTTTCACAACATTAATCAATTGCGCTCACGCTTTCTATTTTTTTTTTCGTACCTCATTCAATATAAGAAAAATGTATCGATATTTGAGAAGAAGCCTTTTTAATTTTTGAGAAAGGATTTATTGTTATTAAAGAAAATATTTCGCATAGTGAATTATTTATCAACAAAAGAGAACATTTTTCATTTTCTATAAATTTTTCTCTATAAATGAGATTTTTTCAGTGAGAGAAAAATACTTATCATTATTAGAGACATGAAATATTTTCATTTTCCACAAGGAAGGAAATATTTCTTCGAATATGTGAAAATTTATTATAATTGAAGTAAATTTTATTTGATATTGTATAAAGAAAATTTCTATAATCGAAAATAGAGAAAATTTTTATCACAAAAAGATAGGTGTTTTTTTCTGAGTGTAGAAAAACTAGACTAGAACCTATCTTTATAATTGACATTGGTGTAGTTAAGCGCATAATTATTCAGCAGCTCATATAGCCAGTGGTTCATTTGGATGCGATAGTCGTCGCTAATTCGAACAGAGCCCATGATTTTGAAAAAACTTTTCTCTCGAACCTCCAGAGCGGCTGTGTCTGTTTTCGATTAACCATGCTTCTGCGCCATAAAGAATCACAAGTATAAAGTATTAGTTTTGTCGATCGATAGAAGACAATCGAATTTCTTAATGAGCCCTTGGTGTACTTATTCGAAATTTTTACTACTCGCTCGCTTTATCTCTAGGCTGGCATGCGAAATCCTTGATGACTTCAAAACTACATTGTAGTTACCTGTGGTAACATGAGAGTACAGACGTTGCGCTCTTCTGATTGAAGGCAGCATATATTTACTTCGTTTTGCCCACGTCTATCCAACTTTCGCTGATTCCTTTTCAATTGCGGTGGCATTTCGCTTGGTCCGCCCGATATTGTTTATTGTGGTGGAAATGCGATAGAAAAAAGACTGATACTTCGGTAGTTGGCATAGATTGTCGAGTCTCCTTTCTTAAGTAGCATGTAGGACAAGACATACTGACATTTCAATTGACAGGCATGCTTTCCGCTAGCCATTTTTCAGTCCTATTCAGCTGGTAGGCCGTCAGCATCCACTGCTTTGTTGAGTCATATACAAGCATAATTAGCAAGGTGTAATTTTTTCAATATTTTCGAGATAAGCATATAACTTTAAATTGATACTTATATGGAAGACCAACGCTTTTTTTCTTTATTTATTTAATAGTTTAGGAAATGAGGGGTTGTATACGGAGCTACCTTGGAAGGAATCACTCTCACTCAGACGTCTTTTTCTGCTAAAGTATTTTCTTCAGACAAACTTTCTTGATGGAATTCGATGTAAGTAATGAGTCTTTATAAAATATATTATATAGGTAAAAATTTTTCGGATCGTTCAGATATCAGGTACATATAGCTCGAAAGCCGCAAAAATGTGAAAACCTCAATTGTCCAATTTGCATGCACACCTTTAAAACTATGTCGATTTTAGAGTTATTAACCATTTTGAAAAGACAATTCTAAGCATCTATTCCAAACAGCGTCGATATGGAAAATAAAACATATACCTTAAAAAATATGAACGAAAAACTAAATCCTCCATACAAAAAATATGGTGTTTTTGGGCATATTCAGAGCCTGGTGCTTCGAAAATATTCAGAAACTGCTTCGAATTAAAAGTCAAGTATACTGTAAATTCATTGAAGGATCAACTTTAAGAAGCCACCTCGATATCATGAATTTATTTGAAGGATCAACGTCAGTGCCGTAAAGTATGTGCCACTCTTTTACCCTAAAAACTCCTTCAGTTAAAAGGTTATTACTCCGGAACGGCTTGTGCTAGTTAAAAATTTTTAGCAGTTTTTAAAAGCTAATAATATTTACTGAGAAAACTGCTATAATGGTTCTCTAGAACAGAGTTAGTTAAAAAAGTTATAGCCATTTAAATTAAAAATTAACCGTGATTATTTTGAAATTATTCAATGAACATTTTTTCAATTATTCAATGAACGGCGCATGTGATAAATTCTCATACGATACCTTCCTCCATTTTATAATTAAATTCATTCGAAAATAAGCTAATCTTATCAAAGAATAAAATACAAGAAAATATTCACAGAAAGCAGCACATTCAGCACATTCAAAAAGTACTGATTATGAAAATAAGAAGTGGAATTCTGAAGAACGAGTAAAGAGATTAGAAAACCTAAAAATTGAGTGTGTTAGAAAAAAACGAAGAAGCGAATCAAAATTTTTATTTACTTCCCTAATGTGTAAAAAAACTGCGTTAAACTATATAGACCTCGAAGAAAAATTGTCTGAACTGTAAATAAAAGTTGACCGAATGAAAGTTTTGAGGAGACAAATTTATTTTTTGAAGAAAACTGGCATAACTTTTAAAGAGCCAAAAGAATGGAACGGGAAAGAAATAACTGAGGAATATCAGCTTAGGTTAAAACTACAAAATCTTCTTCGTTCAAATGCGATAGTACTTTAGGGAAGCGCACTTATTTGAATTATTAATAATATGTAAATATTTCAGAAAACTATTTTTAATATAAAAGTCGGGCCATACCCCCGAGTTAGGAGTTTTTGAAAAATGTCAGAACAAAAGTTGTTGGCTAAAATTATATCTATCGTTATCTGAAATAAAATTAACATTAAAAAAAATAATATAAAGGTAGGGCCATGCACCTTAATTTAAAATTTTTGAAAATAGTCAGAACAAAAATTGTTGGCTTAGATCATATCAATCCTAGACCGCAATAAAATTAACATTTAAAAAAACTTTTTTATAAAGTTTGGGCCACGCCCCCTAATAGCAAAAATTTGCAAAATACTAGAACAAAAGTTGCTGGCTATGATCATATCTATTATAAATCGCAAAAAAATACATTTTTTTAAAAAAAAGCTAATTTTGACATCTTTCTAAGCATATTACAGAAAAATTCAAAATTGGAGCAAGATCGTTGAATAGATTTTGAAAGCCATCTTACCATAGTCGATAGCTTCGAGAGTTTTATCAGAGAATATTCCCTACGCATTGTACATTAACTTTTTTGAAAATTATTGCTTTTTGACCCTGATATTGAGTTTCTTCTAATGCATATTTTGTTTGAACTATGAGCTCTCAAGGACGACTGTGGGAATAATCGCCCAAACCCAAAAATGAACAATCACCCAAAAAAATTAGGATTGAAAATTTTTCTTTCATACTTGAAACCCCCATCCCCATTTTCACACCCATTTTTAGGTTTTTATCAACTTATAACTTTACCACAGACAAAAATCGTATACCACTTTTCATTTTGAAGCTTCAAGCTGATTTCTCTTAGGAGAATTTTCGACCTTGAAACACGGTTTTCTCAAAATCATGACGTGATGGTGAAATTTTTATTGCCAGATTCGTGATTGGAACCCCGGAAATATTTACAAACATTTGTCGGTTTCTTACTGACAAAAAAAGGGTATTTTTGGTGCACAGTGTTATCAAATGATTGCCCTTGTACGGAATGTTAAAAAAAAAACATTTCGTATAAACGCAGATCATTAATCATAAAAAAACACACATACCTTTTCTCTCATAATAACTTCAGTCAAACCGTTAATTCTCTTTAATTCTACGCGAAATGAACTGAAATGTGCGAATAATCGCCCAAGTTACTATCGCGCAAATCGTGAAATTAATAATTGCCCAAAAAAGGGATAAACAATCGCCCAAAACTGCAAACGTTCTCCAAAATCGCGAAATTATGAACAATCATAAAAAAAAACAAAACGCACAATTGCCCAAACTCCAAATGAACAATCGCCTAAAAATTTTAGTCGTTTTTTATGTCGATTGGTCATTTTCGTACTTTTGGGTGATTGTAACTCACGCGATTATTCGCACAGCTCTCAAGGACATGCCTGCAAAAATCAGCCGAAATATCTAGCAAAAAAGTTTTAATTTTTTTATTTATGACAGATGCAAACTAAAACAAATTGTTTTCAAAATAATTTTCTAATATTTTCCTTGAAAGACCTTTTGTTTAAAGCAAATTTTAAGAAAGAATAGCATTTTCTTTAAAAAAAAATAAATTCTAAAATATATTTCTTTTCAGATTTCCAAGTTTATACCTTCAAAAAGATAATATTTCATTTTGATGTTGCTGAGCTGATGATGATTCGTACAAGTGTGTCATTCGTACAAGGCACCTTAGATGAAGTGTGTCATTTATGGGTGAATATTTTCCAGTTTATTATTTTTGTAATTCGTGTCCCCCCTTTAGTATTGCCACAACTGTCCTTGCTCCCCACCATGACAGTGTGCCTGCTACCAATTATAAATTTAATTAATATCAATGATGAAAACGATCGCACAGTTTAAACTGCATGCATTAGGAATGCCACAATCCCCCATTTGGCCAATCCATTTTGAAATAAACCAGTTTGTCTCTTATTAATTAGATACTAAATTAAATTGAGTGAATGATTGAGTGAGTGTCACTTTCCCGTTAATGTTGTTTAGTTGTTGTGCACTTTTGATTGTGTTTGTCAACATGAGTATATGCGTAACTAATTGTATGATTTCGCGTGTTACGAAAGGAATTGTTTTCTTGTCGCTAATATAAATCCGCTAGCGGAGATAATGTACTTAATTATTCATCTTAATACGTATTTCTCTCATTCTCAAACCCTTCCATTAACTTTTCAACTTCAAACTTCACCACAACAACTATTTTAAAATTTCTCACAATTCAAGCTTCAGATTCTCACAAGTCATAAACAAGCACTAATAAAGACAAAATTAATTTGTATTCCTATACTCTTTCGATAAGCAGAAGACAGCACATAAGGCCAATGCGTGCCGAATGGAGTAGCTTATTAACTTCAAACTGTCAAATTTGGGTACCTGTCAGTTGACATTATTGCCCAGCAATAAACTTATATTAAAGGGAGACGAAGACTGTTCACAAGTTCCCACGCACTTCAATCACCAATGGAAATTAACTCATTTTCGGAATGTGGTTGGCAACCATGTCAACAATAGCAACAGCATTACTGTACGCAAGCAGTTGTCAGCAAGTTGTGGTTGTTGTGACTATTGGTGATTTTTTACACCGGAAGTCGCTTGTTTGTCCAATGAAAAAATTTAAAACTTTTTCTTTCTTTCAATATTACATAAAAACAAATCCATAATTTGACAAACATGATTGTTTTTACGACAGCATTTAAGTCACGCGTAACGTAAAACATGGTCTTAAATTTATTTCAACAGCTGCTGCTGCATCAACTGCCATAGTTCTTGTCTCTTTATAGTTGATTTGAAAATTTTTTGTACTTTTATAGTTCTAATTTTTCCAATATTATCAGCGTAGTTTTTAAATTTTGTTTTGGGTTTTTATTGGCAGAAATATTTTTGCTTTGCCTATAATTCTTGCAGATTTCATTTTAGGCTCCCATGCATTTCATTTAAAGTTTTCATTTAAATTGCAAATGAAATTTTCTAGAATGTTATATTTTGCGGTTTTTGTTATTGTTGCCATACTCGTGTTATTGTTGTTTTTGTTGGTACTTCCGGAACGCTTGGAAAAACATTTTTAAAAATTAATATTATTTCGTGCGATATTATAGCAAATAGTTTTTATCCATTTTTTTTTTTATTATTTTTCTCTTACTTATTATTCTTATATTTCTAGTTCTCAACGAAGTTTTTTTTTAATCAAACATTTTCATTTTCTGCACATCGTTGCATCACACACAGCGCGTGTTTGTGTTAGCGCTAGAGATTTTGTGTGGGCTGGTGTTTATGTGTGTTTGGCTGAAAAAATAAAAGTTTATAAAGAAAATATTCAAAAGGAAAATCAACATTTTAAAATGTGATCCGTTTTTCCATTTCAACTATGTTAATGCGGCTGAATGCGAACATCATGTTTGCTTGGCTCTGTCTCTCTAAGCATTTTACATTCAATGTTATTTTTGCATTGGAAAAATAGAAAATATTACAAATTTCCATATAACATTGTTTCAATAGTTTCCATAACATATTTATATGTTATTAAGCCAAAGGAATTTGTTTTTCCTCTTTTAGACTTCGACGAAAAACAATTCGTTTTATTTGCAATTAACCTATATATCACACAGATACTAAACATATACATCAAATCTAATATTACCTATAATTTATTATCAAATATGCTTATTTAAAAATATTATTACATATGATTTCTTATAAAATTTTGTTTAACGTCCCTTAAACTCAGTTTTTTTATTTCAAATGTCAATAGTCGAATATCAAAACACGTTATTTTTATTTTTATTTTTAATTTTATTTTTAATTTTATTATTATTGTTACTGTTACTGTTATTGTTATTCTTATTGTTATTGGTAATGCTTACTTGTCACCATGGACAGAAAAAAACAGTTATTTCCGAAATTTCTATTCAAAAAGTTAAATGGAAAGAGTAAGTCTATTCGATATTTAAATATAACAATGTAATGCTTGTAAGCTAAGGAATAATAATCTTTAATGATTTTAATTTTTCTGATTTTTTTTTAAAAAAGTCGATAAATAGCCGTTATCGTTTGACCAATTTTATTTTGATCAAAAATAATAGTTAAAATTTGATTTTAATTTTGTGATCATATATCGGTCATTCCATGTCAAATCGGACGCTTTTGTCCAAAAACTAATTTTGACGATTCCGATTTTTTTTTTAAATTTTGCACGTCGATAGAACTTTAAAAACAAAAAATGTTTGCATACTTTTTTATAATTTTTTATTTATTTTTTTGCAGTTATACACAGTGAAAAAATATAAAGAAAAACAAAATTTTTCATTTGGACATGTACTGAAACAACTATATCTTCTAAACCGTTAGTCCTATAAGAAAATGTGCAAGACTTATTTTAAAGATCTTGAATTGCTCTATATTGCATAAACATTTTCAAGAAAAATTTTTAATTTTTTGACCACTAAAAATTTCATTCCCATTTTTCAAGGTCAGCACCACTATTTTTTTGGCACTTTGAAAATATTATCGTATTGAGGCATTCATTCTTAATGCATTCTCAAAATTTTGTGTTGAAGAATCAATGTTCACTATTTTTAACGAAATTTTGAAAAACTGACTACACAATTTTCAAGTGCAAAATATTTTAATTTTTAATTAAAAATAGAATTTTTTTATTTTTTTACTAAACTAGGTACATATCGTCGCTGCGCCAATAAAAACAGTTATATTTTTTTCAGTAACTTTTCAGGAGAGCAAAAAAGAAATTTATTTCAGAGCATTTCTGGTACTGCGAGCAATATCTGTTTTTGATCACTTCTAAATCATAAGAGGTAAAAAAACTGCAAATGCAGAAATGTGGGTAATAAATAGATAGTTTAAACAAAATATGCTATAAAAAAATTTACAAAAATCCCATAACTGGTTTTTCTGGCGCGGCGACAATATGTAAAATCAGTCAAATTGAAAAATTTTATCAACTCGTTAAAATATACCTTTACTCTGAAAAAACTATATTTTTGAAATTTGCTAAAAGATTTCTTGGTTATAATTCCGTGATGTATGTATATACCAAATTTAAGTTCAAGTTAAATTCAAGTTAATACCAAATTATGTAAAATTGTTTTAACATTTTATTTATAATTTTTGTTTTGTTCTTCTAAACTTAAACAATAGTTGAAAAAGATGATGTGGATGTAATATGCATATCAATTTTTCCTTTGCCCCGTAGTATAAAGGATTGAAGGGTTTAAGTCCCGCGTATCATTTTTGCTTTTTCGAATCGCTTTTTGAAAGATTGTTTTTCTGAGTTGTACTGCTTTGATGAAAAAAATTCCGATTCAACACTTGTCATGTTGTTTGAAACCCAATTATAAAATACTACTGACGTATTTGTCGTATTATTAATGTTTGCAGACTAGCCTTTGCCGCAAGTCTTTTTACTGTACCTGCCAAACCATCACATGGCCCTTTGCCGTGCGATGTTGCAAAAAAGTGCCATTCTGCGGGAATATTGAAATCGACTTTGTGCTTGCATAGATTTATACAATTTTTTTTGTTCTTAATTGGGTGCCTGCTCCATCTGAGAGTTAAAAATTGTTTACTTCACACAATTTTTACCTAAGGAAATTTATATTATGAAAAATAAAACAATGGAAAGACAGTTCAACTGTTTTTGTTTAATGTCAATTAGTGACTGCCTTTATTTTTAAAATAACATAAAACCTAAAAGCTTATAATACATAACATATGAAATCTTAAAGCTAAGCAAATTTGGAGGTATGCGAAAATACACCGCTTAAGGTATCGTATTATTCTGTTCTACTTTTATTGAAAGTATTGCTTGAAACTTTTGCAATATCAAAGCAAAGGTTATTGACTTCAGTCAATCACGCAATTGAATTACAGAATATCATTGCAACAGAAAACCTTTTGCAAAGGTTATTGACTTAAGTGAATCACACAATTGAATTACACATTCAGTTGTGTGTCATGCATTTTCACTACATTAAGCCAAGCTGGAATAAATGTACTGCTACTGTGTCGTGCTTTAAACATTCCGAAATTACATCATAACTTAAGCGCATTAAGTTATCCACATCATCTTTTTCAACTATTGTTTAAGTTTACAAGAACAAAAAAGTTATACATAAAATGTTAAAACAATTTTATATAATTTAGTATTAATAAAGGCATACATCATGGAATTCTTTTGCAACAAATTTCAACAAACACCAACAAATTCTTTTGCAAATTTCAGAAATAGAGTGTCTTCAGAGGAATGGTATATTTTAACGAGTTGATAAAATTTTTCAATTTGACTGATTTTACATATCGTCGCTGCGCCAGAAAAATCAGTTATGTGATTTTTGTAAATTTTTTTATAGCATATTTTGTTTACGCTCATTACCCACATTACTGCATCTGCAGTTTTTTATACCTCTTATGAGGTATTTCAGTACCAGAAATGCTCTGAAAAAAATTTGTTTTTTGCTATCCTGAAAAGTTATTGAAAAACATATAACTGTTTTTGTTGGCGCAGCGACGATATGTACCTAGCTTAGTAAAAAATACAAAAAATTCAATTTTTTATTAAAAATTAAAGTATTTTGCACTTGAAAATTGTGTAGTCAGTTTTTGAAAATTTCGTTAAAAATAGTAAACATTGATTCTCCAACATTAAATTTTGAGAATGCAATAAAAATGAATGCCTCAATACAATAATATTTTCAAAGTGCCAAAAAAATAGTGGTGCTGACCTTGAAAAATGGGAATGAAATTTTTAGTGGTCAAAAAATTTAAAATTTTTCTCGAAAGTGCTTGCAAAAAAGGACACCACAATAAAGACCAATTCAAGATCTTTAAAATATGTCTTGGACATTTTTTTGTAGGACTAACGGCTTAGAAGATATAGTTGTTTGTGTGCATGCCCAAATGACAATTTTTGTTTTTCTTTATAATTTTTCACTGTGTATAACTGCAAAAAAAAAATTGAAAATTATAACAAAATATGCAAATATTGTTCTTTTTGAAAGTAATATCCACGTGCAAAGTACCAAATTTTAACAGAAATGTGAGTTTCGAAAAGCGTCCGATTTGACATGGAATGACCGATACATAAGTTAAAATTTAACTTTTATTTTTTTGATCTAAAATAAAAGTTTAAATTTGATTTTAACTTGTTTGATCAAATATAAGAGTTAAAATTTTGATTCTTATATCATATGCTTGTAGCCACTGTCTCAGTCGTTTGCGAAATGAATGAAAACATAATGTTCAATGATAAGCAAATAAGCGATGTCATTTAAATAACGATGGGCAACGATATGAAGATCGATAGTAATGTTTTTCTCTTTGCAAAAATGTCACGAAAAGGTGTAAAGGAATTATAATTATTAAATTATATAATAAAATTAATTATATGCATAGTTATATATATATATTTATTATATAAATTATTTATTTATTAAATTATAATTAATAAAAAATTAATAATAATTAAATTAAAATTAGTAATAATTAATTAAATAATAATTAAATTATATTTTTATTGAAAGAGACAAAAAATTAAAATTATTTCTTTTTCAATAGAACAGTCATTAAGTAGCATATTTATTTTTTTGTATCGAAAAAATACAATTAAAATTTTAACTTTTATTATCGATCGAAAAATAAAAGTCAAATTTGCACTTTTATATTTCATCGAAAAAATAAAAGTCAAATTTTTACTTTTATTTTTGATCGAAAAAATAAAAGCAAAATTAAAACTTATATTTTGGAGCGAAAAAATAAAAGTCAAATTTTAACTTATATATTTGATCAAAAAAATATAAGTCAAATTTTAACTTTTATTTTTGACCGAAATAAAATCGGTCAAAAAATAACGATTATTTGTTCACTTTTAGGAAAAAAATCATAACCGTTACGGTCCCTGCTTGTTACAGTTTTTTATATTGTTGATATATATATATTATATAAAAGAATCTTTCTTTTGAGCTAGTTTTCGTAGTCTTAATCCCAAACATGACCGGATACAATCTTTTATTTCAACCTTTCAACAAAAACTCGCACACAAATCAAAACGTACACACAAATACATACATACAACTTGCTAGGCCACCAAATTTCTTACATTTACCATAAGAAACGCTTAAAGGTCTCTGCCCACTTACGGCACGTAACGAAACGACTGTAAATCGGCTTCGAAAAGGCAACGTAATGTTCAATGCGCACTTAACGAAACGGCAACAAACATTTTTATTAAACAAAACAATAAGCACAGAATTCTCTAGTACACAATTAGCTTAAATAGCTTTGCTATTAGATGACGATGTAGAAAAAAATCATAGATTTTAGATTAATTTTATGCTTTAAAAACGTCTGCTTATCGATGTCGAATTTTTACTTTGCACAATAAACTGTTGGAATCCATTGTAATTTTTGTAAACAAAGAGAACGACAGGCCGGTCTGAATTCTTTGAAACGATCACCACCGGCTTTTTCGTCGACGTCAACAGTCGTTGCCGTTTCATCGTCGCTTAGTGAGCATGTATACATAAGAACACATGGTAGTTATATTTTGTAGTTTCGTGTCGTTTCGTTACGTGCCGCAAGTGGGCAGAGACCTTTAGTCACTCTATAAAAATGGAAACTTCTTTATCATCAATGTGTGCACATTTAAGCAATTTTTCTTAAAGTACCCTTGTTTGTGTTATAAACGATATTTTTGTGTCTGTGTGTGTATTTTTGTGCACTCTGAGTACTTCAAGTTTTTTGATGGGTTTCATACCACAGCAAATTAAGTCGACTACCTGCAATTTTAACTTGCTGCTGTATTTTACTTATTACTTTTTGCTGAGCATTCGTTTCCGCTGAAGAAATCAAAGTAGAAAAACACAACATAAGCACGCACAGAGCACAGATGAAACACTTCAAAAATATTTATATTAAAAAATAAATTCCTTGCTACATTGCAAATAGTTTACAACGTATTTTATACATTTTAAAGCACACACATACAAACAGGTTTGCATTCCAACAAACATGCATATATTCTCGTTCTTACATAGCTTAGTTTACATGCACAATAATATAAAAAGTTTTGCATTTTAATTTTGTAGGCTTTTACAGTAATAATATTTTAAATCATGTTCTCGCACAAGCTGTTATGTTTTATTGCCGCTTCGGATTTTGTTTTTTAATTTTACCTATCTTTTCGCTAATGTGGCATATGTTAAGTTTTTATATTAAAGCCTATGAGTTACAAAACAAATTGCCATTTTACGCCTCCAAACTCGGCTAAAAGAGTTTTATCAACTCGAAGCTCACACATACTCATACATATACATTAAAATAATCTCTTAAATTGCCATTTTAATAATATGACCAAATGCTGACAACAATAAAAGTGTTACTACAGAGTTTTCGCATTTTTCAGATTTAGTTCATTTCAGGAACATTGTCCAACAATTAATTATAGAGAAATTTTAAGGGGATGGCACTGTTTTAAAAAAATTTTGGGACATTTTTTATATTTTGTTTTTCTGAACGAACAACATTTCAAGAATATTTTGTAAAAATTTAAAGTAAATCGTTTCAAGTGAACGGACCTCATGCGCGGTTTTTATACATTCATGCCTGACAACGTTGAATTATCATACAGATTTGCAGCTGCGCGATTCGCTTACCTGTAATCTGCTTCAAGTCCTTTTGCAATCTCCAAATTATGTTATAATTTTATGTGTTTTTGTAGCTATGTAAACTGAAGTTTTATATATTGTATATTTAGGGTAGATCGTATATGAATCAGTTGCCAGGTACACTTTCTTCAGAGCGGTTGTGTACAGATACGCTAAAATTGTACCGTAGTTTTCCGTTTTTATTTCTTTTCGTTCTTCTGGCGTGGTATATTTATTTATTTGCAAAAATGCCAAAAAAAAATTACAAAACAAAATCGGCAGAAAATTGGTAAAATTTTGAGTCGACTGACCAAATAAAAATCCGACAACGAGAAAATAACGATATGGAAGCGTCCAGCGCATCGCAAAAAAAAACTAAAATGAGTACTTCAGAAAGTGCAGAGCAAGATTTGGAGAAACATTACAGAGTGAAGACACTTCCTTTAAGTGTTTCCAACTATTTCTACATTAGTGAAGTGCAGAAATTATGATGGGAAATGTCTTTTTGCACTTGCAAATCAAAAGGGTTAGCCTTCGAAACTAAAGTGACATGTGAAAAATGCAAAGAGCCTCGATATGTTCCGTCTAGTGAAAGACTGAAAACAGACTCAAAGCAATCACATTATGAAATAAATCATCGTTTTGTTTTCATCATGCGTGTATTAGGCCTTGGCTTATATGGATGCATTACATTTTGTGGTTTGATGGGTTTCGCGGAGTCTTTTTTATCAAAAAACAACTATTACAACCATTTTGTTGCTGCTTCTTCTGTAAAAGACGAAAAGAGAAAACATGCAAAACGAATAATGTGGAAGATGCTATCGAATTAACAGTATCAGGCGACGGAACGTGGAAGAAACGTGGATTAACTTTGCTATTCGGTGTCTCTTCTTTGATACAGGAAAGACTAAAGGAAAAGTTTTTGATGTGTTTGTCAAAAGTTCTTACTGCCACCAATGCAAAACTTGGGTAAATAAGTTAGATACCGACGAATACGAAGAATGGCACGAAGAACACGGCAACAACGGAAACTGCAAAGTAAATCATGTTGGTTCATCAGGCAACATGGAAGTAGACGCCAACGCACAGATGTTCAATCGCTCTTTGGAAAATTTTGGAGTGATGTATAAAAACTATATAGGAGATGGCGACTCCAAAACTTACAGTGGTTTGGTAAATTCTAAACCATATGGTGAAGATTTCACGAAAAATAAGAAAGAATGCATTGGACATGTTCAGAAAAGAATGGGCCACTCGTTTACGTAAATTAGTAAAAGCAACTGTGGTCGATAGCGAAACTAAAACAGGAAAAACAATTAAAAAGAAAAGTCCCTCTGGAAAAGAAAAACTCACTGCAAAAACTATCGACAAGTTGACCATATATTATGGAGTGGCCATCCGACGCAATCACGATTATGTAGAAAAAATTAAAAATGCAATTTGGCAACATTCTTTCATATTTGCTCGACTGAGGACTCTTGGTGTGAATGGCAAAAAGCGGCAGCTGCAAACACACTGGATTCATTCAAGCACAGCTACAGTGCCCTTTCTTCAGTTGTTACAGAAGCCATAAAGCCAATCTACGAAGATTTGAGCAAGGACGCACTTTTGCATCGGTGTCTTGAAGGTTTCACGCAGAAAAACGAGAGCTTTAATCAACTTTTTTGGAAAATCTCTCCATAATCAGTGGGCGGTACTGCAATCATTGTTGAAATTGCAGCAAATGTTGCAGAATACACTTTGAACCAAGGATCTTTTGCTTTATTGTCCTTTTTGAATGAAATGGGCAACTCTACAGGCCGAAGTGCTCACCGATGGGCGCGCGCATTTAACGAACTACGAATAACCATATCGGACGAACAAGCTGCAAGTACAAGTAAAGAGGGTAGAATGCAACGCAGGCAAGAGCAAAAATATACATTGGATATCCTGAATGACAGCGTTGTACTGTACAGAGCTGGCAATGATGATTCTGTGTAAGAATAAAAAATTATACCATTTTATTTATTTTTTAATTTTCGATAAAAAAACCGCCAAATCTACTTGACCGATCGTTTTGAAATTTTTTACACTATTTCTACACATAAATCAACAGGTTATGCCGTAACGTTTTTCTTTTTTTTTTTTCTTAAAAGTAATAAAAGTAATAATATAACTTCAATTTTTCAGCGAAAATCGCGTTTTTGATTTAAAAAAAACAAAAAAAAAAATTTTAAAATAAAAATCTCTTCGGTATTACCTCGGGAAGCATATTACCTTTTAAACAAGTTCTGGCTTTTTTTCAGATGATCCGCTAACCTCTTATCGTGTTCACCGCAAAACAACTTTTTTCGAGGCGCCTCCAGAGAATTGCTTCCACGGATTTATTTATCGATAATTTTTAATATTTTTTTTTTTTCAAATATACTTAAGAAGTCAAACTATAACATGTATATGAAATAAATACACCAACATTATTCATGTCTCCAAACAAAAAATAATAAAAACATGCCTTTTTTCGGCTTTAAAACAGTACCATTCCCTTAAGGATATTCCGACTTTGAAACCAAAAAAACCAGGGAACAATTTTAAGAAAATTGTCGAACTGGAAAACTACATTGCTACTTAGATTCAGTACTTTTTCTATATAACAACACTCATTTAGAATATTAAAAATTAATGCGCATTTTTTTTAACCTATTTCTAACCAGTGGTCAAAAAACCGACCAGTGAAGTTAGAATTTTCTGTACGCTAGCGAAAAATAGATAAAAATAGCAGTGAAACTAAATGTAAATCTAAATGTGAATCTAAACTTTTGTCAGCTTAAATTATTTTTTGCTAAGGTTATCTTAAATTTTTACCTGTTTTTTAACTGCAGTTGGGCAAAACGAATTTTAAGAAGATGAAGACAAAAAAACGGTAAGGATTTAAGAAATATAAAAATAGAAATTTTATAATATAATATATTACTTATAAATATTGTATTAATTACCAATATAATATATTAGTGTAGTAATAAATAAAAATATAAAATATCAATAAACATAAAAAACAAAAATCAATACATAGTGTGTTTGTCAATTTTGTATAATGTTTCGAACAATCGACCACCTTACAGACCAAACCTGAAGAGATAAAATAATATTAAAAAATATACTTTTTTACATATTTATCACCTGCATAAAGTTTCATTGATTTTTATCTAGTTGTTAAGGAGCGGTCGGAAATGGGTTAGGGCGTAATTACTTTTATTTAAGTGTATTTGCAGTTACGATCCTATCAATTTAAAACTATTTGATTATCTCACGAATTCGCTATAAAGTATGGTCACGAAAAATTATGGTTTTAAATTTTTTATTTTGTACTTTAGTAAGAGGACTTCATTAAAGTATAAAATAAATATTAATTCTCTTTATTATAAACAAAATGGCGTAACTTCTGTTTTGATTCCATTTTATTCCTTTCATAAGACGATGGGTATCAGATTTTGTAACGGTATCTGCTGCGTGCAGGAATTATTTTTAAACTGGTAGAAAAACCCAGTTTTAAATTCTCTTTTAATATTCAACAAATTTCTTTTACGATTGCCTCAGTTATTTTCAATTGGTCGCAATTGTGGACAGTTGGGTGGATTGTGGTCCCTCTGAATAAAATGTAAGCCGTGCCTTTCATACCAATTCGTCGCAAGACGGCTGTAATGACATGATGCTTAGTCCGGCCAAAACAGAACTGAGTCCTTATATTGCTTTATCAATGGCAGTAAACGCTTTTGCAAACACTGCTCTACATAAATTTCTTGGTTTATAGTGCCCGTAGTTGTAAATATTTTGCTTTTCATACCGCATTGGCAAATAGCTTGCCAAACCGAATATTTTTTAGAAAACTTGCTCAACATTTTTAATTTAAATGCACCTGCAACTCCTCCTCTCGTCGATGCGTATAAAACTCAGAGCCTTGAATTTGCTTAAATTCACACAAGCAAATTTATGGATGACTTCACTGTATAACTTTCGTGCCCGTGTTTTAGCAATCTTATTTTGTTAGTCATTTCGATTCGGTGCTACAATTTTCTTATACGTTCGTAAACCAACACTTTTTCTTAATTTTTGAACGTAGGATTTCGAAATATAACCCTTTTTTCTGCATCCCGTAACTAAAGTCTAGGATTTCTTCTGAATAAAGACACAACTTACTTGACCTTTGACGGCGTCACAAATCCTTTTTTTTTCTTTCACTTCCAGGAGTTCCTTAAATTGACAAGGTCGCATTAAACTTTTTTAAAACATATGTCACCGTACTTTTCGGAATATTTTCTTGCTTTTTGCACACAATTTTTTCCGAAAGCTCACACTTCAACGAACACATTTTAAAGTACGTTTTAAAATTACAAAAAGTAGATATGTAGAAATGATAATAACAATAAGCTCTAAAAAATGTATATACATTAGAGTGGGTCAGCTTTTTTCTTGACCAAGCTGTTGTCAAAATCGTAATCTACGACGAATTCTGAGAAGGTGTGCCTAAGAAACCATGGGTCTTAAATCAAAATCGAGTTTCCCGTTTTTAACGAGAAGCTTTTCGTATTTTATATTTTTTTAAAATATGCTAAAATTTTATTGAATCTCCTAAGAAACTTGGAAAAAGTGATTATGTTTGGGCTTGTTCGAAAGGAAATTTCTTGAGCTTTCGAAAGCTGTTAAGATAACTAAATAATTTGCTCTCAGACAAACTGAATGAAATCACATTAATTTTAAATTTAATAAAAAAAAACCAAATTTGAATATGATTTGTTTTATATATGATGTATGAATATATGCTTTGGTTCCTATAATCATTTTTGTGTGTACCTAATATTTAAAAAGATACACGATTTTGTAGCAGCGTACTGAATTTGTTGCTATTGTTTCGCGCAACACTGTACATGCATTTGAAAACAAAATTTGGAGTTTTTATACATGGACTTTTAAAAGTTCTTCCATAATACTTTAAAGCGGGACATATTTTACTGTAGACCGGGACACCGGGACACCGAGTTCAAAACCGGGACATGTCCCCGTAAACCGGGACGTATGGCAGCCCTATACTAAATCCACCACTTTTGAAGGTCATCCAAGTCGATCAAACATAAGCCAGTCGAACTAAAAATCGACTTTCTAAGTTTTTAAGTAAAACTTATATAGAAAATGACCGAAAATAAAAAAAAAATACAATCGCTATGGTTGATTTTTATAACTAAATATGACCTTTGATGATTTTGTAAGCTTAAATGTTGATTTCTAGATCAAGTAAGCATAGAGTCAATTTCTTTAGTCTGCTGTGTGATTGACTCTTTACAAAGCTGTCGTTTTTTTGCCTTCTTTATAACTTACATACTTGACCTAGAGCTCAAAATTAAATTTTTTGTTGATGTTTGATATTAATTTAATAAAACTATGAAATTTTTATTTGTTTTGTCCTTTTAATGTCTCTTAAATATCATTGTGTTTTATGTAGTGATTGTTAGAAAAACAAACAATTGGGAATACAGAAATTTACCAAATAAATAGATCATAATCAAAACTTTAAATAAGAGATCAAAAATGCTATATTACGTTTTTTTTAATTAAGTTAGTTAACTGGTAAGGAAATATCTTCGATTGGACCGAAGTTAAAATACCCTCACGACCGAATTTTAGTTTTTTCGAAATCTTGAATGTTGTACTATTGTGGTGACGTCACTTTAACAAGGCGTGTTTTTATCCAAATATTTCACATTTGAAACTCAGAATCCTTTTTATTTATTTAGGCTTATGTAAGCAATATCAAGTTTAATCATAAATGTTTTTGGAATTTATAAAGGTTTTACTATTACGATGACGTCACTTTGCAAGGGAGGTGGGCGGAATTTTCATTTGTTTATTTAAAATTGCAAACATCGAGTGCATAGTTAATATAAAAACAAATTTTTTTATTAAAGTCTTAAGCCATTGTAATATTTTTTTTTTTTAAATTTAAAGAAATTTTACTGGTTTCATAAAGTCACTTTGTATGTGAGGTAGACGTGAGGTGAGACGTGAGGTAAGATGTGAGGTTTACATTACATTTTTAACAATTCCATACTTAAAGTTCATATTATAACATATAATATGATAAAGTAATGTGATAAAGTATAATATGATAACCGTTTTGATAAAGTAACTTTGTATGGGAGGTAGAGGTTTTCATCCGATTTTGCTCATTTTCTTAATCTTTATTTTTTAATAAATAGCTTATATAATGAATTTCGTTACGATAGCTTTAAAAATACGGCTGTTATCGTGATCACGGACAGACGGTCATGACTAAATCCACTAAGTATTGTGATGCTGGTCAAGAATACATACACTTTTCTATACCTGCCATGCCTTCTTATAAGCATTACAAACGGAGTGACAAAGTAAATATACCACAACGCATTTTTAAATTCGTGGGTTATAAAAACTTAGCGCACTAAAAGTTCAGATAATATATGTACTCTGGTTTTAAATGGGCTTATAACATTACTGAGCAATTTTTTTTTTCTTCAAATATTTATTACACAGTTTTTTTTAGCACACTAAAATTTATGATGCTTTTAATTTAAGGACCATTACAAACAGACATAAATGAATTATCTATTAAATGTAAACTACGAATAAAAAGTGAAATTGCAATTAGCGTACAAAAATGTCAGTTTTTTACCGAATTTATTTCGTGGAAACTATAAATGTCATATTTGCAACGCAAATTTAATCACACCGTTTTATGGACTCTTTTATTTGCACTCTATTGACTGAAAACTTAAAAAAGCACTTCATTTAAACTATAAAAAATTTTATAGTTAAGTGGGAAGGATTTTTTTTTTAGGTAAAAACTCAAAAAAAAAACTAGTGCTTGTTTATTTTCAAAAATTACTAGCGAATACTTTGTAATGAAAAACTTATAGGTACAATTACTATACACTTATAGATTAACTGCATTATAATGCACTTACAGTGAGGCCACTTAATATCCCATTAAATTTAGATAAGCAGTCATTCAAGCATTAAATGTACATGTTGCACATCCGCCGAGCGACGAAATGTGTGTGAATGTTATGTGTGGGACCATACCAGAAGCTGCCACCACTGTACAGACTCCAGATTAAAAGAAGCTAACAGATACAAAATAAACTATGTTCAACATTAAACATTGAATGATTAGCTTTATGGTTTCAATTCAACTCAAGCATGATGAAAACATGTCCCATCCGAGAAAATTATAGAAAACTTTATTTCTTATAAGACAATGAAATTGTTATGCATAACGTATTTCGATGCAGGCCCGTAGGTCTATTGATTAACATGTGTTGAAACCAACGAGAAAATACCAATAATTCCAAATAATAATAATTCCAATAATAATACCAAATAATTCGACACGAGTAAAATAAAAGCATTGCTATACATATTGCGATGCGCTGACGAAGTCAATTCTTTGAATTACAAAACACACGGAAATATTGAAGTTTTTGTTAGGTTCATCAGTGCTGCCGAAAGTACTTCTTGAGAAGTACATTTACTACTCGTATGCCTTCCGTACTACCCACATTTAATTTGTACTACTATAATAGAAACTTCTCAAATTTAAAATGCACTACTATTTGCTCTATAGAAATTGTATTTATATTTGTTTCGAAATTTTTTAGCATGTTTTTTGTTCCGCTTATGGAAATATTTCCAAATTTTCTAGTTGAGTCCGACATAGAATTTCTTGATGAGGAATGGAGATGTTTTTTAAATTTCGATAATTTTGCGAAAGATTTGGAGTTTGAAGAATTTTGGGCCAATGTCCTTAAACTAAAAATGGTTTAAATAATACCATGTTTCTGAAAGTTCGTAGTTTTATTGTATCCATTCCATCTCTTCCTCATAGCAGTGCAGCTGCAGAAAGGAAGTTTTCTGATTTAAACCTCATAAAAAATAAAAACGCAATTCACTTCTGACTACTACGATCTATTCTATTTTGATATCAAAACAATTATGATGCAGAAAAATGGGTGCCATGGGAAATATTACTTTAAAAAAAAACCAAAACTTAGTCCAGCAATTAATCCTTAATATTTCCTCATTTTTTAAAGCAAACTTATTGCACATTCTTGTCTGACAAAAACTCTGACCTCACAGAATGCAGAATTTTTTCGTTTGTGACCTGTATTTACAGAATGTTGACCTCTTTTGAGCTGAGAAAAGAACGGAAGAAATGCAACATTTTTTTCATTTGATATTGGCTGCACTGTTGTTTTGAATTCCGATACACATACTATTGAGGTTATGTAAAGGGCCGCCAGCATGGAATTTGCAACAAATATTCATAGAGCTGTTCCGTGTTATTAAAATAAACCACTTTAATCAAAATTGTTTGGAATTCATTTTCAAAATTGCAACATTTTGCTTCTCAAACTGTCACAGCACATAAAATTAATGTCAAAATTATTTTTTTTTTGTTTTTATGTTGGTATTACTAGAGATGGGGATGCAGAACCGCCAAATTTTACAGGTCACAAAATTCTGCATTTGTTATACTTTTGCGGTGAGAATTTTCGAGAAATGTACACGATTTATTTTGAGGTAACATTTTTTTTAGAAAAGAACGAAAAAATGCAGAATTTTTTCCAGAAAAGAATGCACTATTCGCTATTAGTCAAAAAGTACATTACATTTGTAAATCCCTTTGCAAATTCACCAATTGAATTAAAAATGTTAAGGATGGAAATTTCAAAAAAAAAGACTGCAGTATTTTCGTTATTGTATTAAACTTTTTCTGTATAAACTGTTCGTAAGAAACTTTTAATTATCTTTAACGCATATTTTCTTGATTAACTTCTGAAAGCTATTTTATATTTTTACTATAATGTTACTTAAAGCTTTTCAAAATTATTTCTTGTCAAAACAGGTACTTGTTTTATTCATACATAGGTTTAAAAGATAAAGCATTAACATTGTAATGCAATGTACATACATATATGTTAAGAACACTTAGAAAAAATTGTTTGCTTTTTTATATGCATATGTATGTATTTTGTCTTTTTTTATTAAATAAAAAATTTTGAAAAAAGCTTTCGGTACTACCCAAAACCAGAAACTGTACTACCAGAAAAAATTTCAAAACGGCAGCCCTCAAAATTTCAAAACGGCATCCCACCAAAGAAAAATTTTGCTTACCGCTCGTTTAAAAAAAAAGTTCGTTTTATGTTTTCTTTTGTTTGACGTTCGTCATCCGCAGCTCATGAGAAAATAGGTTGTGTGCGCGGCTACCTGATAAATAGTTGTATCATGGGCAAGGCCATGGCAGAATAACCAGAGCCGATTCGGAGAGGAATGAAGTAGAAAGCAGAGAAAAGCGAGCTAGTTGTCAAAATCAGCTGTTCATCTCGAGTTTCTTTTTGTTAATGTTTAGCATTGAACATTTCCTCGGCATTTTATAGTTTTATTTACAATGTTTTTGTACTATTTTAAATCAAATTAACACAAACTTAACACACGTGTCCGCACTATTTACAATTTGAAAACATAATATTCTTATTTCATTTGACGTTTTTACGAACTTCGGCATTTTGACAACTCAACTACTCAGACTTAACTACCTTTACCTATAGTACCAAGGAAAAAATGACTGATGCTCTTGAACGATTAAAATTTGCTTCCAACACATAGTTTCGCTAATATATATGATTATATGTTATTACCAATAATATTAAATACCTGCTTTATATAGTAGTAAATAAAAATAGTATTGTATAAATAATCGTAAGGTAAGACCTTAAAAAACCTCACGCAACCCTTTTTGAATATGTAACTTGAAATATAGCAAGTGGATAAAAATAAAAATATAACTATCTCTTTTACTAATAGGTGTAGGATTGTGTGCGACCACTCATTTTTTCGTAAAAATGTTGGCTACAAATGTGGATATTACAAAAAAAAATTTTAATTTTTTACAAGAAGTATTAAGCCTTGAACATGAAATTTCAAATTTTTTTTTTCTTATTGTTGCAGCTTTTTCTAAAATTTCTCTACATCTAGCTAGCGGATCGATTAAAAAAGTGTTTCACCATCTTCAGCGACTCTAACAACGTAAGATTAGACTTTAAAAAATCTCATTATTACTTGTGTCATGTATGATTATCGGGTTTTTAGTTCACTGAATTTTTATAACGGGAGCAGCGCCACCTAACGTCTTTGGTCGAGTACTAAACATAAATATTTTCGTACCAAATTTTAAGGGCTTGTTTTCGATACATAATCGAACATTTTTATCCCTGTGCTCACAAAAAAAATCACACTTCGTTTTTTTGGGTCGGTCTAATGTATATGCTTTTTACTTCAGGAAAAAAAAATAATTCAAATTTATCCATATTTATTTCCATTAATTAAACATAACTTTGAATTACATTTAGTTTTAACCAACAAAGCAAATGAAGAAGAACAAATTCATTACCAAAAATATCGAACGAAAACTTTTTATAAAACAAAACAAATTTTTACATGAATTTAATTGTGAGCTTTTTAGATCAGGTAAGTTTAAAGAAAGACAACAACAACAAGTTGATTTTTGAATAATTTTTATTTAGAGGATGAAATGCTTTAAAATAGTTTTGAATAATATAAATAAAAAAAAACAGAATTTTTCTCTATTACTGTATAAAAAGGAAATCTACGTCTATACTTACGATACTATTGAAACTGTGTCTTTTTTTTGTTGCATATTTTTCACTTGTGCTCGTTAAATATATATCTGCGTGCAGTTGAGTTCAAAAAAATTTCAGTTTGAGTAGGTCAACTTTATTTCTGGTCATTTTCGAGATAGCCAAAATGTCAAAAGTCATTGCAAAAAAGTAAGTGGCATGCGATAACCATGGCGACAATGAACATCGCACAATTTCCGGCAACTAATGAAAATTGACACTTTTAGTTAAAATGTGATGATAAATGAAACCTTTTTTATTTCCATATTTATTTCCAAGATTTTACTCCTCAGTTGTTTTTTTCTCTCTAAAGTGCAATATTTTTTTCAGTCACTTTTAGTGGTATTAGAATCTAATGCAACACCTTATCGTTGTCAACTTCAAATAAAAACAGCGACAAAACAAAATGTTGACATTTTATCAATGTTTACAATTTTATTTATTTTTTTCTCGTAAATCGTATGCCTGAATGGACAGCAGTAGAAAACCTTTTTTTATTCAATTTTCTAAAAACAACAGCAGCAACAATGTTTGCCTTAACTGTGTAGCAAATGATAAAAATGCACTTTTATAGAGCACAACATAAACAGATTTCCCTTTGTTGTTGTAAAACAACATTACAAAAACAACACGTATCTCAACACTTTGCCACATAGTATTCAGTCAACCGTCGCCTATTCCACCATCATCCACCATCGTCCTCCAATTAACCAACCCAACCAACCCAACATCGTTTCAAATAAAAATCAACAACAATTATGTAAATAAAAATAAGCAATCCTTTGTATGGGGTCACAAGTATTTTGTTTATTTTTAGTGTTTATCGTAGTTTTAACATCAATTCATTTTTTATAATTGGATTTTACTCTATTTTTTGTAGTATTTTTAATTATTATTTTTTTGAAGCCATTTTCAGCTCATAAATTTTCCATATTTATGTGTCGTTTTACACATGTATGAAAATTACTTCAACTTTATGTGTAAATTTAAGCGTTCATATTATTGTGTCTGTCTTCATAGATGAGTAATTAATTGATGAAATGAAAAATGAAAATAAAATATTAAAACTAATTTTAAATGTAAAGTTGCGTACGTGCTTGATGTGGAAAGCCCATTTCTGGATGAAGTGAGTCACATCTTGACAGTTTTGTAATGTTTATGCAATCATCAAAATATTTTTCTTAAATGTGGCATCCTCAAACATACTTTGCTGATATCAAGGGGTCTTTCTTGCTGTAAATATAGAAAAAAAAATTAACGAATGTTATTGACTAATATTTTCCATTATTTTATAAATGACTTTCTGAAAATTTTATTTAAAAATATAAATGGTTTGAGGTTGCGCTAGCTCGTTTTGAATTTTTTTTTAATTGGTTTTTTTTTTGTGAAAGGGAGGTTTTAGACAAACAATTTTTTTTATGTATTTTTTTGTACAACTTTTCAAGAATATGCAATAAAAATTTTCTAACCTATTCCGCTTATAATATAGATTTCAAACCCCTCAAACCAGGTGCGCCAGAGCACTAAAATCGATCAAATTGAAGAAGCTGTTGAAACGCGTGATATTCGTTCCGAGCTCGAAGTTTGCACAGAGGCAATGCAACTTAATAAGCATTACACAATAGTTTTCTCACCCCCAACCATGACACATGACGTAGCTAATTTTTTCTTAAATGCAATGTAGCGACGAGGCCTCCGAAGTCTGTATACAATTCTGAATTACATTTGTTTGCCGCTAAAACACTGATGGCATCTACCTTACACAGTAAGAGACGATAAGAGTCACTTGTTTTTGTTTGCATCTTTTCGGTGTTTTCTCTTTCATTTTCGTTGTGTTTTTGACGTAGAGAGGATTTTCGTTTAATTTATTTGAGTTCTATCCAGTTTTGTGTTTCATTTTTTGTTCTCTCCTATCTTGTGCATACCTACTCACATTGTCGCTTACAGTGTAAGGTATATGTCATACAAATTGTCCATATAAATATAATAGAGAATTGTAAATAGACTTCGGAGGCACCGAAGCTTCATTGTATTTAAGAAATAATTAGTTACGTAATGTGTCCATATACCACTGGAAATGAGCATTTATTTCTAAAATTGACTAAAATAACTGATCGGTTGAAACAAGAATAAAATACTTGATTCAATAACCTGGAACAAGGCTTGAATTTTGTATTTTTGTATTTGTATTTATTTAAGGATAAATTAGTACTGTAAAATACCGAAGCTTCATTGTATTTAAGAAATAATTAGTTACGTCATGTGTCCATATACCACTGGAAATGAGCATTTATTTCTAAAATTGACTAAAATAACTGATCGGTTGAAACAAGAATAAAATACTTGATTCAATAACCTGGAACAAGGCTTGAATTTTGTATTTTTGTATTTGTATTTATTTAAGGATAAATTAGTACTGTAAAATACAAAAAGATCTTTAAGAAGAACAACGGTGAAACATAAATAATCAAATTATAGCATAAAATAATTATAGACTTACAGTCCTATTCTGGCAGCTTAACTAAGCGCACCACATTAACAAAATAGTTAATATTAACAATTTTTTAAGGTTTCGTATTCTGCTGCAAATTTAAAAGCTCTTTTCCTTGCAATTTTGTTAATAACAGAAAGAGTCTTAACAACGAATGAAATGTATGTGCTTAGATAGAAAATTGTTGTGAAAATAATAATCAAATACAAATTATAATATAATATTGAGTTTAAATACATTAAACTGAAAAATGGAAGAATTTTTTACTTATTTTAAGTGTTGATAATGAAATCTTTCAGTAGCCGTGGCAAATTTTTCAAGCGCTTGCAAAGTCACAAGCTGCACTCGAAGCTTCTGTTTATATAGCGCATCTCTTCTTTCAATAGACATATCAATTTTCACCATGCATGGTGAACTTTAAAAGCTTTTTAAGCTTTTATGTTGTTAATGATTTTTAAGAATACCAACATTTACATAACATAACAATCAGCTTAACAAGAGCTCCTTAACTATTTCTTGTTAAGCTAACGACCAGAATAGGGCTGTTAAACAATAAAGAATTTATAGTTTAGAACAAAAGTAAACATAAAAATAGAAAGTACATGATCAACAGATGGCACTTGTAAAATTAAAAATATAAATAATTGATTACTAATTTATAATTATTTTTTTTTTCTCAAAGTATTTATAACATATTTATTGCAATGATTAAATGATAAAAAGAAAAACAGTTGAATAGTGAAGACTTTAATTAGATTCTTTTTAGTCGTTTGAGAAATATAACAAACCAGATAGCTTGAATTTGTTCGTACTAGCGATTGATTTAGTATTAACTGGTAGTGAAATCCATAACTTAATGGCATTGACGAAGCAAAGACGCTTAGATTGTTTACAATTGAATTTAGGTATGACAAGATTCCCAGTTCGGTTGGAAACAGAGAAGCGCAATTTTTGAAAAAGGTATGATGGAGTCCTGGGCTCTCGTCACGTAACTTTTAAAACGACTATCGTTTGAACGATGCTATCCGACGATATCGTTCTTAGTTTGCTTCATATAAGTCCATCGCTATCGTCTCGTCTATCGTTGTGTTTTCTACAGTTTGAAAGGCTCTGCAAAACATATATTCAGTGCCAAAAGTGATATTTGCTTTTATGTAGAATTTGTTTTTGGATTTGTTTGCTTCAAAAGTGAAAATTTAAGGTAAAATGTAAGAATATTCAATAAGTTATTTTGATGATAATGTTTTGGAAATATTGCTACACTTTATTGATGAACATCCGCAGCTGGGCCACAATTACGTCGCAAACATAGTGCAGGAACGACATTCCATCTATTTGTTAAGGACCACTTTAACAAACAAGCGCCCAAAACCTTTTAAAATTATTTTTATCATTTCCAACCAGAAAAATAGCCAAACGATACCAAATTAGCTATCGCGCCAAGCAATCGTTTCGACGATACCATTTGACAGTTGTTTACCATACATGAAGCAAGCAAAACGATATCGTTTAGACGATGCATAAAATTAAAGGTTACGTGATGTTAAAGTATGGTTGAAACGATATCGTCAAACGATTCTCGTCATACGTGATGAGAGCCCTGTTGATAATGAGCTTATGCAGAAAAATACAATATCTTGCTTTCAGATAGTTAATTATGCTACAACCCAAAATATTCTAACTGAAAGTTGAGATATGGTCAAACTGGCTCAATCCGTAAACATATTTGGTCGCATCATTACAGGCAACAAATATTTAGTGCGCGCTGAGTGTGAATCTAAATTACTATATACTAGTTCTGAGTATGTGATATAAGGCACAATTAGTTGTATAACGAGTCTCTTTTTAGTTTCAATTGGTGTTAACCCAGCAGATAGATGATAAAAAATCCTTGATTTTTAACTTTATTTACCATTCCCAAACTGCTGGTATTTAAAAATATAGGCGGAATCTCTAGGTTGTCAAGTTTTTCCTTGAAGATAGGCAGAACATATGACTTATTTGCATTAAGGCAGAGATTATTGTCAGATACCTACCTACAAATTGCACTCACATCATCACTCAACCTGCAGCACAAGTCGTCTAGTAGTCCGACACGGTTTGAGATATACAACTGAATGTCGTCAGCATAAACGTGCATAATCACATCATTGCACACGGTGAAAATGTGATTAATGAAGACACTGAATAGTAAGGACCCAAGAATTGATCCTTTGAATTTGGAAAATCTATTTTTAATATGAACCCTTTGTTTTCTACCATCAAGATAGTTGGCTATTTGAAGATCAACAGCAGAATTGTTGAAGCCAAAAAGCAGCCTAAGCTTCTGACAAAGAATGGAGTGATTGACACAGTCAAAGGCTTTGGAAAAATCTAATAAACAAAGCAGTGTTATATGTCGTGCATCAAATGAAGTACGTATCATCCACGACTTTAAGCATGGCCGTCGCACAGCTATGCCCAGCTCTGAAACCAGATTGGCATGGAGATAGAAGGTTATGAGCATCTTAATGATTATTTATTTCTTTAGCCATGAGGGACTCACATATTTCTGAAAATGCAGACAGAATGCTTATAGGTCTAAACTCATTCATAGTAGAAGCATTAGTGACTTTAGCGATCGGAATAACAGTCGCAATTTCCCATAATTCAGGGAAACACGAAGTAGTGAAGCAATGATTAACAATATGTGTCAAAGGTCCAATTATGTAGGGTAAAATTAACTTTATAAAACGTAAAGAAATACCATCATCTCCAACAGCATTAGATTTAATGTTCATAATCGCTTTAATGACGTCATTTATGTCAACATTAGAAAATGAAAATTTATCACATTCCTCGAATACACGTACATTACATGGAAATGTATTATTGCCTAATGAATTATTGGAAAGAAAGAAATCATTTAGATTATTAGGATCAATGACACACTGGTCATTATCCTTGTTGCTGATACCAAGGTTACGTATATTTTTCCAAAGAACTTTGGAAGAAAGTTAAGTGTCAAGTTTTCTGTGAAAGTATAATTTCTTTTCTTAATCGCTGCTTTAACGTGTGAGCTATACCATGGACAGGACTTGTTCTCAACAGTCACGTCACAAAGAGGCACAAAACTCTCAAAAGCGTATCTAACGTGCAATGCAAAAACATTCAACTTATCATCAACAGTAACACAAAACCAACATTCGTTCCAACAAATTTTAGAAAGAAATCCATACAATAGTGAAAAATCGATGGATTTGTTATCGCGGATAGATAATGACAAAGAGGACGCATCAAAAAATGTATCACAAGAAAATATTTTATTTTTTTAAAAATTAAATATATAGTTATTAGTTATAGTTATTAAAAAGAGTTTTGAATTAAGGGGGGAAATCTAAGTAACTCACAAAAATAGGTGTATTTTTAAGAATTTTTTTTTTGGCTCAATGAAAAAGTCAATAAAAAACTTGTGAAGTACGTTTTATAATTTAAGTATTGATATACAAAATAGAAATTTTTGAAGTGAAAACTTCTTTAGGAGCATTGAACGATTTTGGTAGAGGGTAAATCATTGGTTTGCATCATCGTATTTTTCCAAGGAAATCGTCCACAATCGGCCGCAAGCTCACAAAGAAATCACTTGGAAACTCCTGAAATTAATGCATATAATCTGTTTGTTAGTATAAAAATACACGCTCAGAAATCTTGGAATTAATTTTAATCCAATCGTTGGAATCATGCATTTTTTAATACTTTTTCTATTAGAATTAAAACTCTTCAAAATATCATACATTTTTTAATAAAACCTGGAATACTTTTTAATACAGTTTGGATTAGTCTTTAAAAACAGCGTTCGGCTTGGTTCGGCTATTATGCATGTTTATCATTTATTTATACATATGGCTTCATAGAGCAGTTGGTAGAGCCAAGAACTTATAACCTAAACGTACTGGGTTCGAATCCCACATGTTTCGTTAATTTTTTTTTTGTCAAAAATATTTTAATACAAGCATGTATTAAAAGTAAGTCCCATGAGAGAATAAAAATCAATTGTAATATATGTAGTGTATTAGATTGTAATACAATTCTGGTGTGGTCATATATACAATACAGTTTGTATTAGAATTTAATCCAAGATTTCTGAGCGTGTACTTATGTTAGGTTGCAATAAGATGTTTGCAACCAAAACTTATTATTAATTCGGTTTATATTGGTATATATATGCCTTTAAAGTTTGGCAATTTCTTTAGTTGTTGTATTTGTCAACATTTTTGAAAAATTTGCTTTTACTCAAACAGCTGCTATTCATGGTGAGATTTAAAAATGAATCGATCTTCTTCTCTTTCTGCTTTTTTCTGCTGGAACTTCGTTTGCAAACAAGAAAAATAATGAATGGATTGAGTGATTTAACATTTTAATCTTTAAGTTGTGATAAAGGAACATGTGATATGTTGAACATTCAAATAATTACATGCATGCTCTTATTTTATTACATATCGTCAAACAAAGTTTGACAATTTTCATACTTGTTGTATTTGTCAGTGGCTTTTTACTTTCTCCACTGCGGCATTTTATATTCAGAGATGTCAACTATGGCTGTGTGTCAATCGGAAAGTTTTCAGTCGTGGTAGGATAGAAAATATCAAGTTGAATAAAATTTGTGTGTGTTGAAATAAATTTGTCTTTTTTGCTGTGTCAAATGGACGATGAAATTTTGACAATTACAAATTTTGACGTTTCACATTTCGGTCGTGTTTTAGCGCAAATATATTATTTTATTTGCATTTTATCAATTTGCGACATATTTAGTTCGAGAACTTGTACTTGCAATATATTTCGTAAACTTGTAATATTGTAAACTTAAAAAACTTAAAAAATAACAAATTAATGAAAAAAATGAACGAAAGTGCTTGAGTTTGTGTCTGCCTGTGTGTGGGCCAACGGTCTCCAACATCAGCAAGTGCAGCAAAGTTAAATTGGCTTTCTTTGCTTTGCGTCCTCCAAGTGCCACCACCAGCAAGTGCAGTGCAAAATTTGTTGCTAGCCAACATCCTCTAAGTGCCATCACCAGCAAGTGCTAAGTGCTTGCTAGCAGGCAAACAGAAAATATAGCATGCAAAGTGCTGTATATTTTACGCCGTCAATTCGGTTCATCCCCTCTAACGCTGCGCAACCGCTGGGATCTTCTAATTCTCTTTGCGTTGTTGTTGTAAATTTGCTAAGTAGGTATTGTTTTACAGTAAGCTTTAATTTTTTTTGGATGCTTATTTCTAGCTACAGTCAGCATATGACATCGAACTAATTTAGAAAACAGTTTATACATATGAATTAAAGGGTATATATAATATTGGTAAATCTATTTGTTTTTAGTAAAAGTGTTAACGTATCGGAAATACATATACAAATATATATATATCACTTCTGTAACTTCTGTTATATATATGTATATTAGGGCGGGTCAATATGTATGGACGAATTTTTTGGTGGTCTGGCTCAGCGAAATTCGTAAAATACATGTAATTTCAAGACTTTTTCTCCACTACAGCATATACAAATTCTGAAAAAAAGCTGTGCGGACTTTCGTAAATAGATTTTGTTCTCAATTATAAAATATGAATGTATGAATATGTGTATGAATCTATTTACGAAAGTCCGCACAGCTTTTTTTCAGAATTTGTATATGCTGTAGTGGAGAAAAAGTCTTGAAATTACATGTATTTTACGAATTTCGCTGAGCCAGAATTTGACCCGCCCTAATGTATATATATATATATATACATATTTATATATATATAGTTCATATATATGAACAATTTAGCTCATTGAGGAAATTTAAAGAATATTTATGTATATTTATATAATAACAATTACGTATTAAACCTGCGAAATAATTAATATTTTCAGTAGTACTTGAATAACTAAAGTTTGCTTATCCTAAGCATTCTATTTTTTAAAACTGTTTAGCTTTAATATCTTATATGAATTATATATAATTTATATGCTATAGATATTTCTTAATTTTATAATATTCTATTTTTAATAAACAACGCAATATAGATATGGTGAACATGAATATTGTGTTAGTGTTATGATATAAATAGATATAAATAAGCTTTAATTTTTTATATTAATTCAATAATGAAATAATTTAAATAAATTACTTTAATTATATGTATTTTTGATATGAAACACTTTTCCTTAAAATAAATAGTTTCAGTAATATATAAAAAATTTAATAAATTGTTATAAGCTCTTAACAAAAATAATTCTAATTTCATATGCCGACTGTAGCTACACGAGAAGAACGAGATCAGAGCGGAACTTTTACAACTTTTTGATTTCATCCTACATGTAGGACGGGCTGCAGTATGAGCTTTCGCACATCCTACATGTCCGACCGACCTGTCAAATCCATCCTACATGTAGGATAGTCCGAAACCCCCTATTAGCATGAAAATTCTTATATAGCAGTAAGGCGGTCCGTGGCAGGACAACGTCTTCCAGGGAATACTAATATTTTTTTAAATAGGTTTTCGCTTCGGTCGGTAGTCCTCTCACTGCTATACTTTTTTATAAAATTTCTATACAAACAAAAGGCGGCTGTGCAGAGCATTTTCTTGTAGCCGCCAATTTTTTTAAAGGGTCCATGGCCGGACACTTAACGTCCTTAATTTTTGAGTTGAAACAAAAAACAAAATTTGGTCAGTTTCTATACATCACCAGCTATCGACACACGTAGGGATGCTATTTTTTTGATACATTAAATTTTTCGCAAAATGGTGCGTGATCGAAACATGTACAATTTAACAAAAAAGTCACAAAATTATTGATAAAACAAAAAGTAAGCATTACGAAAAGATTTAAGGTGTATTTTTCATTTTTACGAAAGATTTTACGTGTATCGATAGATACAGGTATTTTGAATATACTGTCAAAATTTCAAATCGATCGTTGTAGATTTGCTCAAGTTATGTGTCCGGCCATCTCAAAAAAGTGGTTTTGATAAAAACGCGTTTAAAGTTTTAAGTACTAAAAATTCGCATAATATTTTCATAAGCCTCTAGTAGCTAAATGGAAAATTTAGGCATTTAGACACTTTTGCCCGATTCTATCTCTTTATATATTATTTTTAGGACCCTAAAGCAACTTTTAAGTGAAAAAAAAATATTTAGATTTTTTAAAAATTTTGCTTAGGTTTCCCCCTTGAGCAATTATTTTGCTTGATTTTAGAAAATATAAAATAATTTCAAAATTGCTTAATTCCAGCATATAAAAATATACAAGTATTTTCAATCTGAAATCCTTTAACCTTTAGCCATAAAATAATGAGTGACAAAAATCACTTTCCCACTTCCCATCAAATTAGAACAATTTAGATGTACAACTCAACTTTTTTTCTAGTGCTTTTCTATTCATTGCAATATTTAGCAATCGAACCATTTATAATTGAATTCGATAGCCATTTGTATTGATTTTCAATATTGAGCGATATGAAAATTTTTCATTTAAAAAAATTGTACTTCTTTATATTTGGTAAGATGATGAACATCCATTGCAAAAAGAATGAGGTGAACATTTCAAAACCTTAAACGCATTTTTTCGAAACATACTTTTTGAAAACGGGTCACACTTTAAAGAAACTAATCGACCGATTTTATTAAATATTTTTTTTAAATCCGTTCGTTATATAATTCTATTTCAGACTATCTAGAGCTGAGCATGGATGAAGCACAATTTTCTTATTTTATTTATTTTTGTTTTTATAATACACATTTTCCATCACTAAATGTTTTACACGATTACTGTGCATCGGTGGCTTTGTCCTACGAAAACTTATTTTTTTCGGTACAAGCGTATTACTTAAACAAACAACAAACTTAAACTTAGAAATTTATGTTTTTAGGAATCATATTAAAAAATGGGACTTGTTGCAAAACCGTTTAACGCTATTTTGTTTATTATTAGGGGTTTTCACAATCCTGAGCTCTTTGCGGTGCGCTTGTGCAAAAAAGCGTACTTGTAGCAAAAAAGAGCTACGCAATAACAAAATACACGTGATGTCAAAATTGCGTTTTTTTTTGCACAAGTGCTCTGACTATGTCTGGTAGTTCTTTAAGTGTGCTCTTGAACTCTTTTTGCACTTTGTGATTTTTGGCAGCAGATGAATAGTGATGGCAAATTATGTACACTTCCAAAACCAACCAACTAGTAACACTGTGAATTTCAATTATTTTACTGATATTATTGAAGCATTAGCTAATAACAGCAGAAATACAACCAATAAGTAATAAAATCTGTGGTCACAAGGAATAATAAGGCTATTCACAGTTTAAGCGTACTTTTAACAAATCGTATTTATAACATTTGTTATTGTTCAAACTGTGAGCACCTCGCCATGTGACTGTCGTATTAAAAAATTATGCAACCCTGTGATGTATGTGATTATGCGGATGTAGACAGAGCATAAAATACGAGCTACGAAAAACACGTCCAAGGGCTACTTTTATTTACGCGTGCCTGCGTATTTGCGTTTGCATGCAAAACAACAACAAAGCAAAATACGCTTTCGTAAAATGGCGTACAAATAGCAAATCGTACAAATAGCAGACCAGCGTATTCAAACTGTGAATAGCCTTAATGACTAAACTAAAAATATCGTAAGAAAGCGATATGGAATATACTTTATTGCCAATTTTTGGAAGTATTCAGATATCCATTTTTTGCCCAGAATTGATCATCACTTACAGTATTGTTCGTAAACTAAGCAACCGATTTTTGAATTGCATTCAAGTTCTAATTATGCCTTTGTATATGATTTTATGTGGAATGGCCCGTATTTTTGTAATTACTTGATGAGCCACCTATAAGCCAACAATAACAAAATTATGCTCTAGTCTAAAAATAGAATATTACAAAAAGTCAAACGAATATACTCCATAAAAAGCTGTTCGTAATGTAAGCAACTTTTTCCGTCGCTGCTAAGTGACCTTCAAAATAAGGGGTCTAACGGTATTTTTTCACTTTCTTTTCAACATTTTTCTATTTTTCAAGTGTAAATCATTAAATATTTTAGCTGCTTTTCGATCGTCATCTCTTGATCTGTTTTTTTTTACGATGCCGCGTGTACAATATAAACAAGATCTAAAAGAGAAAATTATAATTTTTTTTAAAAATGGTGAGTCGCAAATTTCGATTGCCAAAAGATTTAATATTAATAAGTCAATAATTTCTCGACTTATAAAAAAATATAAAGCGACTGGGTCGGTAAATACAATTTATTCTAAAGGTCGACCACGAAAAACTCATTACAGAGAGGACAAACAAATCGTTCGTTTTATGAAAAAAAATTTTTGTGTCATCAAAAAAAATTGTTCAGGATCTTAACTTAAATATAAGTTCTAGTACAGTAAGAAAACGTGCCTTAGAAAATGGCCTAAGAAGCTACAGACCATCCCAGAAACCAATTTTAACCAAGAAACATTTAAAAAAAAGGTAAGTTTTGAAATTCCTAGACCCTGCAACGAATTTTAAACTTTGCCGTAATTTTAGGATTGAGTTTGCAACACAAAATCTCAATTGGACACCCGAAAAATGGAATTCAGTATTATTTAGCGATGAGTCTAAATTTAACTTGTTTAATTCCGATGGCATATGTCACGTCCGAAGACCCAGAGGAAAGCGGTTACATCCCCGTTACTGTCGTGGTACAGTAAAGCATGGCGGTGGTAATGTCATGGTGTGGACTTGTTTTTTTGGAACAGCAGTAGGGCCCTTCATCGAGATCGATACAAAAATGGATCGATTTGTATACCGGAACATTTTAGAAAGCCATATGCTCCCATACGCCGAATGGGAAATGCCGCTGCGTTGGGAGTTTCAGCACGACAACGACCCTAAACACACCTTAAAGCTTGTAAAAGAGTGGTTTACAACAAAGGGGGTCCAAGTCATGAAGTGGCCGGCCCAATCGCCAGATTTAAACCCAATTGAGAATTTATTTGGAATACTCAAAATGAAGATCGGCAGCTGTCGATTTAAAAATAAAAATTAACTACTTTTGGGCCTTAAAAAAGAATGGTTCCGTATTAGTAAAACTACACTTAAACGGTTAATTGAGTCTATGCCAAAACGATGTCGAGAAGTTATAAAAAACAAGGGATATTACACCAAATATAAAAAAGTTGCTTAGATTACGAACAGCTGAATATAGAGTTTTAAGTTTTTTTGTAAATATTTTTTCCTTAGTACTATTGAAAATTAATTGTTTTTATTTTCCTTACAAACCTTACTTATAATAAAATAATAAAAAAATAATTGAAGTTTAAAAACTTTGTAAACAAAACTATCATGAGACTTTGAATTTATACCATGAAACGGTTGCTTAGTTTACGAACAATACTGTATCGGTTCATATATTTAAAAAAATGGGTAGTAGTTCGTGCAATTAAAATATCGTTTTTTACGATGCTTTGAGTATAGTCGTTATTCCTTGTGACCACAGAAATATCAAAATCTTTCGTCGATTTTTAAACATAACACAAATATTTGGTACAACATGTTAGTTACAAGCTCAATTCCACTAACTATCAAAGCACTTTAATTTTTTTTGTCTGTGCGTGAGGTGTGTTCACAGTTTGTAGTTCTTTTTTGCACTTTTGCACAAGAGCTCAGCAAAAAGCATCGGATCGTAAATAGCCTTATAATTTTTCTAACCTAAATGTTATAACCTGTGTTTTAACAGTTAAAAAAACATGTGAGTTAGCACTCAAAACAATGGTATAAATACTCAAAATAAGTATATTTTCCAATGCAATATGTAAGCCCACTTTTCTTACCAAAATTCTAAAAAGTTCTGACAAAGGCTTCTCATTTTCTTGGAGTGGCCGATTTCGTTTAATTTAATCTTAAAATATTGAAGTTTGAGATAACATGTCTAAGACCACTGCTTCCAACTTGGTGCTTTTGCCACCAGATTTGGTGCATTTTGAAAATTTTGGCACAAGAAAAATGAGGTTTGGTTGGTGGTGCATTTTTTGGTGCTTTTTTTATTTTCGGAAGCACCAAATTTTCCTTAGTTTGTGGACTTGTGTCGCAGAGTATATATTTAACTACGGAACGTCAAGCATTCGTAAAGTGTTTGGATGTGATCATAGGATGCACGTTGACATAAATCATATTAAAAAAATATTGAATGACATTTGAAGCAAAGATAATTTTTGGAAATGAGAATAAAAATCAGATACGAATAGAACGTGCAACCTATAACTACATCGCGTTCCAGAAATTTATACTTTAAATAAAATAAGATGGACGCTTCAAATAATGTAGAAGCTTCGCAAGACGTCGACGCTTCGTTATCAGAAGTGGGATCTTTGTGCCCTAGCCCACAACAGCAGAAGGACGATACTGAAAGAAAATGGAGATTACTTTTAGAGCAACAGAACAGGAACTTTTTGGCGTTGTTGCAAGCTGTTAAAGCGCCAATCTCTAGAAGAAATGTGCAACTTCCTGATTTTGATCCTGACAAAGCGAGTGTGTGCATGGCTGATCAGCCTTTAGAAGGCGCTTTCCTGGTGATTTCCTTGAGTCAAGCTTTGAAAGGACAAGCTTCCGTTTGGTTTTCTCAAGTATCATTTCCGGGGATGACTTGGAACGATTTCAAAGGCATTTTTACAATGAGATTTGATTGCCCAGAGATAGCCGCCGCATTCTTAATTAATCTGTTCAACAGCAAACCAAAGGATGGTGAAAGCCTAACTTCCTATTCAGCAACATTAATGACATCAATTATGTCAAAATGGAAAAATTTAACAATTGAAAAAATAGCAGCTTCAACTGTTTTGGCACATATTGCCCAACTTGATCCGCAGGTGCAAAGACTTTCATTTACAACCGATATTGAAACTAGAGTACAACTTTAGCAAGAACTGAAATCAATGTCGTTTTTGAAAAGAAAGCTGTCCAGTAATTTCCATGAGCGTGATGAATTTGATGTAAAACGGCAAAAGTTGGTTGTCAAATGTTTCAGTTGTGGGAAAATTGGCCACAAATCAGCAGTATGCAGGCAGAAAAAGTATAACCAAAGGACGAAAATGAGACCTAGTACTTCGCATGGTGGATTGGCAAAAAAGGTTCAGCAGATCAAACATTATCAACGGTGACTTCAAGTGTCGCGGTGCTAGACATTTTGCTTCACGCTGCCCAAAATTGACTGACAAGACCAGCAACAATGGAAATTCTGCTGGAAACATAGAGCGACGGGTGGATGTATGCATGGTTGAGGCACCGTCAGGTATTTTGCGAAGATCAGGTGAGCAATTTTTGTTTTATTATGACTCGGGGGCGGAATGCTCACTTATCAAAGAATCTGTAGGTCATAACTTTGGTAGCAAGCGTTTTGACTGTGTAGTGACTTTGATAGGCATTGGACAAACCAGTGTAATAAGCACACTGCAAATTTTGGCAACGGTTGCAATGATGAACTTAATGTAGAAATACTTTTTCATGTGTTGCCTGATTATTGTTTACGCTATAGTATAATGCTTGGTTGTGAAATTTTAAATCAAGGTATATCAGTGCAAATGACTGTAGACCATCCAAAATTTAAAAGGGTGGAACACGTGATAGTCAATATATGTGACATGAAGGATACTGACGTCAATTTCGACAGTATTGATACTAATATTCCTGATAACTAAAGGCCAAAGTTACTTTCCATTTTAAATCTGTTAAAATTTTATTTTACAAACGGAACTCCGAACTGCCTTGCAAATGTTGAGTCAATTCAAATAAAACTTAAAGATTCGAACAAAACAGTTTTCCGGCGCCCTTATAGATTGAGTCCTGTTGAACGAGGCATAGTTCGCGGTAAAATTAATGAGCTACTTGCTGCAGGTGTGATTCGTCCTAGTACTTCACCTTTTGCTAGCCCCATATTATTAGTTAAAAAGAAAGATGGAACGGATCGAATGTGCGTAGATTATCGTGAGCTGAACGATAACACGATTCCTGATAGATTTCCCTTGTCTTTGATATCGGATCAAATAAATAGACTAAATGGGTGTTATTATTTTACTACTCTTGACATGGCAAGTGGCTACCACCAACTACCTGTCCATCCTGATTCAATACAGAAAACAGCGTTTGTAACTCTGGAGGGCCATTATGATTATCTTTCAATGCCTTTTGGGTTGCGAAATGCACCTGCCGTGTTCCAACGTGCTGTTATTAAGGCTCTTGGTGAACTTGCTAATACCTATGATGTAGTTTATATGGATGATATTCTGGTTGTAGGCACAGATAGAGTTGATGAAAGTTTGGAAAGAGTTCGGGTTGTGTTAAGTACTCTTGTAAAAGCTGGTTTTTCATTTAATATAAGAAAATGTTTTTTTTAAAGAAGAAAGTTGAATATCTTGGATTTGAAGTAAGTTGTGGCGAGGTTAGGCCCAATCCAAGAAAAATAGAGTTACAGTTACTCAGTTGCATCAGTTTATTGGGTTAGCGTCATACTTTCGGCAGTTTGTGCCTAAGTTTTCACAAACAATGGCTCCTCTTTATGCATTGACAAGTTCTTCGAAAAGTTGCCTAGATTGGAAACCTTTACATGAAGATGTTAGGCAGAAAATAGTTTCTGTTCTTACAAATGAACCTGTTTTGACCATATTCAATTCAAATAAACCCATTGAATTGCATACGGATGCAAGTGCTATAGGATATGGTGCAATATTATTTCAAGCATGTGATAAGAACTTGCAGGTAATTGCATATTATAGCAAACGCACGTCCATTGCTGAATCAAAATATCATTCTTACGAATTAGAGACTCTTGCGGTAGTTAATTCGATTAAGCATTTTAGGCACTATTTGTATGGAATTAAATTTACTGTAGTAACAGACTGCAACTCCTTAAAATCAGCGCGTATAAAATGGATTTGACACCCCTCGTGTTCACAGATGGTGGGCATTCCTTCAGTCTTTTGATTTTAATATTGTTCACAGAAACGGTGTTCGTATGTGTAATGCTGATTTCTTTTCCAGAAACTCAATGTCAGTAAATCCTACTCCTAATATTAATAAAGTTGAGCAAAAAGAAGTTAATATCTTGGATATATCTAACAATTGGTTGATAGCTGAGCAACAGCGTGATCCAGAAGTTTCCAAGATTATAACTGATTTAAATCAACGACGGCTTAGTTCTGATGTAGCTAAAACTTATGAGATTCGATCAAACATATTGCATCGCAAAGTGCAACGAAATTGTAGAACTCGGTGCTAACCAATTCTTCCTCGAGCTTTTAGATGGTCTCTTATAAATTCTGCTCATGAATCTTTAATGCATCTTGGATGGGAGAAAACATAAATTTAGAAAAGATTTATGATTTTTATTGGTTTGAAAAAATGTTCAGGTTTGTTAGAAAATTCGTTTAAAACTGCATTACATGTAAAGTTACAAAATCTAGGACTGGTAAAATTCAAGCGGAACTTCACTCTATTCCAAAGATTGCAATTCCATGGCATACTTTACATTTCGATGCAACAGGTAAGCTAAGAGGTAAGAACGACCAAAAAAATATGTTTTTGTGCTTATTGATGCTTTTACAAAGTTTGTGCTACTACACCACACCATGCAAATTGATACAGCGAGCAGCATCAAAGCTTTAAAATTGGCTGTGTCATTGTTTGGTGCACCTGAGCGTATTATCGCTGATCAAGGACGATATTTTACAAGTTCGGAGTTTCGTGAATTTTGTCGCTCTTGTAATATCGACCAGGTGGAGCGAGTAATGAGTGTACTCAAAAATATGCTTACTGCTGTAGAAACTTATAAGGATCGTTCATGACAGGATGCGTTACCCGATGTTCAATTGGCATTGAATTGCACTATTAACCGTGTTACTAAATTTTCCCCACTTGAGTTAATTATTGGCAAGGTTGCCAGACCTATAGATTTAATTTTTTTAGGTGACACAGAACCAGAAGTTGACATTAATCAAATACGCCAACAAACTGTGGATAATATAGAAAAAAATGCGATTTATGATAAGAGTAGGTTTGACCAAACAAAGGCTAAAGTAAAGAGATTTAAAATAGGAGATTTTGTTTTAATGCAGAATGACGAACGTAATCAAAGTAAATTAGATCCAAAATTTAAAGGCCCATTTAAAATTTTGAATGTTTTAGATAATGATAGATGTGAGTTGGCAGCTTTGGACTCCAAGCGAACTTACAAGTACTCACATGATCGTTTGCGCAAAGTACCTGAAAATGGACTCTATGTATGTGATGAGAGTGTTGATATATCTAATGCGGATATATAGCACGATTCTCTGTTTAACATATTTGCTATAAGACTGGATATATGGTGTAATTTACAAGGAAGCTTGTTGTGTTTGTGTATAAAGATTGTATGTGGTGAACCATCGCTTAAAGATGGTGGTATAGAGCGCTGGATGGAAGTGCTGTTAATATTCATTGCTGGATGGAAGCACTGGAATGTTTGATAAAGAAATGAATTATAAAAATCCATCTGAAAAGAATACTTTGAGCCATATATTCAGTTTTATGTAAAATTAATTAACAATTATGTTTGTATTGAACTTTGATTAATACCATTTGTAAACCGATTTTGTGAAGTTGTGTTTGTATTATTATATTAACTGTTGTCCAATTGTTAAAAATAAAAATAAAAAAAATTATATACTTTGTTATGAGTCTGAAAAGGCCGAGAAGTTTTGGTAACATTTACTTTAGTCACACTGAGGCGTGTGACATGTCAGAATGGCCGTGTCGCAGAGTGTATATTTAACTACGGAACGTCAAGCATTCGTAAAGTGTTTGGATGTGATCATAGGTTGCACGTTGACCTAAATCAAATTAAAAAAATATTGAATGGCATTTGAAGCAAAGATAATTTTTTGAAATGAGAATAAAAATCAGATACGAATAGAACGTGCAACCTATAACTACATCGCGTTCCAGAAATTTATAATTTAAATAAAATAAGATGGACGCTTCAAATAATCTAGAAGCTTCGCAAGACGTCGACGCATCGTTACATGTATGTTTAGTACTATTTTTGTTGTCTAAAAAGCATTTCGGTTAGTAAGAAGTAACAGATAAAAAAGAAATTTTTCGCTGCTTTCCAAAAAAAAATGCAATCGTGGACCATAAATCAATGTTAACATTTTGATCAGCGCTGTGCTGTTATTTTCTGCCGCTTAACTACAAAATATAATTAAATATATTCGCAAAAGGTAATGTTAATTATTTTTAAAAATGGAAAGTTATAAAAATGGTGTTAATTAAGGTTTCTTATATCACATTTTGCTTCTTTGTAAATAGTAGGCTGTTTCAGAGCGAATCTTAATATCTCGATGCCAATAAGAATTTACATTTCTTATCGTATTATTCTTAGAAAGAAAATGGACAAGGCGAACTACAAACAGAAATATCGCAAGTAATGGGAATCCAACAACGACCTCAAGACGTGGATTCGTCCTTGCATTGGAAATGAAATGAAAGCCAGGTGCTTCTATTGTAAGTGTATCGTAGTTGCGCGCTACTGCAAATTGTTGCGGCATGCTGTCTCCCAAAAGCATGTAATTGCAATAAGTCCATTTAGCTACCAGAGGAACCAAAGACAACCAATACTGAGCTTTGAAGCAAGAACTTTGATAGTTGATACAAAACAGAAATAGCAAGGACAGTAATACAGTATAGATGTAATGTCAAGGGCTTTATTTATTGCGCTGCATTGTAGTTTTCGAAATGTTGACCATTTAACAGATATTTGCAATAAGCAGTTTACTGATAGCAAAGCAAGTGGATTTTCAATGCACAGAACAAAATGTGCAGGCATTATATCAAAAATATTGGCTGCACATTTAAAAAAAATTTTAATTGACATTGGTGATGCATATTTTAGTCTCATATTTGATGAATCAACAGATACATCAACTTTAAAACTTTTAGGAATAGTTATAATGTATTATAGCGTAAACAATCAAAATTTTGTAACAACTTTTCTGGCTTTGACTGACTTGTCTTCCGGTACAGTAGACGGTATTGTGGAGGGTATTGAGCGTGTTCTAAAATTATAGAAATTGTCTATGCAAAAGTTATTAGGAATTGGAACAGACAATGCATCTGTTATGACGGGAGTTAACAATGGTGTATATAGCAAATTAAAAGCTAAATACAATCTAGATTTTTTAGTACTGATTCGATGTGTGTGCCTTTCCTTAAAATTGGCAGTTTCATCAGCATCAAGAAATTGTCTGTCCAATAACTTAGAATTTCTCATAAAGGAAAGTATTAAAAGCAAAAAATTTACAAAAAATTCCAGTCCACAAAAAATTCTTAAGAAAATTCTAAGTAAAGCAGAAACTAGATGGTTGTCGATAGAAAAAGCTGTTAAAGCCATTTTTAAGATGTGGCTGGAATCAAAAACACATTTTAACACACTTCCTTTAAATCAACATTGCTAAACTTCTAATTTATTAAAAAACATGTATAATGATAAAACTAACCATATTAACCTTGTATATAAAGCTGATGTAGCTAAAGTCAATTTTGCTTTTAAGTCTAATAATGCAGATTTACTTATTTTTATTTAAAAAAATAAAAAAACTTATTTATTTTTTTAATAATAAACATAAAGCGCCCTGCTATAGATTTCGATTTTTTAAATGTAGATATAATTGAAGATATAGTTGAAAATAGTTTGTGTTACATGGGATATGCCTTTGAGGAAGCTTGTCAAGCTGTACATTAGACCGACCCAAAAAAAGCGAAGGGTTTTTTGAGGCATGTTAAAAAATAGCTTCAATGACATGTCAAAAGAACTTACTGATATTTTTGTCTCAAAATATTAACCCTCAGGCACCGCTAGTCTCAAATTTTCGAAAATTTTCACCACATAAATAAAGTTATTTTTCAAAAATATATCAATAGAGAATGTGATGGTCGATGGCTTATCTCATGATCTAACTTTATGTTTTCAAAGTCGTTGAACACGATGGGACTGTTTTTAGTTTTTTTGCGACTATTATTTCTATTAAAATTCAAGCAAAAACACAAAATTGACAAAAAAAAATAATGAATTTTCACATTCAATGCTCGACAGTTAGAGGTTGAAATTTTTTTCGACCAATTTAAATGGCCCATCAAAAGAGATTATAATCATGAATGCCTTGTAATTTTTAAGCCTTTCTTTTTCAAGACATGATCATCATTTAGATCAGAAAAGAAAATAAAAACAAAAAAATGTATTCGCTCATTTCACATTGAAATGTAATATCAGTTGTACTGACCATCTCCAATTTGGCTCAAATTTTGTTCATTGATTGGTTTATTGTTTAGAAAATCAAATCCGGAGTTTGAGATTTTAAGAATTTTTTTTCGCGATCCCACAGCCATGTGAATGCCAAAATTGGGTAAATTTTGAGACAACTTAGCTCACACTCAAAAAAATTTGCTTCCCTTAGATTAACAAACTGTGGCTTCAATTCATAAGCATCGATTTTTCTATATTCTATAGAGGTTTCTCCTTAATGTAGAGAATTTTTACATGATTTAATGACCTCACGTCTTGATGTACTTGCAACGTTATCAAAACAGCTTCTTTGTTTTGAAGACAAGTTTTTACTTAAATATAAGAAATGAAGGTATGATAAAAGTTAAATTTTCAACAATTTTGTACAAGCAGATATAATTTAAAGATAAACTGTATTGATATCGAGTCCGCTTGCAACATTCTAAAGACTGATTTCTTAAATTTGGAAAAATATAGGTAACAATACTTGGATATTTCATAGAAATACATGTAAGTTTTTCTTTTTTTGTACACCACAAGTGATAAATTTTAAGGATGCTTTTATTATTTTTAAAAAAAAATGCTTTAAAATTATTTACAAAGTGAACGATTCTTAATGAAGCAAATTAAGCTACGATTGTTTAACAACTGCGATGGCCAAATGAATAAGCCCAAGCACTTACACTCACGCGGCCGAGGTTCAATTCTGCGGATAATGGTAATTTTTTAATGTTAATAATAATAACAATAATCCTAATTCTCACAGGATGCTGTTTAAGAAAGGTATTTTTTTTGCAAAAATTCCAAAATTTTTCTAGGGATTCGATGAAAAATTTCTTATTTTCAGAGAAAATGTTTTTCGTAGTTATAGCTGATGGTTAATAAACGGTAGAAAATTTCTTATTTTAAGAGAAAATGTTTCTCTTATTAATAACTGATGATAAATAATTCGGTAGAAAAACTTATTAAAATGTAATGAGATTTCAACACAATTGCGTTAAGTTTCTTAAATTTAGCGAAACAGTTCTTAAATGATTGGATAATATTGCTAAAATATTTTCCACTTCTGGAGTCAATTTAACGAAAAATATATACTTAATTTTTAGAAAATCGGCCGTGACGCTAAATGAAGACCGATTTTCTAACGTTTGGGTGCTATTTTTCTAGATATTCTGGAAATTTTTTCTGAGTGCAGTCAATTTAAATACGATTTTCGTAAGTAAGGTATCATTGGAAAGGTTTTTTAGTTTTTTTTTTAATGAAAAAATATTTAACTTTTAAAAAAATTGCCGTAAATTGACCCATTCTTAATTTCAAAGTTTAATACCATGCCAGGAACAGGCGCTATAATTTTTTTTTTATTATCATTATTTTCATTTTGTATACGTTTGTTAAAATTTCAATACTCAAAGCTTGGCTGTGCCAATGTAATTGAAATTTATTCACAAATATTCATAAAACTTAAATCATCAACACTGAAATATTCCTTGTTGCAATTTTGATGCAGATAAAATAAAGTTCCAATACTTCAACCAACACATTTAATGTAAATAAATTAATATGAAATTTGATCACGACAAGACTAATTAATTTTATATGAAGGATTTATTGCAATAACGTGATAAGCCACATTCTCAAAAAAATTGGGTTTTTAAGATTGATAAATAAGTTTATGAATTACCAACACCTACGGCAGATTCTTCGGCTATTCCCTTTCAAATTTCAGACCAATTTGTAGAACTTTCCTTGTTCAATTCCATTTCTTCGTATAAAAAAAATTAAAAATAATTAAAAATAAAAAATAAAAATAGATAAACTTTAAAGTCGATTATCTAAAAATGTTTTCTTTTGTAGAACTTCATGCTCTTACAATATAATAATGCTCTTCATATGATCCTTAAGAAATTACATTTCTTAATTTTAATTTTTTTTTTTTTTTGTTAAGTTTGCTATAGCTCTAAAACCATTGAGTGTGCTAAACAAAATGTGATCAGCAAATAAAATTAACCTTTAAACAATAAAATTTATATATAAAATCTAAATAATTTGTAAATATTCCACTTTAAACGCTTCCATCAAAACCAATTCTGAAAAAGAATCAAGCGCGAACTCAAAACTTTGGTATTTTTCAAAGAATCCTGTAAGTAATTTAATAAAAATATCTTTAATTAAAAATCAAAAACGCATTCTTTTGCTTACTCTAACGTACCAATGAAGTAACTCCACATGGGTTAAGTTACGTTATTAAAACCATAAGCAAAAATAATGCTGATGCCAATTATTCAAAGACAAAATCATAGAAGTCATACTAAGAAAAATCCATCCATTGCCAAAGAACAAAAGGATACGGGTAAAAAGAAGCGTTGATTTTTTTTTAATTTGATATTGAAATAACAAAATTCTCTCCATGACATGGTATACATATATAAGGTACTCAACAAATAAACAAAAAAAGTTTTATAACATCCTCAAAACGTTATCTACGTATATTGCGCGTGGTTCTTTTCAAGATGAATTCAAGGTGTATTTTTGTCCAAGGGCAATAACAACAAACAGCTGAATGTAGCATATTTTTTTGTGAAAGCCATGTCAGTTTTCAATTAAAAAGCAATTTTCCTTAAAACCAACAAAAACAACAATAGCAAGAACAACCAAAACAATACTACTATCAACCCGAAGCAAAGGCAGTTTTAAAGGAGCTTTTCAACTGCTCAAGAAACAATGAAGTGACAGGGTGCAAAAACACCAGCAACACTAATAGCAATAACAACAGCATGTATTGTACGAACATGAATAGCAGTAGTTATTGTTTTTGAAATTTCTCAGAGACTTTATAAAATGCATGCATATTGCTATCAGCATGTTGTCGCTTGCAGCATTTAAAACAATTTCCTTACCAATCCATTGTTGTTGTTGTTGTTATGCTAGTGTGACAATAAATACTGTTTTTCGTTGTTATATAAAGCAACACTTAACGCCCCAAACCATGGATGTCCTTAGAGGGAAGAGAGGCCGCTTGCCTTCACCATAGATATTAGCAAAAATTATTTTATGATTGTAAGAAAAAAAATTTAACTTGCATTCAAACTAAATTAATTTAAATACATTCTAAATAATTCCTTACTACCAAAGTGCATACTACAATAATTTCAAAAGAATTGGTAAAAAGGATAATCCTACACAGAGCCAATCGATCTTATAATATAGAAGAAAATTAATAAGATTTAGTTATAGCTTTTATCCCAAAAGACGGTCTTATTAAAACAATAAAGCACATTTTCTAAAAGCCCTGCAATTTTTAGTAGTAAAATCACATAGTTTTAAGAAGAATCTTATTGTTTTGTATAAGATAAATTTTTGAAACAATAAGAAAGTCTTTTAATTTTAAAATGTAAATTTTTAATTTTAAAGGAAAAATAAATTTTTAAGATTTTATTACAATTTATTAGGTAATAATAAAGGAATATGTAAAAATATAATTTTAAGAACTTGGAAAAATAGATTATATCTTCATTTCCAGTTAATAAACCCATTAACTAGAGCTTTAAATTTTTTCTTAAATGTGCCAAGTATATTACAGACGCCCTTGTCTTCAATTTTGATGCGATATTTTGTTGACCACAAATATTTTTGTGGAATTAAAAAGTATTTACTTGAACACTCAACAAACTAATTTGTTAAACACAGCCACTTTAGAATTACTTCAAGCAACACTGTTTTAAATATTAACCTTAAATTTTATCTTTTGAAGTTTTTTTGCCTTAAGCTTAATTAAAATATAGTTGCGTAGCACCTTTGTGTTGTTTACTGGTCAGTTATACTGAGTGGGCCTTTAAAGTGTCCACAACGTGAAGTGCTCGCTCGTGCTCGACATGTGTTTGTGTTTGTTTGTATGTTGGTGTGCCATTTTTTGTTGCTTCCTGCTGCTGTTGCTGACGGCTATGTTGATGTTGCTTGTTTGACTAGCTGTTGCAGGTTGATTTTTTTTATGGCTTGCTGCATTTTGTTGACTCGTTGCTTCTTTGTGTCAGCTTGATTGTTTTGGACGCCTCCATTAGTAGGCGTGCGTTAAATGCATGTTTATTCCATTTCATTTCATCGCATATATTTCATTTTTTAGCTGCTGAGTTCTTTAGTATCCCCTTTGACTCTTGACCCTAACTTAAAACTAGGTACCAATTTTATATTTGCTGTTCTTGGTTCTCGTTGGAGTGCTGCTTGACAACATTTTAGTCTAAGCTGTTCGTTGTTTTATTTTTGTTTTCACTTTCAAAGCTGTTGCTGCTGTAAAATCCTTGCAACTGCAATTTTTATGTTGTCATTTTACTATAGCTGTCACTCGCTGTAAATTTGTTGTTTTTATAGAAGGAGGTGGAGCTGGTGATGTTAGTGTTACTGGTGCTGTTATGAATTGTCCAGCAACATGCTGAGCTGCTGTGCATTCATTACTAGCTTTGTTATTGTTGTTGATGTGATTGTTGGTTTTAGTGTTGTTCAGGTTTATGCAGAGACTGAAAGTGTTGTTATCGTGGTATTTGTGTGAGAGTGAGTGTGTGTGAGTGTAATTTTGTTTTGTTTGATCACAAAGTTTGTTAAAAATAATGTTTCTATGCGTATGTGGCAGGACTTTGAGTAGGTTTTAAGGACATACGGATTTTGGTCTGTTTTGTTTTGTCTTGCGAACGTTTTGTTCGCTTGAGAGTGGGAATATGTTAGTTAATGTGTGCGACCAAATGCATTAGCTAGTGTGTTTGTTTTGCTGTCGCTGTGGTAGAAAATAATAGTATGTTAACTACTTTCAAATGTTTTATATTTTGTTGTTTTAAAGCTTATTTTTTTTTTCTTTTTATGCTACTGCGTAAGCTCCTTCCATTTTTTTATGTAGGCATAAGTTGACTATTATCTATAGTAATAAAACTCATTTTCTGTTTGTTTGTTTGTTTCTTTGTTTGTTTGTTTGTTTGTTTGGCCTTTATACAAATCTAAACGGCTCAACGGATTTTACTCAAACTAGGTATACATATTAAGTGCATCCCAACTTAAAATGTTGCATACTTAGTTTTTGCCACGCTCCCTCTGAAATTTTTCAACTAACGGTAATTTAGTTATTATAAAACTTTTTATTATCGGAGATTTTTGTGTATTTAATTTTAAAAAATGTTTTATTTTTATATCAAAAACACTGACATATCTTCAAAATTGAAGAAATTTTCAGTACAACGACTTTTTCATAAAACATCGTTGCCTAAGGATGAGAAAAAAACGACATGAAAATCAAAGTTTGGTCTTTCGATGCAAATATCTCCGCTGTCCATTAATATATTTCATTCAATTTTTTTTTGTTCAAAAGTTCAATAAAATCACTTCACAAAAATAGGTTGAACTGTACCGTTAAGTCAGTGTATATATGTTTTATGATTATGACAAAAAAGGTTCAAAATATTGACTTTTTACTCAAAAAATTATTCAAAAATTGTTGTTGTTGTAAAAATGAAATCAATTGGAAATTGCACATCTGACTACCTTTCATGTGACATAGCATTTATTTGCAAAAATTCTTCCAGCTAAGCCCAAAAATTATTATACTGTTTTTGTCATCAAAACATCAACCCCCCCTTTGATTTTTTTCGCGAAATTTATTTTTTCCAAAATGTTGTTTTTATATTTTTTACAAAAAAGTCAAGTCTCAAAAATAATTTATGTGAAAAAATTACCCCAATATCTCTTTCCAATCAAAAGTTATAGCTGAAAATCTATTTTTTCATACCAGACTATTAATAAAACTTAGTTTTGTGCTAAAATTCTCTATATAGTTTGAACGTCCTCATTTATCTCTAAGGCCTTTTCCACACTTGGTCAACGCAATTCCAACACAACTTCAACGCAACAGCGAAAAAGTTGAAAAGCAATGCAACTATAAGCCGAATGCTTTCAGACTTGCTTCAAAAGTCATGCAACATATAATTATTGTTATTATATAATAACTCATGTTTTTCGACTTCTTGCACTAATTTAATATTTAACACTTGCTCATTCATCTAGCAAACTATTTCTACTTCTTTTAGGTTCCATTAGGAACTAATTAATTAGCTTATTCACCTTGATTAATATAAAGCCTACTGCACTACAAATACTTGAATTCACAAAACAAACTGATGCAACACGTCGCCGATGAAAATTGCGGAAAGCCGCGTTGCGTTGAACAGGTTGAGAACGTGCCGAGAATTTGTTGCGTGCAAGTTGCTTAATCTGAAGGTTCCGGTATAAATACACAGGCTAGCAACTTGAGTTGGAGTTACGTTGACCAAGTGTGGAAAAGGCCTAAGAATGCAGTTGTGTATTTAGAGAAATTACGAATATTTTGGATTATATAAAATCTTCCTTATAGTAATCTACTTAATTTTTTTCCTCCCCACCCCCCGCCCTCCTCCTGTAGAATTTGTTTTATTGTGATGGCTCTATTTTTCTCACTATTGTGTCACCGTTGTCACTTAGTTCTTTATCAATGGCACTTTAAATGTTGTATATATATCACAATTTTATCGAAAAGATGACTGTGAATAAGAATGCTGTAAAAGTTAATATTTTCATGTAATCAGTTTCAGCTATATGGCGATATAATAAAACATATGCGCATCTGGTCAGCACAATTGTTTTATTAGTTTTGATCTGTGCGCTAAATTTACAGATAGATGGCGCCACATTTGTAAGAACTGTGGGTACAAACTATACAACTTGCGGTGAATAGCTGAATAATTTTTTTTCAAAAGTTTCTTTAAATTTAACCCCACACGTTTGGGATTACAGACAGGTGGCGCTATTTTCTGCTTACAGAAGAATATCTGATGTTCTTATGCAGCTAGCAGATAAGTTTTGCAAAATATTTTGCGAAAATGCTATTGCTATCAAACTTTTAAAAAGTAAAATAATGCAGTACTGCCAGTTTTTTTAGTCGCAGCGTCATCTAGCGTCATCAACACTTAAAAACATAGAATTGGATCAATTTAAATGTCCAGCTTACTTGCTGAATTTTTTGTTGTTTTTGCTTTGCTTGCAAATGCGATTATATGATCCTGATCTCCAATGAAAAAACGTATTTAATAGAAATTTTAGTAGGTACAATCTTTTTTGGTACAACGAATGTTTTCATAAAACATTGATAGCTAATAATAAGAAAAAAACTATATGAAAATAAATTTTTTTACTTCTAATGCCAATAACTCCGCTGTTTTTAATATATTTCATTAAAATTTTTTTCAATATATCAATATAAAAAGTTAAATATATTTTTTATTATTAAAAATTTTTGTTTAGACGTTAAAATGTCCATATATCAGGGACGCATTGAGTCCCACCACAATTTTTATTGTGTTGAAAAGGTAATTGTGCTTGCTTTAAGATTAAGTAAATATAAAAATTCTTTTTAATTTTTAAAATATGTTTTTCGTACCCCTTCTTTGAATTCAATTAGGAACCACCACTTGCAAGAGATGGAACCACCAACAACAAAAATTTTCCAAAACTTTTTTGGATTAATGTTCGTTCAATTACCTTTCAAACGGTAGCTTACAAATAAAATCCAACATGTTTTTCATTATTTCAAATTTTAAAAAACATTAAATAGAGAAATGTATGTTAAAATGTTTATATAAATGACTCTCGGGTAACACCGGGTATATCAGCTTGTTGTCCATACAAGCTTACAATTTTTTATTTTTACTCAAATAAGTGCTGCCAAAATAGAACACTGGGGCCCTATCTTTCCAAGGTAACGGACGCAACATTTGTATGCATATTGCACGAAGAAAAACCAAAACGAATGGTATAAAGTTTTTTTTGGCTGTTGGGATACACTATGCTAATACTAATGTTTTTCCACAATTTTTAGATGGCTACAAAAAATTAGAATTAAATGTGTGTTTACTATATGAAAAAATATCCATTTGTTTTTTTTTTTATGAAAAATCAAAATATGATACCGTACGCGACATTCCGACTTTCTCTCTCTCTCTCTTTCTCTCTCTCTCTCTCTCTCTCTCTCTCTCTCTCTCTCTCTCGCACCTTAAAATATGATAGTAATAAACTTAAAATAACTTTCAGTAAATTTAAAACGAAATTAAACAGTTTTAAGTGAAATTTAGAATGAAATAAGCGGTTTCTAACATATTAGGTATACATTCTATGTGTAAAGCCCCATTTCCAATAACGCGTGAGATGCGTTTCGTGAACTTAATGCATGAAAAGTAATGAATGCATGAAAACATACGTGACTGGTTCTATTAAACAGCACGCGTGTGCCTGCAGCGTAAAATGTTCTACAAATAGAATTTGATAAATTTGACAGCTATTGACAGTTTTTATAATTCTAAATAACATATACGCAGCAGTCGTATGTATCGATGCTTTGGTAATAATTCAGCGATGTTTTTGCTATCAACCATCGATACCTTGTTGTATGTAGCTTCATATATTTTTAAGCATTGCATGTCATACGAAAGCTATCGACGCTCTGGCGATACAATAAAACTATATAAAAAACACAAAAGTGTTGCTTTTTTGCTTCCATAGAAGGTGTAAGGGAGACAATATGGATCATTCTAAAATAAAAAATAAGTATGGAGAAAACAAAAATGCTATCATCACACAATCCAAATCATCAAAATAAAATCGATTTTGTTGACACAAAGCAACCGAAAAATCTAAATTAAATTATTATTGTTGATATCAAACAACTAAAGAATCACAACAAAATACTTACTGATGCTTCCAAGAAGGCAAAAAAATCTAAAAATAAACACTGCTGCTACCACAATTCTTCTGCAAAAATCGGAACATAATCAGTTTATAAATTTGCGCCCTATGCCTTTTGAATAAGTAACCACAATTATAAAAAGGATATTTTATTTAGTAATTATAATAATTCATAACATTTATGACATATTTCAGCTTTATTTTTCAAAGTTTTTCAGTTTTTTTCTTCTTCTACGAACACAAGGTTATTTTTGTAGTTTTTGACATATACTTGTATATATAGATTATTACATTTTCTTTAATTTGATTTGTAACTAATCTTTTCTTTGAAGGATTAATTATTACTTAATAATATATTTTTTTTTTTTATAATATTTTAGATATATATTTTATTTTATATATATATATATATATGTATATATCTAATATATTTCCCCTTTTGTTTTTATTTATTTGCTTTTTTTTCTTTTTTGTTTTTTTTTTCCTTTTTCCTTCAAGGTTTTAAATTTTTTTTTTATTTTTTAGATTTTGTATTTGACATTTTTTCAAATCATATATTTAGAAATAGTATAAGTTTAGTATCATAAATTATACAAACATAAGCAATACTTCAGATAGGCAAAAATGAAATTTACATTGATTATCAGATATGTAGGACTGACATAAGTATGGTAAGTAAGAAAAAAACTAAAAATTACAAATATTTTAAGGCATATATATACATTTAAAGTGTCATTTTATTTATATTTTTTTATTTTTTTTTTTTTTTTGAGTTAAACTAAAAATACTTTTTTTGAGTAACTACAATAGGTGAGTGATCTGAACTAAGATCATAGCTGTCAATTATATCTAAATGTTGAGTAGGAATGCCTGAATAAGCCACAAAATCTAAAAGATTCGGTATTCTTCTAGGATTACTGGGCCAATAGGTGGGAATTCCAGTGGATAGCTAAGATTGTTGATAGCTATACCTTTGTGAAGTTCTCTTCCTTTCGGATTAGTTAATCGAGATCCCCACCAGAGAACTGCAATGAGCATCCGACAGAATTCGGATACTCAAATCATACCGAGTGTCGTGCTGTTCTCAACTCTATCCATACATAATAATATGTGTAAAATACTTATAGGCATTCGGCTCATTAGCATTTTTGTCGGGTATAAGTACATTCTCATATCCGAGAGCGGCGTGACCCGAATTACTTTGAGCCGTTTTCAATGAGTGCGTTGAGCAAGTTTATTACAAAGGCGCTCGATCCGAATGTATTTTGAGTGTACTCTGAGTACTGCTCATTCTCTGCCAACGTCTCTTAGCGTTAATTAGTTGTTTTTTTTTTTGCGTATGCACTTTTCGTAAGTACTTGTCAGCAGACCATGTGAGCTCTCATTTTTTGTTTTTTCTCGAAAACTAGTTCTTGATATTTTATTGTTGCACTCTATGGAGAAAAAAACAATAACAACGCTTGTGATTTTGGTTTGTTATGCCGTGGTTATGCTAGCCAAACATGATTGCCGAACATTTTTTGTTGTTATTGTTTCACGTATAAAATGAAGAAATGAACTTTTTCTCATATTCATTTTCCCGCTCTCGGACCGAACATTTTGATTGCTGATTGAAACGCCAAACATGCCGAACTTTCCAGTGTTGGCTGTAGTCATTTTGAATAATAGCATCAAAAAAGGAGGTAAAAGTATTAAAAAGTGAAGTTGATTGTGTCTTCAAGTAACCCTTAACATAAACAGCTAGCTAGCATGTCAGATATATGCAAACCATTTTGTTTAAGATATTATAATAAAAATTCAGAGTAAGTAATATCAGTTCGTATATTTTAATTCGTTAATTTTAAGTACAAAAATGCAAATTAGGGTTGTCCTTTTTTGTGTTTTGACATACTATTACATATAATGCAACTGTGCCACCAATCATAGCATAACCACCAAACAAACATTTCAGCGAAGAGAACAAATTAACAAAAATGAACACCGAACATGTTTGGCTAGCATAACCACGGCATTAAGGCGAATTTACACATTTCTTTCAAAACGATGATAGTGAACGTTGAACGATGACAGTGAATCAATTTTTAATTTACATTGTTCAAAGTGTAAATTTGAAATTTGATGGATGGAATGACAAAATATATTTGTTGGCTGATTGATTTTATTGACGTTTAAAAAAATTAAATAAATAAAAGCTATTCAGCAATTAAATAAAAAATATATAAAATTTCTGCTTGAAATTATGTTAACACCTTTCAATTGTGTTTTAGTACGAATGACACATCAGTTCGGTTTGCTTTCACTTTCATGAAAAGTAGGAAGACCTTCTACTTCTTTCACTGTTCAATGTGGATGACAATCATCTTCACTTTAAGGATGAAACTCAATTTACATTTTACAAATCAGATGATTCATCCAAATTGAAGGATGATAGTGAATCGTGTAAATTCGCCTTTAGACATAAACAAAAATAAAATCAAAAGGCAGGCGCACAGTGGTTAAAAGTTGGAAATAAATACCAAAACTGATAATCTCTTTTTGTGATTTTTTTTTTCTTTGCGTTGCTTAAGTATATTCTAACTAGCATGATTCCAAAATATTTATTAGATATGTATATAGGTTTTCTGCGTAGACGCTTTAAAATACGATTGATGTAAAAATGTTGAAAAAATTTTTGTAAAATATTGATATTTTTCAAGAGTTATTACAGACAATTGAAAAAACGTATGGCACTCTGGTTTTTTTAAGTACGAAAAGCATTGCTGAAAAAGTTTTGTTATAAAAAATACTTGAACATTTTTTTGAATTTGCAATAAATTTCTTATGTAAAGTTGATATGACAACAAAAAGTAAATTTACTTTTAGCAGAAAAAAACATAATGATCTTCGGATGTCGACAATATTTTAAATACAGAAATGATTTTATTGGACTTTAAGTTGAGCGATTAAAAAAAACTGTCAGAATATTTTGCGTCCTTAAATGCGTTTCGAAGAAAATATAGATTTGTTTAGTCTCAAGGTTTATTACTATAGTCATTTTCTTTGGTATGCTTTTAGGTATTTCTTTATTAAACGATCACTTCTTACGAAAGTGTGGCATATTTATATATAGGTATATTTTTTTATTTAAGATTTTTAAATTTTTAATATAAATAGTGAAAGCATTTACTTACTAAATAAATGATAAATGGTTTTAAATTTTATAATTCTTCTTTTGCAATACTAGAACATATTTACAGAGTACTTAGGTATTTTATATCGTGTTTCTCAGTCTATTAATTTGCTTTATTAATAAATACTAAACATTTTTTTAAATAATTACAATTAATTCAAATTAGTAAAACACTAATGTGATATGCATAAAGTTAAATTAATTCACATTATCTTATAGCTGACTATGAAACATTTTAATGAATTTCGCAATAAAACGCTTTCAAAACTATTCAAATATTCAAATTACCTTGTCAAGAAATGTTCTTCAAACATCTTCAATTAGCTGAAAGTGAAATATATATTCTTTGATTCTAAACAACAGAATTAAAATACGTACACGGAGAAAATTAATTTGATTGAATCAAGCATATGTTTTTCTTAAAAGCAAATCAGCAAAACTTTGCTCAATCACAATTCGACTTAAGAAAAAGATTGCTAAATTGCAATCACTTCTCGTGTATTGAGGAAAAAGCAAAATTCAAGCAAAATTTTGCTACGTTATTATTAACTGAGAAGCAAATTTTACTTAATTCAAGCAAATATTTGCTTAGTTATTATAAATTGGAATAGCACATTTTGATTAGTTTTTGCTGAAAATTTGCATAATTTTGAATTGGGTGAGAATCAAGCTCAAGTTTTGCTTAACCACAACACTAATTTAGCAAACGGTTTTCTCCGTATATGCAAGCCTTGTTTTTATGCTACACGACCTGTGCTCACTTTATCACAATGCCAAAAAGTATGCTATCTTCTTTTTTAACTCTTGATAGTATCACATTTACAACCAGCGCCAATTTGTGGCAAAACTCATGAGGTTCACTCCTTTTTTTAATAAAAACGAAACGATGAGCTTTTTTTATGATTTTTTTTTCTGTTTTTATAAAAAGCAAACAAATAATATCTTTGAATACTATAAACAACAAATTTAAACAGTTTGGATGCTGTGCTTCATTGAAGTTAGAATTGGGAAAAACACGAGAAGTGGAAAATTTCGTATGGGAGGTAGGCGTGGCAAAAAAATACTTTTTTTTATTAGACATATATTGAAGATTTCTGACAAAATGGTTCTTGTATTGGTTCAAGACAAAAAAAAATTGCGTTTTATATATTTGTGTTGTATGGGAGGTAGGCGTGATTGAGGGCGGATTTAAAAATATTTTTGTGTGTATTCTAAAAAATCAAATTTTAAATAACACAGAAAATTGAATTGGTCTACGATGAGTCCTTCTATTTATTGACAACTTTTGTATGGGGCTCAACCACTGTGCGGCGCACGTATCAGTTTGCTCCTTGTGCGTAAACACGTGCAATAGAAGTTTAATTTAAATTATGCGCATGTGATTTGACAACTTGAAGTTACAGAAAAATAAAAAAAAAAAACTTTACAAATTTAATAATAATTGCTGATTGCAGAAAATAAATGACATGACACTATCGAACTGCGTATTAATTTTAAGCCTCAACAACTTTACCTCATGCGCAGCTTTTACTGTACAAGATAAAAACAAAAAGCAACACAAGAATAACACATCTGTTATTCAGCATTTAGATACGCTCAGGAAAAAAATAGCACAAAACAAATACAAAAAACTCGCTCACTATTTAATGCTGCGCTCTACTGCGCTCTCTTTCTTATCTGTGGCAGATGAGCCGAGTGATTCGGCTACTTGTGTCGATTATGAGTATTTCGGCAAGTAGGATAAGTATCAGCAAGACGTCAACAACAGTAAATATTTATGAACCGAAAATACCCGATCTTTCCCGATCCGACTCATGACCAGGGTTGCCAGTTTGGTAATTAATTACCAAATTTGGTAGAAAATTTTTGACTTGGTAATTTGGTAATTTTTTTATAGTTTTGGTATTTTTTTTTCCTTTCCAAAAAATTCAAAATAATCAGTTTGTTTGTTCGATTTATGTAAAAAATTGTATTTAATATTATATTAAACATTTTTTAGTGCAGCATAACCTTTATGTTTTGTATTGAACATTTCTCTGAGTTTTCCGAACGCATCATCTGAAAATATTGCGAATCATGTCAAAAGAAAATTTAAAAATATTTCAATCTTAAAATTTAACTTTAACAAAGAAGTCTATTATTAAAACGAAGCTACGAAACAAGTTGGGTTTTAATACAATAAATAGCATAATGATTTCAAAGGAACTCTGCAAAATGAGAGACAAGCCTCAATATGTGTGGTCACCAGAAGAAGATTTTTAGACTTAAAATTGAGATTTTTTTCGCCATCAGCTTTAGTTTAGGAGTTATAGGTAAAAATGTAAAAACCTGTTATGTTCTAACATAATAATTTCTTTAAATTGCATCAGTCGATTTCGATCATATTTGACAGCTTTTATTAGGAAATATTCAGCCCTATCATGATTAATTTTACACGCGGAATCGGAAAAGGGAGGTTTAATTTTTAAGATAAGTATCCTGAATGTTCTTGAGGTTTATCTTAAAAATGAGAACTATCTTTTTCGATTCCACTTGAAAAGTAATTCATAATAGGGCTGATTAGGTCTAACCATTTTTTTAAACAAATTCTTTTTCATCTTTTGTTTTGAAGATAATGGCCTTGAAAATCATAAATTTTAAAACTTTTTCATAATAAAAATATTTCACCGTGAATTGTCTGAATCATTGTCTTTGAAGTTTAAGCATTCAATTGACCTTTGCAAATATTGTGGATAATTCCAGATATATTTAGATATAACGAAAATTGATTACATGAAAAATTTATAGCAAAAATTTCTAAAGTAACTTACTGAAAAATAAGGGTTTTCCAGACGCTTAAAATTGCTTTGAATAAATATAATACAATTTTTATTTCCTTCAAAATATGTTTTTTTAAAACGTAAAAAGATATCAGCAAAAGCTTAAAATACTTTGCAATGGTTTGCGTTTAGGAGCAGTTATTGGAAAAAGAACTGTATATTTTTAGTTATTAAAAAATGATTAAAATTTAAACTTGAGGAAACCGATAATCTTTTTAAAGCATCTAATGCCATATCTTTGTATTTATTCATTTACTTTCTTAAAATCAATAAACATTGCCAATGAATACGGTATATTTTTTTTTATTTCCTACTTATTTCAAATAAAAAAGATAAGGATCTCATTTTTATATCATTAATTTATAATTTTTTGTTTTGTTTTGTGACAAAAAAATTACGTTTACCTGAATATAATACTTATTTATCATTTTTATATTAATATAATAAATAAATTTTTAACAAGAAAAAAGTTGTTCCTTTTCTATATATGTTTTTATTTTTTTTATATAATTCAAATAAAAAAGATATATGTATGTTTGATTTTTATAAGTATATGAGCTTATGAATTTTAACTTATTTTGTGATTTTTAGTTATTAAAAATAAGAAATTTCAAACAAGAAAAATGTAATACTTAATAATATGAACTAAATTTATTTTACCACTATTTCTGTTTATTAATTTTAAGTATTTAATGTTGAATAAATTTTTTTTTATTAACAAAAATTAACATTTTATTGATTTTCTTACTATAAAAAATGTTTGTTTATTTAATTAATTTTTATTTAATTTTGGTAAATTTTTGATAAAATTGTGGTAACCATATTTGTTTAAAAGTGGCAACCCTGCTCATGACTTAGGATACTCATATTTATTTGAGCCGCCGCATTCTAGCTTCAAAGAAGAGAATATGAGTCGCGTTGCGTGCGCTAAGGGTGAGTAGGTTTTTGTAATTATTTTTTTCGGATATACTTAGAGTCGCAAAAAAGCTATCCGTTGCAGATCTCTGATCCCCACCATGGAAGTTAAGCCCACAAGCCCACAAGCCCACAAGCCCACAAGCCCACAAGCCCAAATAGCCACAAGCCAGCCAAATAGTTAAGCCCACTGTTAGTCACAAGCCAGCCAAATATTATTGACAGGTAGACTAAGTTGGCCTAAATTTATATTCTTTTCGTTCTTGTTAAGTCGCGTTTGCTTATTAATCAATATGTAATTTCAATAACAATAAGCAAACTTACTCAGCAATATTTTAATTCCAACATTTAAATAATAATTGAGCAATATTTTAATTGGAGCTTATTAAGAAATATGTCAAAATAACAATTAGTAAATATTATTAAGCTAAGTAATCAAATTGGAACTTATTAAGAAATATGTCAAAATAACAATAAGCGAATATTATTAAGCTAAGTAATCAAATGTAAACTATAAATAACAGAAAATAAAATTATGTCTTCAGTTGAAGTCAAACAGAGTAATTGAGTGTTTATTTTTTTTTTTGGTCTCTGCATAACAGTGACCATAACTTGGATGCTTGGTATTTTAATCTCCTCCAGCAATAAATTTTGGACCAAATCTGTTAAAAGAGCTTTGGTAGTCATCAGCTTTGACGGAATAACGAGGTGGATAATAAACAGCGCATAAACATATATCAAATTGCGTACATATAACTTTAATACATGATGATTTTACATACAGCTCTGTTATATTATTCATGGAATCATATTTAAGATTGTTTTTGATTAAAATTGCCGAGCCACCATGAGCTCTATTATTAGGATGGATAGCTTTGACGATGTCATAGCCGCTGATTTTAAAATAACTTCTATCGGTAAAATGTGTTTCAGAAACTAGTTAGACGTCTTTATTGTTTAAATTAAGAAAGACTTTTATTTCTTCTCTATGATTGGAAATGCCAATGGCATTCCATATTGCAATTCGCAGATCTAGTTGCATAATTTGTTTATTAAAATTGTCATCATATTTAACAATTTGTTTGTTAGTTCAAACTGTTTAGCAAGTAGTGCTTCAATTTTTTGTAAAGAGTTGGAATCACTAGATGATAAATTACCTTTTAAAGTTTGAGCATAGGACAAACGGTTTGAATTATTCGGATCGTGAACTGGTACCGATGTTGTAGAATATTGTTGCTGACTTAAAAATGGGTTGTTGAGGACTTGTTGAGTTCTATTTTGTAGTAAGTATTTTTTTTTAGCGGCGAGTTCTTGGTACATCCTACATCCCTTGTAGCTAGCTGCATGACCTTGAAGGCAATTTACGTATTTAGCTGGTGTATTGCAATTTTTTAACAAAGTTTTGTTTCATGATGCGATGAACATTTTACGCAATTTAACATTTTGGTGCAGTATGATTTGCTATGATCAAATTCTTGACAGCGATAACACTGAATAATGTCGCTAATTTTTTGTGGGGGCTCAACATTAATAATTGTATTGCCTATGTGCTTGACTTGATAAATTTCTGCATTGCTATAATTCGGTTCAAGGTTCGGTGCGAAGGTTCTCTCTAGGGTTGTGCTTAACAGTTCCAGAGACGGAACGGACATGGAACGATTCTTTTGTAGCAAGGAACTAGTTCACGGAAACATGTAAGCAGAACTATCTAGTTCCTTTGCTTATTTTAACTGTATAGACTATTTGAACTGTTCGCTTGTTGAACTACAAAGGGAATTTGAAGCATGTCCGCGGAACTATTTAGTTCCTTTGTTTATTTGAACTGCAGGGACTATTAGAAACGTTTATTAGAATTGTTTGATTCTTGACTTGCAGATAAAAATTGTTAAGGTCCTTGTAGAATTTCAACACAACGCTCTGACTAATCGTAAAAACAATGAAACAAAATTTTTTGATATATTTATTATTTAGTTATTTTAAATCAAAGACAATATTTCATATAAAACGGAAATTTTATAATATGGCAAATAATTTCATTTAATTTAAATATAAAGTATAAGTAACAAAATTGTACCATAATAGAACAAATTATAAAAATTATCTTTGTTACAAAATAAATATTTGAATTAAAAGTATGCAGTAAATTTAAAATGTTGCTAAAAAGGGAGTAAAGGAGCATTCAAGCCGTTCCTCATGCATGTCCTATGTACCAGATTTTAACATGTCCGAGGAACTATCTAGTTCTGCTAGTTCCATTTGTTTAAATGAAAGCATGTTCAAAACGAAATGGACAGAGCAATGTGCACAACAAGAACAACGAAATGTCATCTTACCATTTCATATATCAGTTCTTTCGTTCGCTCACAAACATCATCTTTGTATTTCTCGTCGATCACATAAATTCGTAAAGCCGTAATAAATGCGAAAGAGATGTCGGTTAATATTGCTAATTTAAAAAAAAATCATTGCAATTGGATATGTTTGGACATGCTAAAAATGAATAGAAGGAATGATTGGAACTATGTCCGACTGTGAACATAGTTCCGCGAACTATACAGGTTCGGAACGACCCATCTCTAGTTCTCTCGTTATACGAGAACGAATATTTGTTATGTTATAAACACAATTGGGGCTGCAGGCGGGTAGCATGTAGCCTGTTAATATAGATCAATGTATTTCTTATGTTATAAACACAATCCACATCACACGCCGAGCTTGTCGTGCGGCTTCAGAACACGCAGTAGCCGGACAATTTTTATTTTCTAATTTGACAGGCGTGTATTGAAAAACAAATAAAAAAGGCTGCGTTCAGACGAGAATCAAATGACTGAATTAATCCAAATTTGTGATTTTTTTCCAGCTAATAATATGAACTATGCGAGAGCGAAAATTAACTTCGATCATAATCAAAATTTTGATAACGCTCAAGACCTGAATCAATAAGTCAAATAGAGTAAAAAAGAACAAAAGAAAGGATTACCTTAATCATTTGATTGTCGTCTGAACATAGCCAAAAATTGTATTCCACATGTCAGCAATAATTCTACAAGCCAGTGGAACTTACACGTCGCACGCCCGTAGCCCCAATTGTGTTTATAACATTACGTTTCTCACTTTGTGGCCTTATTCTTCTAGATCTGTTTTTATAATCTCTAATGTCATTGAGAGACATACATTTTTAAAAACTGCCCTAAATGCTCTCTTGTTTAAGTTGATAAGTATGAAAATTTATTTTATCACTTTAAGGGCTTGAAGTGAGAGCTTTATATCTATCAACTGTTTTAACCATTACCCGTATGTGGCCATCTCTCAAGCTTTATAGCTATACTCATCAATAGTAATAATATTAGATAGATATTTTATCATACCGCTTACGTCACTAACATTGGAAAAGAATATGGGTGGTGGTTTTAGAGTATCTGGAGTTTCCAAAGGCTCATTATTTATTTATGTCCATATTGCTTTCGTCATCAGCCTGATCATTGGCCGCATTCTAGCCGAAAAAGTGCTCAAGTAGCGAAGTAGCATAAAATATTTTCGCTATATAAATTGTGACATCTCAAAGAACATGTTCTGTGAGAGCATACCATTCAGCCCGAAAGTTGTGGAACAGTTCTTTCCGCTGAATGCAGGCATTGTCTTCGCAGAGCAGCAAACCTGTAGTTATTACTAGAAGCTGCTTTATTGTCATCAGGAGTAATTCGTTTACGCTGGACACCTGATGAGTAAACATTTCCTCGCTTTCCTCTTTGACTGACCACTTTTTGCCAACCATCTACAACGCCGTCATCGTCGTCTTCACTCATGTAAGTGCAAGCTTAACCTTGCTTATACTTTTTTTTCTCTTTTTATTTGGTTTTGTTTATGATGTTAATGATTAAAGCACTTTAATCACAAATAAGTGTTCAATTACAACCGTTCTTTTCTGCGTTTGGTGTATTTTATGTACATATGTATGTAAAATATTTTTTCTTAATTTTTGAAAATAATTTGTTCAATTGATTTATTTTTCGCTGTTCTCCGTTTCAAAATCAGAATTATTGAAAAAAATAAAACCAATTAAAACCAATTTTTCTTATAAAAGTATTTTCTGAAAATTTTTCTAGTATATATGTTGAAATAAAATATATAGAAATATGTGTTTAAATGATTAAATATATACACAGTAAAAAATATGAGCATGAATTTTATACTATTTTGTATACATATAAATCCAAACCAAAAATGTTATAAAATTTATACCATCAAATCATATAAATTTTTCCAGACCATTTTTCTCGTCAGACCAATCGAAACCACTATATTTTTAAATTTCCCGATTTCGGTGAATTTTTTTCTTTCGAACAAGAATATATTTTGATTAACACATAATATTCATATGATATTTTTAAATTGTATTTGTTTTATTATTTTTATAACATTGAGTGGTATAAAATTTATAAATTGTTTGGAATAAAAAAAGTTTATACCACACAGATGTTATAAAAAAGATAAAATTTACCCTCAAATTTTTTACTGTGTACATTTCAGACGAAGACAATAAAGGATATGCTTTGAGTTAATTAATAACAGCACTCGTATCGTTTTCCCATTTGTCTGCTGATGTGAAAAATCAAACGCATAGTTGAAAACACACATTTTCATATAACTTTTTTTAATTTGGTTTGATGTCATTGTCCTTTGGTAGAAGTTGTTGCATATGTTAAGGCACCAGCAGGTACCTGTTCTTGTTCAAGTAGCAATGATTTAACTGATGTAACATATGGCGCCAATTGGTTACAGTGCAATGCTCCTTGGAATCGTGAGAATTTCAAGTGTTTGTTAAGAAAATTAAAATTTTTTACGTTAAATAATGGCTGTTTAATAAAATTATACAACTCTTAAGGATTACAGATTACCCTCTAAAGATTTCCCGAATAAAAATCAGGAAATTTCGGCTTCGAGTCTAAATAATTTTACTTACATAAATTGCCGTATCTTCAAAAATTTTAGGTATCATTCCAGAAAAATTGCAGTATCTACATAAACTAAGCAAAAAAATGCCGTATCTATATTCAGAAGCCGCATTTTTCCTTTGATCTTTTGTGTTTTTTTTTTAAGTCAATTTTTTTAGTTAAAAAAAATAAAATTTTCTCCAAATATACAATTTTTTAATTTGCTTATAAGTACATAATAACATAAGCACTACACGATCGCTTCGATCCAAAAAATGTCGATCCTTTCTTTTTGGTTAGATGGTCTTGAAAACATTTTAAACAGAAAATGTTTTAAACTTCTATTTTTATATAGGCTTAAAAGATGTACTTACTATGTAAGTATTTCAATGTTTTTATTCACCTGAATTCGAAGGAAAAACACGCAAAAAGCAAAAAAATACCTTGTTTTGTGCTACAGTTTTTAAACGATTGCTAAGTTCATTTAAAAATATCCATAACTCATAAATTAAGTTAAGAAATTTTATTTGAAATTAAGAACAATATAATAGGAATTCAAGGTAGATCGCAGTGTAGAAAGATTTTTAACAAAGCTAAAAAATCGGATAGAACTCAATGCTGGGAAGAGAATAAATCAAGTTTAAAAATTTTTAAGAAAGCACTTCGAAAGGTTCAGCGCAAATCCTGGAGACTTTTCTGCGGTAATATAGAGGATTCTTCCGAAACATCAAGACTCCGTAAGATCCTCGCTTCTAGTCCTAGAGAGAAGGTCGTAGATCTTCTTCTGAGTACCCACTTCCCGGATTGCTCTGTAGACCCAACTCGCATTAGGTGTGAGAGTGATCTGGCGATAAGTAATCCTTCGAAAATCATATCAGAGAACAGGACGTAGCTATTGCTGCACAGGGAAAGTTTCCTGGCACTCTCTTGTAGCTGCTTGGATCAGTGCTCTCTGATCTTAACCCATTGACCCAACCAACCGGTGTTTGATTGATCGAGCGTATAAGTTGTCCATTTTCAATAATTTTTTAACTATGAAGGTAAATGATATCAGGAAGATCGTTGATATCAATAATACTTTGATCGTTGGCTATTTGAAAATAGTATTCACCATCACCACCCGTAATTTCAAAAAATACATTGCCAATAGACCTTTCTGTAAATAATACTACATATATACATGTAAAGTTCAAAAGAAGATAGTAACTATGAGGTCTTTTAGCCAAAAGACAAAGCTATATTTTGCAATAAAAAAATCAAGACCTAACAACACCTGGATGACACAGATATGAATCAAAGTTAGCGTTCGATTAATCGAACGTTGGCGCTTATCCCATACCATAAAATCCTATACAAATGAAACATATCGTATAACAAGTTTATTTCAATAAAAAACCAGTATTTATTGAATTTTTACAATTTTAGATTATTTATATAGGTAATATGTAGCAATAATCAATATTTGTAATAATCAAAAGTAATCAATAATTGTTTTGTAATCTCAGAAAGTAGTAGGACAATAAAAAATAATTTTTCATAAAAAATCTTTATCTATATAGCACTAAATTCGCATTAACTATTTTGCGAAACAAACGATTAAAATCAACTAAAAAATAAAAATATGATAATCACGCAAACACAATAGAAATGGGTGAGACGCTGTCGTTTGCCGGTAAAATTTGGCGTTATGTATTTGTATGGAATTTTGTGGTATGGGATAAGCGCCAACGTTCGATTAATGGAACATTTGATATTTTGACATAACGAGAAAACGGATGTGGTTTGAAATTTTTTATGACGAGTTTGGAGTCAGGGAACTCTAATTACTCTAGAAATATACTTTACATAAAAAAATTCAACAATTTTTTCAGCGCGGTAGAAAATGGGTTAATGGCTGTGGTCTTTAACATAACAGGAAATACAAAACTCCGCTCATAATTTCTCCGCGTCTTGATGGCATTCAGCTTCACTTCGAGGAAAAGGCAAAATACTTGTAAGTTATTTTAGATAGAGAGTAAAGCACGAAACCGAAAATTCTTGAGCGAACTAGGAAAGCCAATGTTGCTTTATACATACATATATACACATAGGTAAAACACGGTGACTAACCCCGAATATTGCAAGTTTGATTTCTAGCTATAGTGAGGCCAATCCTGCTATACGGTGTATGTGTGCGGCGGACAGCAGTGGGCTAGCACTCGTTCAGGTCACTCCTCTATTATCGATCCTGTAGGAGAATTTGCTAGCAACATTGTCAGCACTATTGCCACTCCCTCATTCGAGAATGGCTTTCACACAGTAAGGGAAGAGTGGGACGGGCCACTTAACCAAGTTGGCACGCATATTTTTACTGACGTCTCAAAACTTGAGAGCAAAGTCGAGTGATGCGTTTTTTCTACGGATCTGGACATCAGAACCTCACTTAAACTGCCAGAGCATTGCAGCGTTTTCCAGGCTTAAATAATGGCCAGTTATAGAGCTATGGAAAGGCTGAGGAATAATGAGATATTAACTAGATAATGTATATCTACATTTTTTCGGACAGCCAAGCAGCGATTAAGTCTCTTGGAGGTGTGTTACTAACATCACCAACAGTCCTTAAATGTCACTTGTCTCTTAATGAGATGGCCTATAAGTTCGACATTCATCTGACCAGGGTACCATGGCATAGGGACATTTCGGAAAATTGTAGAGCGGATGAGCTCGCTAGGGAAGGTAAAACGGTAAAGCTGCTGCCTTACATGGAAATATTATTCTATGGCAACATGCCACAGAAATAGCTAATTTGAGGTGGAAGCATAGCAACAACTCTAACACAGCTAGACAGATGTGGCTTAGTTTTACTGAATAATGAACGGCGAAACTCACTCAAATGGCAAGGAAAAATCTCTCTATTCTGATAGCCGTGTTAACAAGGCACTGTCTAATAGGCTACCTATAGCATCTAGGTAGCCTCTTTTTTGATGATCTCGGGAGCTTGAGGAGGTAGACGTTAAGCGTCTACTACTATTAAATACAAGTACAGGTTGGTTCCACGACAATGTCTAGGAGAGCAGGCGAGGAGGAGTAGATCAACTCTGGTATCACAACGGACATAATATCTGGTCTATGTGGGCCGGTCATGACCGGCCGCCACCTTAACCAAACCTAACCTTATAGGAATTCAGACAATTTTAAATTACAGTGGCTCACAACGAATGTCGTTGTTAGAAGAAAAGGTATTTCTTAGCACTTTTGCATTGATTTCAGAAATGACAATGTATGAAGAAAATTGCACTATATATTTTTTACAAAACCTTATTTTTTGGTGAACAAAATTCAACACAAACATAATTAAAAAATTAGAATATAACGGTGAAACAAATTGAAATCGAAACAAACCTATAAAAACGAGCTCACATCGAAAGTCGGGCAAGTAATGAAAAAATGCAAATCATGGTCCGTAAACCGTTGTTCCTGCTTTAAACTTTTTATTACTGTTGGAATAACTTCAGTCAAACGCAAAACTTAAAAAAATAAACATTTCTCGAAAAGTGAGTTAATCAACACTGGCAGAGAGGCAGCTCGTGATAGATCATTATTTGAAAGAAAAATTTGAGCGAAAAATTTTACAAATCATCTTAAAAAGTAAATCAACAGTGCACGATATAATCAAGCGTTATATACACGATAAGAAGATATGCAATAAGGAACGTACAGTAGCTAAAAATAAACTTAGCTCCAAAAAGAGTTTTGAGAAAAAAATTGATTAAATAGAAGAGTAGCACGAAAAAAGCCATGTATTAGCAAGAAAAATATAAAAGTAATCCTCAATTTCGTGCGTGAGCGAATGACGAAAGACTTTTCATTCTAGAGCAAGGTTAATAGGTTAACAGAATAACTTGGGATATTTAGCACTTTTTAATTATAAACATTTATTAAAGGTTTTGGTTACCGATGAGAGATAATTTATTTTATTTGGCTCAAATGGAAGGCAGAAACCGAATGAAAAATTTTGTAATAAAGATTTTAAACATACGGTTAAGCATGGTAGAGGATCAGTCATGGCTTGGGGCTGTGACTGATGTTATAAGGATTAATTTTATTGAAGATATAATGGACAAAAATATGTTCCTTGACATTCTCATGGCGCACGTAAAAGAAAGTGCGGGCAAATAAGGAATTGCAGACAATTTTGAGTTTAATCAAGACAATGACTTGAAGCTTACGACGCTCTTGGTAAAGAATTGTGTACTTGATATTTATCCAAATAACATAAAAACAACCTCACAAGGCCCAGATTAAAATGTTATAGAACATCTATGGGATGAACTTGAACCCAGAGTGTAGTATCAGGGATGGGCAACTAAAGATGTACTAAAAAGTATCCTAAGAAAAGAGCGAAATCAGATTGGAGCTGATGTTTGTAAAAATTTGGTTGCACCCATGCCAAAAATTTTGCAAGCAATCATAAAAGAAAAAGGATTGGCAAAAAAATATTAAATTCTTAGTTTTAGCATTGAATTCCCTATCTGCCCGACTTTATGTTATGTTCTTATTTTTCAACTATATTTCTGTTTAATTTTGCTCACTAATAAATAACATTTTGAAAAAAATATTTGCTCCAAGTTTCTTCTTACATTTTCATTTCCGACTTACGTTGTGAGAAACTGCAAATCTATAAAAGATCAATTGATATTCATGGAAAATAATATATTGTGTAAAAATTGAAATGTTACATTACTGTTATAATAACCTCGAAGATCTCTTCGGATTTTTAATTAATTGATATTTTCTGAATTTTAGCTGATCTTTCTCAATTTCAAATGATCGTTTTTGAATTGCATTACTTTTTCTAAATTTCAATTGATCTATTCTGAATGTCAAATAATATTTCTGAATTGAGTTGATTTTTTTGTGAATTGCAATTGAAAATGGTGTAGAGCAAGTTGTTTTCAGAAACGACAGCAAAAATTGAAGAAAAAGGTTTTTAAAAAAAGGCACAGTTTCGATAGTATCGTGAGTATAGACGTAGAATTCCTTTTTATATAGTAATAGAGAAAAATTCTGTTTTTTTCATTCATATTTTTAAAAGCTATTTAAAAACATTTCATCTTTTTTTCAAGTTTTCCCGATATTTATTTTCATTTATTAAACGTTACTTTGAATTACATTTTGTTGTAACCAACATAAAAAATAAACAACAAATTCATCACTAAAAATATCAAACGAAAACTTTTTATAAAACAAAACAAATTTTTACATGAATTTAATTTTAATTGTAAGCTTTTTAGATCAAGTAAGTTTAAAGAAGGCAACAAAAACAACAAATTTGTTTTTGAATAATTTTTATTTAGAAGATGAAATGTTTTCAAATAGTTTTTAAAAATATGAATGAAAAAAAACAGAATTTTTCTCTATTACTATATATAAAGGAATTCTACGTCTATACTTACGATACTATCGAAACTGTGCCTTTTTTTAAAACGCGTGGTATTTGTGTGGTAATTTTTAATGATCGTGAAATTTTTTGTTATTTTTTTATTGCGGTAGAAACTTTTTTGTTTGTCTTTACAATGGTAATTTTTGTTGTATTTAATTGATGTTATTGTGAAAAAGTAACTTTTTGTCGGAATTGTTTTAAATTTGAAATGGCAACCTTGGCTAGTAGTAGTACATTTTTTTGTAGCCACATACTGGCTCTCTAGTTACATGCATCTGTATACTCTATTGCATTACAACCCAACAAGCCATGAATGTTACTGTGCCAGCTAAGCGGTCCTTAAAACGGCAGCGTCTGATTTGCTGGTATGAAAATGACAAGTTTTTGTACCTTTAAACCGTTCTCTATATAATTGTAAAGTCCTTTTTTATATTTATCAAGAATCGAATTGAAATTGATGTCATATTCGCTTGATGTGTCATTTGTTCTTGTCTTTTTTCCCTTTTTTTCACCCTTTTATTGAAATCAAGGTAGTGCAGTTGAGTTACCGTTTATTGTTTAGTTTATTGTTGCAACTTAATAAAAACTATTTTAAGAAAAGGTTGCAACTGTTTAACAACAAATAAAATTAATATACAACTTAAAGTTTTCTATATGACCTTGTTATTTTTTGTGTTGATTTTCTATGATTTTAATGTAAATTCTAATTGTTTGATAGTTTAAATCAGTGTCGGGCAGCTTTGCGCACTTGAGATTGTGTTTTTGCAGTAAAATTTGTATTCATCTCACCTACAGAACGATCAAAGCTTCAGTGTACAAGCGAATGTCAAGCAGATAAGATCTGCGCTTGCGTGTTCCTTGAATATATTATATTATATCTGTATCAATAAGCAACAATAGCTTTAGTCGATTTAAGACAGAACTGAGTTATTGATATAGTTGTGAGCCACGTATATACAGGGCTAGGCGATTGAAGTACTACCTATTCAAAAGACCATATGTTTTTTTGAGTGAAAATATTTTTATTGATTCAAATTACAAAATGTGTGGAAATAATCAAAATTTCAGAATCCATTCACTTTAACTCGATGTGCCCACCTTTTGCCTTAACTATGGCCTTGAAACGGTTAAAAAATTAATTGCATGCTGCACGAATCTGATCTTGCGGTATTTTGGCCCATTCCCGTATAATGGCTTTCTTAAGCGCATACTGGCATATTTTTTAGTGTTCACCTTGCTCTCCAAAATGCCCCAGATGGAAAAGTCCATCGGATTTGCATCTGGCGAATTCGAATGCCATTGTGTAGACGAAATGAAGTGTGTTTTTTAACCATTCTTGGTTCACATGAGCTTTATGAGACGGTACCGAGTCTTGTTGGAACGTCCATGGTCTACGACCGAAATGTTTGCGTGCCCATGGCTCCAAAGCTGCATCCAAAACCTTTTCCCGATAATAATTCGCATTGATCTTTACACCAGGCTCGATGAAAACGATTGGACAGCGTCCATCGGCGGTCACAGCTGCCCATACCATTACTTGAGATGGAAAATTACTTCGGGTGGCCGTTCGTAGGCTCAAATTTTCGTGCGTGCGTTTAGTTAAGTAAACACGATCATTTTGAGAGTTGATGAATTGCTCAATAGGAAAATTTTTTTCATCAGAGAAGACAATGTTTGGAAATTCACCACGTTCGTGCAAGCGTAACAACTCCTTTGCTCTTTCGAGTCTAACTTTTTTTGCTTTGGTGTAAGATCGTGTACCTTTTGGTACTTGTAAGGCTTTACCTTGAGCTCATTTTGCAATATGCGCCGTATGCTTCGCTGGGATATTTTCAGGTCTTTGGCCATTTGATTACCACTACGACGTGGATTTCGTTGAAGTCGAGCCTTCACTTTTCGAACCATTTCATGTGATGTTACGATTTTTTTTCGTCCACCACCATAGCATTTGGCTATGCTGCCTGTATCATTATAACGATTTATGGTGCGATACACAAACATTTTATTCACTTTGAGATGGCTCAGCTCACGAACAATAGCTGGTTGTGATTTTCCGGCCAAATATAACGCAATCACACTATTACGTTTGAATTCCATTTCGAATAACTTTTGTTCTATAAAACTTAGATGCAAATGCTAGTAGTAGCTTGCAAACAATATAAACAGCTGTAATTGGTATGAATTTGACATAGCTGGCAATATCGGTTTGCTAGTATTGCCAACGTGAAGTTGGTAACACTTCAATCGCCTAGCCCTCATTATTATGAACACACAGAATCTAAAACTTCTAGCATGACCTTAGGCAAAGATATGAAGCAAAAACAAAAGACCCTTTCATATAACTTATATGGCGATTGAAAACTTTGAAGCATGATTTCTGGAAACTTTGAAACAAGACTTAGGCTGTTATTGCTCATCGACACAGATATAACGTAAGATTACACTGTATAAAATGTTATGTTTGCAAAATTTTTAAAAGTATGTATGAAAACAATTTTTTATTTTTAGAAAATATGGCATGCCGCGGCATCAAAGAGGTAAAATTAACAAAAATTGTGTATTACAAGGCATTACGATAATTTGCATGGCCAATATAAGGTAATTGTGGGGCATGCGATGGAGAAATTAATTAATTATTTAAAAGCGGCATGTCCGCATATCATATCATATAGTGATCAGTTCCAAGAACGTAAAATGAAAGCATCTTACGCTGTCAGTTTGGCCTTGGCAAAACATAATAAGCGTCATAAGCACAATAAAAAAACTTATTTGTTTTGTTCTATTAACCTGCCTTTATATATTTCTGTCTTCTTATCTGTATTTTACATTATCCGTCTATCGGTCTGTTTACATTTGACATTCCATCCACTACTTATTCATTTAATTTGGCAATACAAATCCGAGCAAAAAAATATCCCATAATGCCTAGTAAGATTTCTGCAAAAAGTGCTTTAGCACTAATTTGTTTTCAGTGTGAGCTTTAAAGCACTCATTAATACATACTCAAGATGAGCAAGTATAGGTGTGCAAAGCTGCCCGACACTGGCTTAAATCGTTCTTGATTTTAAATACAAATTCTAGTTTGATAGTTTAAAATCGTTTATTGAGCTTTAGGTCAGGTTAAACTAGTTAATCAATCAGCTAACTAATTAATCAGCTAGTGATGTTTTTTTTTTCTTTTCATATTGAAAGTGTTATTGCTGTTGTTTCTTTAAAAAAATTCGTTAGAGCAATTAATTGTTCTAACCTGACCTAAAGCTCAATAAACGATTTTAAACTATCAAACAACTAGAATTTGTATTTAAAATCAAGAATGATTTAAACTATCAAACATTTAGAATTTGTATTTAAATCATAGAAAATCAACATTAATATACAACTTAATAAATGGCACGCTTATATGAAATACACAATGCATAGTTTGCTGATATCGAAACGGTCCGCTTCAGTACAGCCGATTGGCTATCTGGGGAAAAAAAGCAACTCATGTGTATTAATATATGTATGCAACAAAAACAGCAACAACAAAAGCAGCACAACAACGAACGACGTAATAACGAACCACACAAGCAAACACAACAACAACAACAACCTTAAAAGCAGCATAAGCAGCTACTGCAGCTAAGCAGCTTGTGCATTACTCATACGAATATATGAATTTTTCATCTTCTTAGATTTTGCTATTTTATTAGATATTCGTTTTATTCCCACTAAGACTGATATTTTGGCATTTTTTTTTTCTTTGTACGATGTATATTAAAGGCTGTAGGTTAGGGCGGGCCAAATTTTTTGTCGATTAAAGCCACCCCCTGGGATGATTCTATAGACAATTCTAAGCAACTATGGTGAAGAAACCATAGGTCTATCTCGATTTTCGAGTCTCCCACTTTTCAAAAAATTATTTTTCCCCTATAACATCATTGATTCAAAATTCGATTTTTTATTCATCGTTATATTATCTTTTTTATGTGTATATGGGGGGTTTTTGGGGTCGAGAAATTCATTTGTGATCTTTATTTTTACCTATGACCACCGCCAGAGGGCGTTTCATGCATATTTTAACTATTTTTCGTCTATTTTCTGAGAAAAATTTAAATTTTTTTCGGTAATATTGATCTTTATTTTATTTTTTGTCAACAGAAATTCAACCTAAAAACTAAGAACATGTGCAAAAAAAACAAAAAAATTAATTTAGTGGAAGAAAAGCGAAATAAGTTATTTTTGAAAGTCTTTCTTGCTTTCCAGTCTGGGGTATTTTGCACGGCTTTCTGATGTAACTGCCATAACACTGTGTCGATTTTTTTGTAAAACACGTTTAGAAACGCTAGCCAGCAACTGAACATGTCTTTCCGTTGCTTGTATGTGTACCGGAATTCTTGGATCAGGCAATGGTGGATCATCGTATTCTATATATTGTTCCAAATGATCATACGGAATGGTATGCGTAAACGGTGGTTCGAATAAAACATCATCTTTATTTAAATCAATCATATTCGTATAATCTGTACAATTGAAGTTTATCAAAGGTTTTTGATAAACTCTAAGATGTGCCGGGTCGTACAGATTTCTTCGGTAGTGTAAAATTTTCTTGATTGCGATGTTTCGTGTCTCTTTTTTATCATCAAATAACATCGCTAACAGAATATTTTCGGAATGTGCGTAATATGAATTGTCTTTAATGACATTATTCACAACTTGGCGTAGATTTGTATCCAAATATTGTGTCCAACGAATGAATTTGAGAAATAATACACTACCGAAGACCACCGAATTATAGTACTTGATGTTGAAGTGCATCGGCACATACACTTTCATTATGTATGTTGCCAGAATTTTCAAATTCCTTGATGGATTTTCAGTTGACACATACAACCGCAACAATCTATTCGCCTTGGTGAGCCAACGTGAATGTGCTATTGGTCCTGGTTTAATGTGAGACAAATCCGCAGGAACAACACCATTCGAAATTGCATTGGCCATTTTGTATAGGTACTTTGAATCGGTGGATAATTCAAATGGATCTAAATCAGGTGGCATGTTCTCTAGCACGATTATCTCGAATTCATCTATAAGCTGAAAAAAAAAGAAATTAGATGAATTAAATGCAATTTTACCATTTAATAATGGAAAAAATCGATGTGAAAAATGATACATACCGGAAGATTTTCACACGTTTCAATTTGTTTGCCCTACGTTCCGGTTGTTGTTCGTGGTCCAGTGGTCGATGATTTGTCCAAAGTGTTAAACAAATGACGAAATGGCAGCTCGTTGAAGTGCAGAAGGCATACAAACCAATGCAGCGGTCTATTTAAATGCAATTCAAATCGACGCAAAATCCCATTTCTTACGCCAGTATTTGTTGGCTCACCATCACAGCATATGCCGATTAATGCATCGAGAGCAATTTCTTTTTCGACGAAGAATCCATTCAATGTCATCAATTTGTGTTCAGCATCTTCATTTTCGACTTTTGTGTAGCCTATCAATCGAGAATTTGGTTCCTTCAAAACAACTAGATGTGGTTCTTTCACCATCCTTGGATGCAACTTCTCATCGATTTTTTCCATTGTTAAAGCATCATTTTTTCGGGCGTCGAATGAAAATGCTATCAAATTGGATGCATCATACTGCTTACGAAGCAATTCTTCTCTGCATTTGGCTTTTTCTCGACGCACTTTATTTTTATCCATGATGATCGGATTGCCATGTGCATCTTTTACGTCAATGTCTTGCATAAGGGATGTTGCGAGTGCTGCTGCTATTCTATCTGACACACCAAATCGATCACACATCGCAGCGAAGTTCGAAGCATTATATCTGGGAGTATACGGTCCTCGTATCAGTGGCGGAACATCTTGTGGATTTGAACTTGGCTCATCTGCATCAGTACTTGGTTCATATGCTAAATGGGTCTCTTCAACGCTTGTTGGTATTATTGTTGACGTTGGTGCTGGCTCATCAACTTCTGGCACGAATTCCGGTATCGTCAATCTTCTGACATTATTTTGATCTCGCATAAACACTTTCAAATGATCTGGAATCAATCCACATGAGCATAATGCTGCCTTCAAGTCACATTGACATTTGCCGATGTAAAATAACTCTTTTGTAGATTGCACGAACGTTCTGAATGTGGCGATTTTTGGATGTTTAGTTTCAATTTGATACTTGTCAATCAATGTACCCAATTTTCTACCAACACTTTTTTTTTGTTATAATTTCAACATTAAGTTGACTCCAAATTTCAATCAATTTGTCTGTTACGTGCGGTACGAATGTTTTATACGAAAACATTTTGTTTTCGAGTTTAGCACGTTCGGCCAAGAAAAAAAACATCTTAAAATATCCTGTTTCGTTGGCAGATTGAGTCCACTCAAATCACAAGATGCACCAAAAACAGCAACATCGTGCGTAGGCAAATGCTTCAAATGAGTTTCGTTACTTGTTGATGTTGTTGCGGTTTGCGATGTAGACGGCAATGCATTTAGATCCATTGCATACATAAGACTTAAAAAATAACTGAAATTAGTATATTTTAAAACATTTGGTTTGAATATATTTTTTCCACCTGCAAATTGGTAAAAACGCAATGGTAAAAATGATGAGAATTTTATTTATATTAGTTACGTTTCTTGTTAGAACGTATTAGTTTTTACACACTATGTGGGTGTTACTGGTGTTGCCTGGTTTCTCCTGGGTGCGTTGGTAGTCGGTGGGGATGATGTTGCTGCTGGTGGCGGAGCCTTGTGTCGTTAATTGCTGCGGCTGTCTGGTGATGTGCCGTCTGGTGGTGCTGTTGGTATGGCGGGTAATGCACTCTGGAGTATGCGAAAAAACTGACGCGTTTAAACAATTATAAATACGAACACAATTTCTGTACTTAATTTACTTTAATTTTATTTATTTAAAACTAACTAAATTCCATACGCAAAAAAACGAACCAACGCGGTTAAAGGAATGCGAGAGAAAAGCCAAAACGGGAGAAAAATCACTAAACATATGACAGCAAGTGTCAAAAGGCCGCACTGAACATCAACAACACAAAACCATCGCCGACCGTCAATACACATCAATGCAGTTTGCGGTGGGCGACGGGTTTGTTCAGTGCGGATATAAACAATTGACTTACTTAAAATTAAGAACAATAAATGTCAGAGATAAAAAGTCCGCAAAGCAGCAGAAATAATTTTGGTTAAAATAGGCATGAAACGCCCTCTGGCGGTGGTCATAGGTAAAAATAAAGATCAGAAATGAATTTCTCGACCCCAAAAACCCCCCATATACACATAAAAAAGATAATATAACGATGAATAAAAAATCGAATTTTGAATCAATGATGTTATAGGGGAAAAATCATTTTTTGAAAAGTGGGAGACTCGAAAATCGAGATAGACCTATGGTTCATTCACCAAAGTTGCTTAGAATTGTCCATAGAATCATCCCAGGGGGTGGCTTTAATCGAATTTTTCGGCTCCATACAAATTGGCCCGGCCTACTGTAGGTATACTCCAAAGTGTCAAATATCACTTTGAAAAAATTCGTGAAAATGACATACATACAAACAGCGCTGTAAGACGTAATTCTACGTCAAAAAATTTTTTATAAAAGATGTATGTACATAAAAGGTTATTAATAAAACTTCATAATTAAAATGAAATTCAAAAAAGATTTGCTCAATGCCTAGTAGCGTGCATCAAGAGCATACCTTTTACAGCCCTATTCTGGCAACTTGACAGCAATCAAACGGTATTTTTAAAATTTCTATGTTTGTTGTAATTTTTTTATTGCAAAATAAAGTTTGAAGCTCAAAAACAACATTTTTTTTAATGAAATTGTCACTAACTGAAAAGCAGTTGACAATTTTTATCAAAATTGATTATTTTTGTGCTTCAAATTTTGTTTTTAAATAAAAAAATTACTACAAACACATAGAAATAATAAAAATACTGGTGGACTATTGTCAAGTTGCCAGAATAGGGCTGTTACAGGTCTATTCTGGCAAAGTATCAATTGTTACCCAGTATTTTTATCATTTCTATGTGTTTGCCGAAATTTTGTGATTTCAAAACAAAATTTGAAGCTCAAAAATTATAAATTTGATAGAAATTGTCACCTGCTTTTCAGATAGTCACAATTTTGTAAAAAAATTTCGTTTTTTGAGCTTCAAATTTCTTTTTGATATCACCAAATTGCAGCAAACACATAGAAATAATAAAAATACTGGATAACAACTGATACTTTGCCAGAATATACCTGTTAGTCTCAATCAAGCCAGTCGGTTGCTTAACCATTTTTTGTTTATAATAACTCTACCACGTGATACCTTGCAAGGAGCATTCACTGTGACCCCCATAAATATGTCAAAAGTACTATAAAAAAACAGAGGCTCATAAAAAGAACATAGATAAAATAAAAAAGCAAGGAAAATAATGCAAGCCTTAGATGAGAGTAGAGCCCAGAATTAATTTACTAACAGAAGCTGTTCCTTAGCTAACTGCTAGTTTATAGGTGCTGCTGCTACTGCTGTTGCTGTTTTTGTGTTATTGTTGTTACTGTTGATGTTTGCTTTACGCTGTTGAATTATGACATTCGACTGTCATGTGACAAGGACTAGCACTAGGACCCTTTTTACGCGTGAGAAACTACAAACAGCACCTAAGTAAACACATTTTTATACAAACAAATCTTCAACAGCAGCAATAACAACAACAACAACATCAACCACATTAGCAAATATGGCAAAGGATTTCTTCAGCGAGCTACTGATGCATGCCCTTGGCTCAGATTACAAGGATCCATTCCTATGTTATTAATACTTGTGGCCATGCAAACGTCCACGCATCTTAAAAAAATGCAATATATAGGAGCTCTTCGTTGTTGTTGCTTATGCAACAGCTACTCATGTTGTTGATTAACGCATTCATTATGTCAACCGCTGCAGTAAATTAGTTACAAGTGCATTCATCACGCCTACCGCTTAATTCGTTTAAAAAAATTTTTTAAATAAAAACCAATATTATTTTTAAAGATTTGTTGCCAAAAGATAGCCAAACGTAGTGATTGCATTGATATGTTTGTTTGTGTAGAAAAAACTGTGAAAACGCTTATTACGATACTTCTCATTGCATTATGTTGCAACACGGTGTTATGTCTATCTCGATATAAGTGTTCCGTTTCCTTAAGCAGGATATCATCGAGTCCTTGTCATGCTGCACCATATGGCATAGTTTTTTTTTAAAATTCTTCTTTTGCTTTTGCCTTTGCTTTAACATCGCAGCAAGCACAAGAGCAACGAATAGAGTAAAAATTTCTTACAAGTTCTCACACAGCAGGTTACAGTTACATAAGATGCTAGCTAGTGTTTTGTATACATTTTTTCCTTGAGGACATCACTTTAAATTGGTGTTGACAGTTTGATGAAAAATTACTTTTTAAAGTGGCATAGCAACAAATTTAAATATTAAAAAATGCACTTAACTCTTTTTCAAAGACATACATCACTTGTGTGTGGGAAAAATATAAGCTCAATATTATTAGAGCTATTTAAAAAAAACATAATACGCTTCAAAGCAAAATTACCCTACAGCCAAGGGCGAAGAGACAGTTGCCCCCCCCCCCTCCCGGCTTGATCTTGGATTTTTAATTTAATCGATGGTTTTTTAGATTGTTTCTATACGTGATCTTTTTTAATGTGTGATTTTACCTTTTTCTTTGAAACTAGAGCTGAAAAAGTCAAAAGCAAATCAGTATTTTTAAAGCGATATTGTATAATTTTGTATAATATTGTATACTGTTCAAACAGAAAGTTAAAAACTTAGATATTTACATGGGGTAGATAATATGCACATTTTCATTTTATTTTTCGTTATACAGAAATTAAAATAACCTTTTCGATACCGTTTGTATTGGAGGTTGGAGTATCGGTAGTAACCCAATAAATCTGGGAGTTGTCAATATCGAACTGCTTCAAAATATTTTTCACTTTCGTTTTTTCGGCATTTGATCGGATCACACTAAAAAAGTTACAAATTTAAAATACCTGAAACAAAACAGGCAAAATGTTAACCAGAGTTACATTTCAAGTTGACGAGAGCTGCCATATGGTTAGCAGTCAATGCCAGCTATCTGAGAGTTGGAGCAAACAATCAAAAAACTTGCACACCGCCAAGTTGGATTTGTGAATTGATTCAACTGTTTTAATGGTACATGGTAAGCATCAGGTAAAAAGACACCATACATTCATTTTGAACTATTTTTATTGACTAGTAAAATGCATGAATGAAAGATATGGTAAAATAAATTGTATAACGTTTCCTCACCCCCACCCCCCTAATTTACATCCTGCCCACGCCCTTGCCTCCAGCTTGTCAGAATTTATCTTCGACTTGGCCAATTATGGAACACCGCATCGTACCTTCACATTTCATTTGATTTTGCCAAATTAAAAATTCAGAGTGCATACTGAATATCAAAGGATAGATGTAAAAAATTCAAGTTATTGTATTTACTTTGGTGGAATTTTAAAATGTCCATTAACATAAAGCTAAATTGTACGACAAGCAGGCTTCTTTTTCTCAGATTGTAGGTTAACCCATCATGGACTGACCCATGTTCCCGTTGAGCTAGAATGATGAAACTTTCCAAAAATATTTAGTTTAATGTAACTTAGCAAATAAAATTAAAAATTTTTAATTATCCTTAGGGGATTGGCTGTAAGTAACGTTGCCTATACACAATGCTGGTATTTCACGATACAAATTTGCAGAAATTTGGTGCATACAAATTTGTTATTCAATTGAGTTCAAATAAGCTGACCCCGACATTTTTAATTTTCAATGGGACGATATCACTGAACATACTTTTCCAATATGAGTTACCAAATTTCTACAAGCAAAATCTAGCGTTTTGTGATGCAATCATCACAAGAATTTCCACAATGCAATACAAAATATACAAAAATAAAAAGTCCAACCAACGCACACTGGGGCCGCCCCATAAAAACACTAAGGCGCCTCATGAAAAAAGTTGTTCGGCACAAATGTTCAAAATAATCCTTGGTTTATGTTATGATGGTTTTCCAAATATTTCGACTCTAGCAATAGCCATCCGTAAGCTGGAATGGCATGAAATAACCTCTAAAAATCCAGTTTTTTGTAAAAATATTGGCTGGTGTGGTAATTCAAAATAAAAGAAACGGTCAGAAATAGTGGTAATAAAAAAGTTCTTCCAATCTGCATAAAAATATATAAAACTTTTCCGAAGTACCAAAGATAATGCGGAGTTTCATGAATTTTTTTGACTTTTTTTATATTATTTTCACTTAAATTCAAATAACTTCATTATTTTTAATGCTATTCTCGTTTTCAAGATACAGTTGAAAAGGTTTTGAGTGCTAGCATTGATTCCTCAGAATTACTTAAATCGATACACATTAAAACTAAAATATTAATTATAAAATAAACACCTACTGAAAAAATATTGTAAGAAATTAAAAAACAAAAGTAAAAGCAATGAAGTTATTTAAATTTTGAAAGTTTTTGTATGCATTATAACAGCATTATCTTTAATCTGTTTGATAGCATTTACAAATTGTTGATGCAGACTGGAAGAGCATTTTCCGGCCAATAATTTCTGACAGTTTATTTTTTTACAACTATTACACAAGCCAATATTGTTACAAAAAAAATCGAATTTTAGAGGTTATTTCCAACCATTCCAGCTCACGGATGGTTATTGCTAGAGTCGAAATATTTGGGGAATCATCATAACATAAGCCAAGGATTGTTTTGAGCATTTGTGCCGAACAACTTTTTTTATCCTATGGAGTGTGGGGCGCCTTAATAAACAGATGCTCAAAACTCTGAAATCACTTTCTTGTCATTAAACTTGATTGATCCCTACTTGATTGATCCCTACTTGATTGATCCCTACAGATCATCTAGAGTTCTAAGTACAAAACTCACTCCCCTGAGGAAGGTAGAAAGAAACTACCGAAACGTCGCGACGCGTCGGGGAAATGGAATAGATTTTCTTATTTATTTTCATTTTCAACAAAGAGACCAACAAAACTTTAAGATGTATCGCAACGGGGGTGTATTAACAATTTCAAATATGGTTTCGTATTGTACTTGACCAGACCTATAACCTAGACTATGTCACTTAAAGTAGAGTAAAAGTACATTTCTACTGTAGCACCGTGTAATAAATTATCATTTTAATCTAAATACTATAAGAGTGAAATTAAAAAATATTAATTCAGAAATATTGCTTTAAAATCGATTAAATATGTATAATCGTTCATTCTACGCACTTAACTCTGGATTTGAAATATCCGGAGATGAAAAATGAGCGTTCGCAGATCTTAAAACTCTAGAATTACAAAAGCATGGCGCCACCTGAAGAAATCAATTGTGGACCTTCTCCTTACACAAGTTTTTTACTTATGAATTAAAGCACCAGAAAAATGCTATTAGTAGTGAATTAAAAAAAAAAGATGCACCCTACTGTACAATGCCTTCCTTTTGTATAAAAAATAATTCAGAAATAGAACTCTGCGCCAGTTTAAAAATGTACACTGCCGAATATTATTTGTCATATTTTGGAAGCCTATATAAGAAAAAGCTATTTTGTTACAAACAAAAAACTTAATTATTCACCGACATAATGCACTTTAATATATTTCAAAATATTTCAAAGTTAAACACTAGAAATTAATATTTTAATAGAACAACTAAAATCACATGAGTTCTCACCTAAATTTTTTGTACTTCAAATGTCAACTTTGAGCTCATATTTAACAGCACATAGCAGCCAGAGACGCAATATATTTTTTTATTGATGCTGTACTTTGTTAGGATTGCTTTAGTATAAATTAAAAATACAAACTAACTAAATTTAAAAATTAAGTTTTGATCACAACCTTGTACAGGCGGGCTCCAGTGTGCATCGTTGCGTTAACGCAACGCATACATAGGCACTTGAGGCCCGGGCCTAGGGCGACAAAATTTTTGACGGCTGAATAATTGTGAGGAAAACAAAAAGTTAGGAACGGAATCAATTCGAATGCAGCAGAATTGACAGGGCGGCAAAATATTTTCATAACTACAACTTATGTGCAGCAACAACTTCGTTTACAGGCAATGAGTAAAATATTGCAGAAAACTCGTGCAATCGATTACTTTTTGGGTTACAGAAAGTATAACCTTAATATGGGCATGTCATTGGTGGTAATTAAAAAAATGCAATGAAAAACATGATGCAATTAACCCATTTATTGCGGCTCCCAAAAGCTTCGAACGATTTTTTTGAAATTTAATTTGCTTTATTATATTGATCACAGGAACTAAAAAATCAAATTTCATCTATGTATCAAATTGTATCTTTCACTGTAGTCGAGATAGGAGTTTGGTATAAAAATACCCAACCATCGTAAATGTGTTCTAAATGGGCACAAATTCTGCTGCAACGGCAGCACAGTTTTATATCAGGAATTTTCTATCAAAAGCAGTTATAGTTGTTTAATTGGCTGAGAGAGCTTTTACATTTTTTTAAAATTTAATTTTTTAAATATAGTAATAGTACAAATTTTAGGATTTTTAAAGTTAATTATTTTTGACTTTGAAAATGTAGTAGTAAACGAAAAAATTTCTTGACACCATCCAAAAACAATTTATAGCTCTATGTTTTCTTAAAGCAACAAAAAACCATTAGCTGTTACCAATCCTAAGATATGATCAAGTCTGCTGAAGCATTTGCATGGGTAAAAAATACCCAACCGCGGTAAATGGGTTAATGCAATTTTGGTCTTTCTTACTAATATAAGGTATATAAGGTATTTTTGAATAAAAATTAGGGCGAAATCATTTTGATGGCCGGAAAATCTAAAGCACGACAGAAAAATATCGTAGCTTATTTGTAAAGTAGCTTTAAGTTTCGTGTTCGAAAATTTTTCGTTCATTTAAAAAGACTTCTTCTAATATTATTGCAAGAAGAGAAACAAAATAGAAGTGTTTCATCAAAAATAAATTATGTTTTCATTTGCGTGGTGTTTGTGATGTATATCCAAATGTAGAAATATCATTGGGACTTTATTTAAGTATTCCTGTTACATCTTTCGAAGAGGACTGCATTGTTTTATGGTAATGCAAATTGGACTGCGTTAAATTATTTTTATCATAACTTCAGTTGAAAATTATGTTTCGCTGATAGAAATTTGGATATGCGGTCTTTTATTCCCAATAAAATGAGACACATTAAACAAAAAGATCGCTCATGGTTTAATGAGACTTGCAGGATTGTAGTCATGTCTACAGAGGAAGCCTTTCAGAATTGGCGTTCCCACAAAAATACTGATAACAAAAGACTTCGCATCAAGGCAAGGAATAGCTTTAATGCAATTTTAAAAAGCAAAACGTTACTGCACAAAACTTGCTTTTGAAAAAGTTTCTTTTCTGCGTCAAAGTGAGCAAAATTTGTTGGACATTTGTTCAAATCAGAGATTGTCGTCGATTCCAACTGTTTTAAAATATGACCAAATCTTTACTAACTCGGCTAATAAAGCGAACCTATTGGCTGGATTGTTTGCACAAAATTCCACAATCTTGGATAGCAAACAGTCTCTGCCCTATTTTGAGGGTAGGTCTTCTGCAATGTAAAAAAATTAATTTCGAACTAGGGTAGATAAAAGGTTCCCTACAAATCTCAACATAAACAAAGCTTCTGGTCCTGATGGAATACCGCCTACTGTGCTTAAAATATGTTCTTCCTCGCTGGCTCGTCCTTTGCACAACCTTTTTAAAATCTCCTACAGAATAGAAATGTTTCCATCTTGTTGGAAGGGAAGGTCACAAATGTCCAGCCAGTACCTAAACAGGGTACGAATTAAAACGAATTAAAAACTATTTTCGGAAAACTATGAATAAGAAGCGATTAAATGCACTAGCCTTGTTAATTATTGAAGCAGATCTAGTAAAAAAACTAAGTTATGTGGACGTTAAAAATGATTACGCACGAGCACATAATGAAATCTTTATTTTTATTATTTTGTATAAATTACTATGTAACTGTGTGTAAAAAATGAATAATACAATTTTTATAATGTTTTTTTATTGTAAGAAAAAAATTTAATATGTTAGAGGCGGCGCTAATGTCAGGCCTACGGCGGCAGAATGCCTAAATCCGCCACCGATTATGTTTATCCTTATTTATTTTTTAGATTTTAAGAGGCTTAAAATTAAAATGCGAAAAAATGGAAAATTCCCAAATTCGCCGTGCCTGGAAATGTTAGTAAACGTAATTGTTCAGTTTTGAGCAAAAACAGGTCGATTAGATAAATTATTAAAATATTATATTCTGTTTGGAGATAATGAAAATCTTTAACTGTATGACCCCCAGGTTAAGAAAAGTATACCGTTGCGTTGAACAATGATGGGTTAAGATTATGTGAAAACATTTTATAGAAAACACAAGCTTAACAATGTAACAAGTGATGACATTGACATGAAATTTGACACAGATGTCAGTAACAGTAGTACCAACATAAAATTAAAAAAGGTTGCCCGAATCGGTTAGCCCACCAAGTTTACTTACTTTTTGCCAACAGTAGTATATCTAAAGGAGTGGCGGCGGCCGCAACCTACGTCAGGGTAAAGTGCGTCAGCTAAGAAACCGTGGTACCCCAGATTCAATGCTCAGCTCAGAGAGAATGTATTTTCAATTGAATTAATATTTCTTTTCAGCCACTACCTCTCTGCAGGCAATTGCAAGCCTCAAAGAATAAAAACTGCCATGTAACGCTTCTTGTGAACATAAGCCGTTCGGAGTCGGCATAAAACTAGTAGGTCCAGTTCTCGATCTCTTTTGTTTAAATATTTACTAAGACGCAAAACACAATTGATCAGTAAAATCTCGGTCAAAGTCCTTTCTAGGGCTATAATGGCCAATTTATTTATTTATATATTTTCTATCTGAAGAAGGTTTTTGTAAACTCAAATTTGATTTTTAAATAATCTCTATATACATAAAACAAAGTCGTGAAATGTTTTTGACATTCCATTACTCAAGAACGAAGCGTCCTAGTTTCTTTGGGATTTTTTGTTGTGTTTGTAATATTCAGGACAAGGTTTGTATAACAGAAAATAATTTGCACTACCCCTTTCATTGCCTACAAATCAATAAAAATTATATATATCATACTTTGTAATTTAGCTTGTTTGATTATTGTTGGCCACTGTACTAAAAACGGGCTTTCACGCCCCCTTTTAAGACCCCCAAATTAATGAAAATGCTTAATTTCGGGCGGTTTTGATCGTAGTAAACTATAATTTGATAATTTAGTTTGTGTGGTTACTGTCACCAACTGTACTAAAAAGAGGAGTTGTCGTACTATATTTCCGCACCTTTTTAAGTGGATAAGCTTGGAGTGAAGGTGAAGAGCTAAATGAAACTTAAATTTTGCAGTCGATTTGTTTCGAGAACGAGATAGTTAAGGTAGAAAAAATTTGTCACACCCCCTTTTACCGTTCACAAATCAATAAAAATGTAGTACAAAACATAAAAAAATACTCCTGAACCGCTCTTATGACTAGAATTTTAATTTGTATATCATTTTGTAAATCAGATACAATTAATATTTTAGCGCTATCTGTTTTGATCAATCTTTAACATTAGAGGGCACTGTAGTACAAATGTGTCCTTAATACAAATCTAAACCGCCCGACGGATTTCGCTCAAACTTGGAGCGAAGATACTATGTTTTGACCACGCTCCTCCGCTTTTTTCAACAAACGTAAATTTAGTTATTGATATACATTTTAGTATAAAAAGAAATTTTTGCTAATTTTATTTAACAAATTTCTATTGTTTTGACATCAAAAACATTCACATATCTTCAAAATTTAAGAAATTTTTAGTGTAACGCCTTTTTCATAAAACTCGTTATTCTTTCTCGTGACCTAAGAATGAGAAAAAAACGACATTAAATCAAAGTTTGATGCAAGATGCTCAAAGATGATCAAAGATGCAAATATATCCGCTGTTTTCAAATATATTTGATTAATGTTAATGTTGTCTGGTAGAGATGCGTACTGCGACCTAAATTAGATCTATTGTATCTCCTTCACAAATTTTTGATAAAAATATATATTTGATTAAATTTTCTTTGTTCAACATTTCTATAATATGCATATTTTTTATATTTTTTTCAAAAAAGGTAAAGAATATTGAATTTTTACTTAAAAAATGACTCAAAAGTTGTTTTTGCTGTAAATAAAAAATCAAGTCAAAATTGCAGTTTTTACTACCTTTCACATGACATAGCATTTATTTGCCAAAATTCGACCAGTTTTGCGCAAAAAATTGTTTTACTGTTTTTTTTCATAAAAACAACGAAGTACCATGGATTTTTTTGGCAAAATTTATTTTTTTCAAAATGTTCTTTGTTTATTTTTTACAAAAAAGTAAAGTCTCAAATCAATATCATTTTCCTATCAAAAATAATGGGTAAAAGGAATAGCCTCGGGATTCAATATTTGATCTCAATTTGCACATGCAGTTTAAGTTATAACATTTTATTGGCGTTGGACAAGGGGGTGTGCCAGCAACGCGCCGGGTTTCAGCTAGTAATCAATAAATTCTTTTTCTAAAATAGTGCAAGAAAACAGTTTTCATTTATAGAATCTGGATAAATAAATGCTACATAAGACATCCATTTGGGCAAACAATTATAACACACCTTCATATAATTAAAAGAGAACCACAACCAATGTGCGCCTTCTGTAATAACTCCGCAACATCCATAACCCACAGCTTAATTAACTGTAAAGCCATTTCTACAACCTGCCAATCATCTTTCCAAAACATTAATCCTTTATATGCCCTGTCTCAACCTACAGAGAACAATTAATAATAACGGAAATTTTTTAAATATACTTGATATACGTACATAACATTTTCGAAAAATTTTTCATTTACCGATTTTTATTAATAACCGACTTTTTATAAAAAAATGCATTGTACATACTGAGAAAATCTATAGTTTTCGAAATGTAGAAAAAAGTTTAATGTCATAATAATGGGAATTTTTCAAAACTTAAGAAGAATATATTCATGTTCAGAATCTAAGTTAAGAAAAATTACATTTTTTAATTACAAATTTAAAAATTTTTAAACCAAATTTTGTATAATCCTGTAATGCAGGACTTATTAAAAAATCAAAATACAGAAAAGCCAAGCAACTTTATGTCACCATAACAATTACTGTTTAAAAAGGGTATTTTAAATTTTTTTTAAATTTTTTTAATATTTATACAATTTTTTAATTTTTTAACAAACACAATTATTTTTTTTTTGCATTTGAAGATACAATAAAAATACATTAATTTTAAGATTTCAAATTTTAACGTGGTATCTAATATTTTATCGCAATACCCGCTGCTTCGGGGTATTTACTAGTATTATTATATTTTGTATTCCCTTAAATATGTCTAGCAATCTTCTTACTAAAACCTATAGGCAGGGGCGTACCTTGGGGCAGGCGAAGCTGACCCACACCTGTGGCGTCAAATGTAAAGGCGCGCCAAAATCAAAAATTTTTTAGGTTTTTTTATCTATTTTTACTTTCACAAAGTATTCTTTCATGTTGTATCAAAATTCGTGGTAGTACTTATTGCACTTTCTCTTAAAAATTGCAACGCTTACTCACATTGTTTGACTGTGGAAATAATTTTATTTTTTTTTTTCAAACGTTTGTCTTGTAATTTTTTCTTATTGGAAAAGGCGCCATTTGCAGAACCCTTATCGGAAAAAGCGCCCTTAGTTAGCAATTGTTTTTTTTAATTTTGTGCTGCAATGAGTAAAAGAGAAAAATAAAGTTGTCTAGGGCACGAAATAAGAAAAGAGAAGCGCTAAGAGATACAGAAGATACGTGTCTTTAAAACTCTTTTCAAGTTTTTTTGAATGTGCTCTAGAAAGTTATGTTAAAAACGAAACTTATGGTCAGTGACAGGCCCGTAGCCAAGATTAATCCAATGGGGTTTTGATAAGTTTTTGATATCGACATATTAAAAAAGGTATATTTTATATGTATGTGGAAATAAAAAACAGAACTGTTTTCCTGTTTAAGATTTTATTTCAAGTGAAAAATATTTGATCGATGAAAAACAATGAAATCAAAAACTAGTTGCTTAAATTAAAAAAAAATTACAAAGTTATAAACAAGTAACAAGTAATGATTCTGGAACAATTTACATATATCAACTCCACATGTATATTAAATGTTTGCTCGAATTATTGACGCCATAGGCTAAAAATAGTCTCTAAAACTAAAATCAATAAAGTTTCGTGCCGATTAATAAATTTTAAGAACTCCCTTAAAAGCCTAATAAATGAAGAAGCGTTTTACAAGATTTTTTTTCAAAATATTTTATCAAAGACGTAATAAAAACATCTCTTGAAGTAAGTTTTTTTAAAAAAACTGGTATGTATTTCGTTTTTAATTTAGGCCCCTATTATGTAAAATAACTCAACTTAAGTTGACTAGATTCAACCAATTTTTTTTCATATAACGTATTACATTTATTTTAGTTGAACCATGTAGTTTGCCTTAATCTTTTAAGAATTTTCAAACAACATAGTTCAACTGGAATGTATGTAATAAATTATGAGAAAAAAAATTAGTTGAATCTAGTCAACTTAAGTTGAGTTGTAATACATAATAGGGGCCTTAATTGTTCTTTAAAATGAGCTATCAAACATAAGAAATCGAATAAAAAGTAACAGATTTGTCATATTTTAGTTTTTGAAAAAATTTTATTTTTTTTTGTTTCAATAAAAAAAATTGTATAAATCCAAAGTTGAAAAAATTGCAATGAAATATTTTCTGAAACAACACTTGTTACAAATACAAAAAATAGCATAGGGTGCTTGTTAGCAATTTTTTAAAAAAAATTGCAAAAACCAAAACTAGGATCAAAAAGTTATAGCTGTTGAAACTTTAATTTTTTTCACCTTGAAAAATGCATCGTTTCGTGCAGTCTTTCAGCGAGAACATTGGACAGAACTTTTTCAAAAATAATGAAAATCCCAAACTTGCAGTGAATGGAGCAATGTGAGATGATAACCTACTTTTTTGCCAAAAAAAAAGTATGCCAAAATTGGAGCTTACGGATGTACCACCTCAGGTGTAGCCGCGGGCAACATTTACATGAAATAATCTTTCGTAAGTGATTGGAGTATCATTGCAAATAAATATTTCATTCAGTATTGTAAATTTTCTCTTATTTTGTTAAATTTTCAAAAACCAAACGCTTAAAAAATTACCCTTTATATATATATGATCTAGTTTTTTATGATTTTTTGGTATCCATTTTAATTAAAGGAGTTATTAGTTTTTATTTATGTTCCTAATATATATGTTTCTGCGATTAATTTTAAATTTGATATACATATTTTTAAACTGAGTTATATATTTAAATCCATTTATTTGAAGTGATTTAGTAAAAATATGTTTGATATTGTTAAAGAAAATATGATTGATATTGTTTATTGTTAAATTAATGTTTATAATATTGTACACTAAGACTGGGTCTTTTATAGAACATCAATTGAAATAAAGTACATTAAGAATCATAACTTAACTAGCTAGATTAAAACTACACTTATACAAATTAGAAAAAATTTCAAAAGTATTGTTTGTAAAAGTGTAATTTCAAATATGGTTAAATAATATATTTGGATTTTTTCGATAATTTAATAGAGCGCCAAAATTATATTTTGCCTGTACTTCCGAAATGCTTTGGGACGCCCCTGCCTCTAGATATTGTAGGAAACACACCTTTACGATATGAATTACAATTATATTGTACTTAAATAACATTAAACAATATTACATTAAAGCAAACAACAATAAACACAAATTTAAACAAAGTAATAGGACACTAGAGTGGGGCGATTAGTATGGAAGGAAAAAATTATTAATGGGCGCTTCGCGTTTCAGATTCTTGGGATTGTACTGAGCAAAAAAGTCAACTAGACCATACGTCTACGGTGAAAATCGAGCTTCCAGATTTTGACTTGCAGGTTTTTTTCAGACTTTTGTCACGTTTTTTTTTTTTGGATATTTTGGCCTATAACAGCCAAACCATTGAGATTTTTGTCTTAGTATTGGATCGAAAATCTCAATGGTTTGGCTGTTATAGGCCAAAATATCCAAAAAAAAAAAACGTGACAAAAAAAAAAGCTGCAAGTCAAAATCTGGAAGCTGGAATACCCTGCGTGATAGAATTGAAGTAGGCCAAAGATTGATAAAAAAATGGTGCAATAAGGTACATAAGGCTAAACATAAGTCCGAGAAAAACCTCCATTATACCATTTATAAGAAAATATAAACTTGAGCACCTTGAGCCTATAAGGTTAGAAGGAACGGAGATAGATTTCCAAAGGAAAGTTAACTTCTTGGGAGTATTTTTAGAACAAAAACTATTTTGTAAAACACATATTTTGTAAAAATATCAAAGAAGGCACCTAAAAACGCAGTGCAAATCTCAATAATAATAATTCCCTTAAATTGGAATCAGTTATTCAGGTCGATGAAAACTTAAACCTGTAGTATTTTTGCAAATTCTTCAATAATTTCTAAAGTATACATATACACTTTTTATATACATACTTTTATATAAATATGTGTACCTCAAATTTAATAATTTCTAGAGTATACATATAAACTTTTATATACATATGTAAGTGCTACAAATTATGTGACTGAAAAGGTTCAAATGCAATTAATAAACAAGTACATAGTAAATTAGTTTTTTTTACGGACAAAAATTTATGATTTCACAATAAATACAAGAAAAAAAAGCCTTACTCACAATACAGTAAAGAACCACTCTCCAACATCACATAAATTTGAATAAGCCACCTCCTGCAATGGTCGCCACAACTTATCATAAGCAACAAATATCTATCTATATCTATAGCACTACAAAAAAATCCAACTTGATTTTTTACAAAACCTGAGGGAAAAAATAGCTACAACAAATTATTATGACATTCAATAAAGCGGCATGAAGTACAACTGGTGGCTCTGTGACAGCCATTAAGGATGAGATGAAGTTGAAATGCGCAAGAGTGCGTATATAAAGCCTTCAACAATGAAGGCATTGCAACTACTTAAGTTATAAATATAATATCTTTATTTTATCGCTTAGTTTTTTTCATAATAGGTACTTGAACAAATTGTTGTTGCAGTATTTATTGATGATATTTGTCGCTGCTGACTCAAGTGTAACAGCAGCAACAGTTTAACTAGCAGAAATTAAAAAAAAGCAACAATAATACTTCAAAGTTTACATTTATCAATTTATTGTCTTACCCATTGGACTTCAAAATGAATTCTGGTTCGATTCGAATTAGAAACGAATAAATTAGAATTTTAAAATAGGCGCTAATATTTTTAAAATTTAGACTTTAAGAAGATTTCCGCAATATCTAGAGGTCAAATTGTATTGGGTTCTAAGGTATTTTTGTTCTCATTAGAAATGGAATTTGCAGAAAATTAACGCGAACCGAAGAAAAACTGAGCCATAATTTTCCTCATATATTCTTAAACTGGTCTAATGTACATACACTAAAAGAAAAAAGTAATCCAATGAACTTGGGAACGTCCTCCTTTTTGAAGTCGTTTAAAAATAAATCGATGTTCATATAACTTTAATTAGTATATAATTAAATAACTTTTATATTAAAATTTTTCGAAAAAAAAATAGTCATTATAATTAGTCAGAAACTATCTTCGACTTGACCAAAGTTAATATTTCGGTTACGTTACTTTTATAGGGCTTGGTTTTATCCAAATGTTATTTCCTACTTATTAATAAATGTTCCTACTTATTAAAGCTTAGGTGCACAATATAAAGTTGTAACATTAATTTTTTTATTTTATATAGGTTTTTCTATTATGATGACGTAACTTTGTATAGGATATGGGTAATTTTTAGTTTTTTAAAATCAAATTTTAAACATCGATTGCATAGTTAAGAAATAAGCTAATTTGTCAAATTTTAAGCCATTGTAATAATTTTTGTGGAATTTAAGGATATTTAATTGATTTCATAATGCCACTTTGAATGGGAGGTAAACGTAAATTTCGTGTTCAAAGTGAATATTAAGAATTGAGTGCATAATTTTCTTATGTGCAAAATTTTAAGTCTTTTGATTAATTTTTGTGGAATTCAAAGAGATCTTGCCTTCTTGGTAAATTCACATTTTATAGGAGGTAGGCATGGTTTTCATTCGATTTGACTCATTTGTATTTGTTTATGAGGTAGGCTAGTACAACAAGATTAATATCTTATAATTAAAGCACTAGCATAGGGCTGCCATAAGTCTACAGCACTTGACCGGGACAACTTTGCACACTTTTTTTATATTATTTCCAAAAACAAATACGCAATTTTAACATTATAAATAAATTGCCATTTAAAAAAACAAACAAAAATAATTCACAAGTACACATAGTATGTAGTACATACATAACTAATAAATCTTATACGAAAATATAAGAAACATCAATTCTTGGGTTTGGCCCAATTATATTTTGCAGATTTTTTTTTTTTTTTTGTTTCGCCAAGAACATGCTTTTGCGCTTTTAAAAAGTTATAAAATTCTGTGCACGTCATAGAATAATAAAATTTGCTTTGTATAATACTTTCCAAGGTATTCATGTTTAGCGAGTTTCTTTCTTTACTCCATTGCAAGGAGACCAGTGAAAATATTTGCTCAACATTTCCTTTGTGTCCTGAAACAGTGAACAAAAATTGTACTATTTTTAACAAGTTTATTTTCCCTCTTTTAATTCAGTATTTAATTAAAAAACTTCCATTTTTTATGCATTTGCATACTGTTACACTTTTTATTTTTTTTCAATATTTTTAACCGGGACATTTTTACTATGCACCGGGACACCGATCTCAAAACCGGGACATGTCCCGGAAAACTACACTACACTAGCAACATGAAGTTAAAAACATAAAACAAGAATGATTAAATTTAATTAAAGTAAGTGAATTAAATAAACATGACAATTAAAAATTCAAAACTTAACATTAATTTAAAAATAGCTTAACAATATTACATACACTAGACAACATTATTCAACAAGTGACAGTTTACTTTACTTGAATATTAAAAGAAATTTATTAGGTAATATGGTTAGAGAATTTGTTTTTAAATTGTGATGCGTTGCTGATTGACTGAATACTTCTGGGAAGTGAACTGTTGTTCAGAAAAAAGACAAGAGTGCCGTACAGGTAAAATGTTATTGTTCCTTTCAGAACGTGAAAAACTCAGTATGTCAAACAATTGCGACGGAATTTTCGTACGTACAATCTTGTGAAGAAGCAAGATTGTTCTAAAATCTATAAAATTATCTAAGGGCATTTGAAAAATTTGCCGAGAATAGCGTGAAACGTGATCAGTTCTGCTAAGTCCATATATATATCTTGCAATATTGTTAAAGACGTTTAGTTTAGCTTTGCTGATGCTATCACAGTTGCCAAAAATTTCACATCCATACAGTAGGGTTGGAATTAAGTATGTTTTTGCTAATAGTAATCTTATTTTAAACGGTGTAAAAAGTTGTATCGCCTATAAAGAACGCAACATACCGTATACTTTCCCAACAGCTATGTTAATATGGTTATTCCATGTTAGATAACGATTAAAAGTTATGCCTAAATTTTTTGCACATTCAACATACTTAATTTCAGAATCATTCAGTTTAGTACTTGGAATTGAGCTTAGATCCAATCGATTTTTGTTGATAACAATACATTTGGACTTAGATGGATTAAGATATAATTCATTGCTGGTCGCTCAATTAAATATGAGCTTGAGATCAGAGGATAGCTTATCAACGCACTCTATGATTTCTGAAGGCTTAGAGTGAATGTACAATTGTACATCGTCTGCTTACGATGCATGCTGCAATGCCTTGGGACATTGACAATATCATTGACATACAAAGAAAAAAGTAATGGTCCCAATATTGGACCTTGTGGCACACCTTTAGAAACAGATGCTAGGCGTGACACCACTTCCTTAACGCATACAGCCTGACTCCTATCAGACAGGTAAGACTTAATAAGTTTTGCGGCAGAGTTAGAAAAATTAAAAAGGTTACTTAGTTTCATGCACAGTAGCGCGTGGTAAACTTTATCAAATGCCTTAGAATGATCTAGAAGCGTAAGAAATGTAGCATTGTTATTATCTACGGCTTTGCGAATTTCTTCTGTCACCTGAATAAGAGCTGTCACACATCCCCTTTTGGGTCTGAAGCCCGACTGCTTTTCAGTTATCATTGAGTTTTCATTAAGAAAACTACTCATTTGAGTATAAAGAATTTTTTCGAAAACTTTTGAAATAAAAGGCAATATAGCAATAGGACGGTCCTTTCGCAAGGGAATAATTTTTGCAGTTTTCCAACAAGTGGGAAAAGTGGAGCAAGTAATTAGGCAATTAAAAATGTGTGTTATATATGGTAGCAGCATAGGTAATAGAGCTTTTATAAAAACAGGATGCATTTCATCAAAACCTGTTGCATTGGACTTTATTGATAGAAAACAGCGTAAAACTTCTAACTGATCCACACAAGCAAAACTAAAGGATCGAGAGTTTGAGGAAATTCTATTATGACGAAAAATTTCGATGTCAGCTGGTGGAGCATTATTAGTGGTTAATTTGTTGTTTAGTTCATCAGCTATGCCTGTATCAAGACACACCATTATATTTAGTTATACCAATTTCTCTAATAACTTTCAAGTTTTGTTTGCAATTAACCGCATTGCTGAATTTAGATTCATAGAATTTAGTTTTTGCTTTCTTAATCATGGCATTCACATTTTTTTCTAATTTCTTTGAATTTAATATAGAAACCTCCAATTTTATAACGCTTCCAACAATTATAGGCATTATTTCTATTCCTGATCATAGCCTTAATTTCACTGTTAAACCACGGACGTTTAGTTGGAAGTGAGGTTTTAGTTATAACAGGAACAAATTTGTCATACAAAAGTCTAACATTGGAATTAAGAAACAATAATTGGTCATTTATGCACGGCATAGCGTAGATCAACCTCCAATTGGTATATGCCTCAATCAGGGGTTGAAAATAAACTGTACGAAAAAACAAACTCTTCATCTGCTAAACCTGTGAAAGCAAACAGTTTCACTATCTGCTTAGGTTTGGATCTTTGCTACAAAGAGAAATGCGTACCAAAGCGAACAAAAAATTAAGAGAGAAAGAAAACTATTGTTTTGTGTTTTAAGAAAACAACAAGTATTTCGTTTTTTAGAATTTGTTGTCACGATCACAACCACAACAAGTAACAAATGTTGTGTTCGTTTTGCTACGGAAATTCAAAAAGAATTTCGTCATGTTTTAAGCAGCATTTTTTTTTGGAAGCTAAGATTTTTTTAAGTCTCGTTTTGTTGATTTGCTTGCATGAAAATTTCAATAACCGATAGATTTGTACGACATGGTTTTAGTGACATGATTGTTTGTATGCGGACACCCAGAAGGGTGGCAGGTAGAATGTAGGTGTTTTCAGAAGAATTTTTGAGGGGGAAAAATTAATATGACCAGCTCATACATTTCACGCTCCTAGTTATCGAATTTTTGATATCTTTCTTATACTTTTAAACGAGCAATATTTATTTGTTTGTTTATTTGTTTATATGTTTGTTTGTAAACGGCCCAAACGATTTTGATGAAACTTTCAGTATAGGGATTTACAGGGGCGAAAAAGCGATCTACCTTGGTCTCGTTTCTGAGAAAATTCGTTTAGCAGCGCACGTAGGGGTATATGACCGATTTAGGCAGCCAAAATTAATTTATTCGGTAAAAATTTTCTATTCAAGTCTGTTATTTGATTTTAACCCTGCACGACCATTGGGACATATGCAACACTATTCAACATTGCAAACAAATTTGTATTGGGGTATATGACCGATTTAGGTAGCCAAAATTAATTTATATGGTTAATAGTTTCAATTCTAGTCTACTTTTTGATTTTAACCCTGTACGACCATTGGGACATGTTAAAGCAAATGTTCACTTAGGCGGGAGACAGCTAAAAATTAAATTTTTTTACAATAACGCTAAGAAATGAAGCAGAACATTGATTTTGTGCTGTTAACATACATAATCTCTTAAGCGAATAGGCAGCTAAGCGATTTAAACTGCATATATGTACATTTATTAGACGATGTGTTTGTTTGAGAAACAATGTTCCAAGTGAGAAAATAACAAACATACTTTAAAATTCTGCTAATAAACTACTATTAATTAAAGTTAAAAAATTTGCTAATAGTAAGAAATCTATACTTTGCAGTGTTTAGCCATAATCAGTCTCATAGCGTAAAAACTGTGGCTTTTACGATAAAACTGTTAATGGTATTTTTGAAGATAACTATCTAATTTACAATTTTGTTGCTTGCATATTTTACCTCTGACATAAAGGAGCGGAGATATTGGCGAATGACCGACTTCGGTGAACTTTGAGCACAAATATCTTTAAGTGCGTACATGGTATCAAAGGGAAGTAATTATGTAGTAAGAGGTTTTCATTCACAAAAACCCTCGGGTAAAGTCAAAAGTTTCGTCACAGAAAAATACCAAGGATGCAGAAGAATTGGTTTTGACGAGTAGTTTTCAAAAATATATTAAGCCGGTGAGGTTAAAAATTCGTTCCACTCTAATGCACTTATTAATATCATACTTTTTTATTCAAATAAATTAAGTTGAACAATTTTGTCTTTATTCGTTTTCAATAAAGAACTATGTATGTGACGGATGTCATTTTGCGGATGCGGATCTGTAAAGGGCCTTCTTTGAGGTTGCGGATGCGGACAATTAAATCTAAGAACCGCGGGTGGAGTATGCGGATGCTCTCAGTTAAATTATAAATATTGATTTTTACATCATTTAAAAACAAATTCTAAATGTTTGATAGTTTAAATCATACTTTAATAAATATTTTTTATTTATTGCTAATATTTATTTTTTTATGTAAACCTTTTTAAGGAATAAAATAACAAACTCATTAATTAAAAAAAAAGTATAAATATTAAATTTAAAAGACTTTTATTGTTATTTAGCTCAACTAGACAAACTTAAAGCAGAACTTTAATTATTAAAATTATTTTAAAAATTATGTTAATACAGTACCTCAGAAGTTAGAAGCTGTTTTTAAGTTGGGATTATCTAATTTCTGAAATCTTATCATTTCGGAGTTAAAATTTGTAAAGTTGAATTTATAATAATATTGCTCAAGCAATAATTTAAAGATATAGTTGTTACTGGATAAAAATAACACACTTATAATGTGTAGAAAATTATACACATTTTTATGTAAATGGCCTTATTTTGTAAAACGTCCTTTTGTCTGGTAAATTTCATTTTCATATGAAGCAAAACAAAATCTTTTTCTCTCACTGAAATTTTCTTATGAAAATTATTGCCACACAAAAGACTCCAAGTGAATTGATTGCGTACATTAAGCATAATAAGTAGTGTTCGACCGATACCGTAATTTTGGCCGTAATTTTGGCAGAAACCGAATATTCGGCCTAGCCGAAACCAGAACCGAAACTGGTTATTTATAATTTAAGTTTTCTCAAATAATTTTTTTTAAAGAAAAAAAAAGGAACTCTCATACACAAAAGAAAAAAATTTAATACAAAATAAAGTATTACTTGAATATTGCAGTTCATAATAAATAATTAAAGTTTGCTAAAATAATAAATGAGACTATTTTTTAATTTACTTTTTATTGCTGAAGTATTCCCTACTTTATATCTTCCGTACACACTCAAAATAGTATGCACCTACAATGTACATTTTTATAGAACTACAAAGCAGTCTTTTTGTTTTTTTAAAGGTTTAGTATTATAAAAATGGAAATATTTTGTTTTCTTTTCCTTTATTCCACACACACAAAATTCGTTCGTAAGTTTAATTAACAATTTTGGCTTCAGTACCTATAAAACTTTAATATTAATTACAAAAGGTATGATAAAATCGAAAATGATAATATCGAACGCATTAAATTAACCAAAATATTTTGCGTTGACACGATAAATCAAATAATAGACTAATTCATAATTTTTGATTAGTACAATGCGTTGTAAATATTTTTATTAAACCAAACATATGTATTTGAATTAAATAACTGATGCAAGAAATTTTTACCAAAAATACATCAATATGGCCTCAATATATCAGAATAGCCAAAACAAACAAAAAGGGCCGAAACTGGCCGTAACCGAAACCGAAACCGAATATTCTACACTATAATAAGGTCACAAGCTTCATTTTAAATTTTTCGTAGAAAACGCTGCACTGTTAAATATAAATTGCACAAACAATTACCTCGGAAATTAAAATACAATCTTCTAATTTCAGAAGCTTGAATGTTTTCAAAATTCAACTTCTAATTTCTAGATGATTATAATTTTATTAGCTTCTTATTTCTGAGGTTTTACTGTATTTAATTTTTTATAAAGGGTAAATTGTATTTTATAAAAAGTAAAGTATATACTTGATCTTCTTAGTTTTTTAACTTCTTCTTTTTTTGTTGATAATAAAATACAGATCTTAGATGCGGATGCGGAGGCGGATATCAAAAAATTAATAATGCAAAAAGTGCATATTATTCATAAATATAATAATAATTTCATTTTTAAACACTCCTTACTCGCAAAAAATTAGGATAGAAATTAAAAATGTCATTTCTAATATCTAGACCATTCCTTAAATGTGAAATAACCTATCTTTCCCGTTGTGCACTGTCCAATCGCAGAGACATTGTATTTTTCACGAACAAAACGTTACCTCATATACATATGCACAAAAGCACAACGCATCTATATAAAACAACAAATTCAATAAAAGCAACAAAACAAAGAAAAATTCCAACGAATAACTTTTTCAACACAAAAAAAGGCGCATCATAAATGAAACGAACAAACATTGCAGACCTCTCCTCGTATTTTGGTGCTTCCATCAACCTACAAGAGATCGCTAAAGATACTTTACTTTGATTGTTTTTGTGCCCGCAATTCAAAAGCATAACACCGAAAGGAAGTTTTTCTATTCGAAAAAAGAAACATTTCATTTTGCTTTTCTCTCTCATCTCTGCTTGCTTCGGTTTGTGCTACTTTTTGAATCGGAGAGAGAAAACTAAACAAACCAAAATACTTGTTATGATCTTAAGAAGAAACAAACAGAACAGAAAAATACTTTTCTTTAGAGTTTGCTTGCGAGCCCTGGCCTCAATAGATCATATTTAATATTTTTAAAATCACGATAAGTAAACGTTTCTGGTGCAAAGCTTTTTTGTAGATCATAAGTAAGATATATAAGATCGTGTTTTGAGAAATTTGAAGCAGTGACTTGGTCGTAGAGCAAGATTTTTGAAACATTATTGACAATAAATAAATCAAGTAGTGTATATGTTATTTTTGTAAGTGAGTTGGAACATCTCGATTAACCTGGAAAAGACCAAGTGTCTGCAGATTATTAATCAAATGTGTTTCAGTAAGTAAGTCACTATTAAAATCTCCGGCAATAATAATATGCTCATACGACAAAGTTACGTGTTGAATTGTTTGGATAATAGAGCTGAAGTCGACATTTTTATTCGGCCTGTACACGATTCCGACAAGAACATTGCTAACTCCTATTAAAATGTTTAACAAAAGTACTTCACACTGGCTGCCAGATTCAGATTGATGCACTATTTTGCATATAAAACAATTCTTTACAAAGATGGCTACGCCACCCGCATGAGTGACCCTATCAGTTCTAAACAAATTATTACCGCTCATACCAAATAAGGCGTTTGACATGTTTGGAAGAAACCACGTTTCAGATACACACACAATATCAATATCTGATGATTCAAACAAGTATCTAAATTCGTCTACTTTATTCACCAGACTTTGCGCATTAATATGACAGATTTTAATATCAGTCCTTTGCCGCGACAGAACACGTATCATTTCATAAGTGAAGTCTTTGGCACCTCCCAGCAAATTATGCTGTAAACTCATTGATATAAGAAATTGCTACAATCTGGCAACGCATCCAAACAATGATTAACTTAGTAACGCGAAAGCTAATAATTTTTTCCTGAAGTTTAAAAGAGTGCGATTTGTAAATAATAGTAAAGATGTTAAAATTAAGTGTAGATAATGTTATTAAGATGATATTAAAATAAAAAAAAAATAAAATAGCGATCTTAAAAATATAAAATTGTTTTAAGAAAAAGTTCACTTTAAGCATTAAAATATAGATAGAAAATATATTGACAAAGATTTGGAGATTTTTATAGTTTTTATAGTTATCGTGATCACAGACGGACAGATACACAGACGTAAAGACACACATGGCTTAATTGACTCAGGAGGTGATGCTGATCAAGAATATTTATACTTTCCTATACCTACCATGCTTCCTTATCACCGTTACAAATGGAGTGACAAAGTTAATATGCGTTGGGGTATAAAAAGTGTAAAGCGCCTAGGCTCATTTATAATATATATTTCGAATCCAAAATTAATCCGTTTGGCTTATTGGGTACGCTTATATTTATTTTGCATTCTTTCTGAATTGTATCTGCGTTTGAAAACTGCTGTGGCAGTAGACAGCAGTTCATTAAATGCAGTTCGTTTAATTTTTTATGAGTTATTGTTATGCTTGTATTCCCCTTCGAGACCCACTACCACGCTAAAGCCAGCACTTGTTTTTAGCTCATTGCTAATGTTAAACCATTCCTTTGACATGCTTGCGACAACGTGTTCCCGAAGAATCGAATTTTGAGGCGGTTTTACGAAGTATTTGTGTGTTTCCCTCTCAGTTATTACTGAGATTTCAAATTAAAAATAAAAACAAAGTTTTAGCTCCCGTGAAGAATTTTTTATAATTTTATTTAAAACGAAAGCAAGCAAAGCATGTTTGGTGACATTTATAATGGTTATTTTTAAATCAATATTTTAGCTGCTTGATTTCTTTCTTTATTAAATAATTCCGTTTTTAGATAATTCATACATGTTTACTTTATTATTCAGTTTATATATTCATTTTGTTTGGGAGCTCGCACATGTGACTATTTTGTCACTTCATCGACGCTGTGGTAATCAGGTCGTACTTCGTGCACGTGTTTGTTACAAAAACAGATTCACATAAATCTTAATTTTTTATTTTTTTTTTAATGAAAAATTGTGTCAGTGATTTCCACTGGAGCATACTTTATGCAATCATATCACTTTTTTACTTTAAGCTCATTTTAAAAACTGTTATAGGTTTTTAAATTCCATTTTATAT